>LR738711.1:283570100-283676601 GCA_902687465.1 Secale cereale
CGGTAACAGCCAAATTAGTAATGGCGCACCGTGGGAGTGGTGCGCCATTAGTAGTTCAACTAGTAATGGTGCACCACTCCCACGGTGCGCCATTACTAGTTTTGAAAAAAAACAAAATATGAAAAAAAATACTAATGGCGCACCGTGGGAGTGGTGCGCCATTAGTAAGTTTAACTACTAATGGCGCACCACTCCCACGGTGCGCCATTACTAGTTTTGAAAATAAAATTTTAAAAAAATAAAAACAAAATTTGAAAAAAATTTACTAATGGCGCACCGTGGATGTGGTGCGCCATTAGTAGTTAAACTAGTAATGGCGCACTATCCACTGGTGTGCCATTAGTAGTTTTGAAAAAAAAATGAAAAAAAAATTGTTACTAATAGCGCACCACGTCAACGGTGCGCCATTAGTATTTGGATACTAATGGCGCACCAACACATGGTGCGCCATTAGTATATACTAATGGCGCATCACATGTCTGGTGCGCCATTAGTAACAATCCTATCTATAGCCCTTTTCCTAGGAGTGTCTACAACATGAGACGTTGTAGCCGTGTAGGTCAGCACATTGAATATGCTGGCAAGAACACACTGTAGCAATTAATGAAGAACAAATGTCTACAACTATATTCATATTTGGCTGGTGGAGGTTGTAATGTTTATTTTTGCATAAAGCTAATTTTTCCCTACAACAAAGGAATAAATTTTATTTACTACTCAGTTTTTAAATTAAGCAATATTGAGAATGGTTCCTCCATCTCAAATCCCAAAGTTTACCAAAGTCGTTAATGTTGGGAAACGTAGTATTTCAAAAAAAAAAATCCTACGATCACGCAAGATCTATCAACTAGATGCATAGCAACGAGGGGAAGAGTGTGTCTACATACCCTTGTAGACCGAAAGCGGAAGCATTAAGTGACGTAGTTGATGTATTCGAACTTCTTCGCGATTCAACCAATCATGCACCGAACGTACGGCACCTCCGCGCTCAGCACACGTTCAGCTTGATGACGTCCCACGAGCTCTTGATCCAGTTGAGCTTCACGGGAGAGTTTTGTCAGCACAACGGCGTGGTGACGGATATGATGAAGTTACCGGCGCAGGGCTTCGCCTAAGTACTGCGACGGTATGACCGAGGTGTGTTTCTGTGGAGCGGGGAACCGCACACGGCTGGAGAGATCAACTTGTGTGTCTAGAGGTGCCCCCCTGCCCCCGTATATAAAGGAGCAAGGGGGTAGGCCGGCCAACCCCTATGGCGCGCCTAGGAGGAGCAATCCTACTAGGAATAGGATTGCAATCCTATTCCTAGTAGGAATCACCAAGAGGGAGAAGGGGGGAAGGAAGGAGAGGGTGAACGAAAGGGGCGCCGACCCCCCTCCTTCCTTGTCTAATTTGGACCAAGGGGTGGGGGTGCGTGGCCCAGCCCTGGCCTTCCTTCTCTCTTTCTCCTATGGCCCATTAAGGCCCATAGCTTCCCTGGGGGGTTCCGGTAACCCCTCGACACTCCGGCTAATTCCGAAACTTTACGAAACGCTTCCGGTGTCCGAATATAGTCATCCAATATATCAATCTTTACGTCTCGGACATTCCGAGACTCCTCGTCATGTCCGTGATCTTATCCGGGACTCCGAACTACCTTTGGTACATAAAAACTCATAAACTCATAATACCGATCGTCATCAAACGTTAAGCGTGCGGACCCTACAGGTTCGAGAACTATGTAGACATGACCGAGACTCATCTCCGATAAATAACCAATAGCGGAACCTGGATGCTCATATTGGCTCCTACATATTCTACGAAGATCTTTATTGGTTAAACCGCATAACAACAAACGTTGTTCCCTTTGTCATCGGTATGTTACTTGCCCGAGATTCGATTGTCGGTATCTCTATACCTAGTTCAATTTCGTTACCGGCAAGTCTCTTTACTCGTTCCGTAATACATCATCTCGTGAATAACTCATTAGTCATTTGCTTGCAAGGCTTATTATGATGTGCATTACCGAGAGGGCCCAGAGATATCTCTCCGACACTCGGAGTGACAAATCCTATTCTTGATCTATGCCAACACCATGAACACTTTCGGAGACACATATAGAGCATATTTATGATCACCCAGTTACGTTGTGATGTTTGGTAGCTCACAAGGTGTTCCTCTGGTATTCGGGAGTTGCATAATCTCATAGTCATAGGAACATGTATAAGTCATGAAGAAAGCAATAGTAGTAAAACTAAACGATCATAGTGCTAAGCTAATAGATGGGTCTTGTCCATCACATCATTCTTCTAATGATGTGATCCCGTTGGTCAAATGACAACTCATGTCTATGGCTAGGAAACATAACCATCTTTGATCAATGAGCTAGTCTAGTAGAGGCATACTAGGGACATACTGTTTTGTCTATGTATTCACACATGTACAAAGTTTCCGGTTAATACAGTTCTAGCATGAATAAAAGACATTTATCATGATATAAGGAAATACAAATAACATCTTTATTATTCCCTCTAGGGCATATTTCCTTCAGTCTCCCACTTGAACTAGAGTCAATAATCTAGATTACAAAGTAATGATCCTAACACCCATGGAGTCTTGGTGCTGATCATGTTTTTCCCGTGGAAGAGGCTTAGTCAACGGGTCTGCAACATTTAGATCAGTATGTATCTTGCAAATCTCTATGTCTCACTCCTTAACTAGATCGCGGATGGAATTGAAGTGTCTTTTGATGTGCTTTGTTCTCATGTGAAACGTGGATTCCCTCTCCAAGGCTATTGCTCCAGTGTTGTCACAAAAGATTTTCATTGGACCCGATGCACTAGGTATTACACCTAGATCGGATATGAACTCCTTCATCCAGACTCCTTCATTTGCTGCTTCAGAAGCACTATGTATTCCACTTCACACGTAGATCCCGCCACGACGCTCTGCTTGGAACTGCACCAACTGACAGCTCCACCGTTTAATAAAACTAGGAAAATTGCACGTGCGTTGCAACGGGAATACACTCTGAACATGTTGTCATGGCAGCGAAATAAAATAGAGAAATAAAAAATGATTGCCACCACAAAAAAGGTAAAATAATTTAAAGGGTGATAGATGATGGAACAGAGGGGAAAAGTTACTCCTTTTATTATAAAAAATAGCTAACAAACTCATGGATTTGCATATGGTAGTTATTTAGCTTCTATATTTTATTTCACATGCTAGTTAATTAAGGAAACACAAAATATTGATGTTTTTCTACAGCTTAAAAATATTAGGTAATTTAAAATTCACCTATCAAATATATTAGTATAAAAGCATGGAAATTTTGGTTCTATCTTTGATAAGATGTACATGTTGGATACATAGTGATTATAGCGGAGATTTTTGCAAATATGACAAAAAAAAGTCATGTATAATATTTGTAAGAGAAGTTCCAATTTCGCCAACCTATAACAGCAATGCAACCTCATGTTCACCAGATTTGTTGAAACATCTAACCTTCAGATGGTGACATCTTACGATATGGTATCCTTGAAAGTAAACCTCCAAACCTCTAGTACATGTATATAGAACCAGATGAATTCATGATTACCTAGCGAGTAAATTTGGTTGTGCCAAAACATTTTTACATACTGAACCACTCCACTATAGGAGATTGTTGTGCCATCTAGGTCAAAAGAAAAAAGATTGCAGTGCCATCCATGTGTAAAACCAATCCGGAAAGAATTGTTCACCACGGGGACAGCGCGCGGCACTGCCGATGCTCTGGAACAGCGTCCCGTTCTTCCAGAAGGGGTCGTTCTTGATCCAGAACCTCATGGAAGTCTCGCCACCAATGTGGCTGCAGCCGCAAACACTAAAGGAACGATCAACTTGAAGGAGAGCGCACGAGCGTGGCGACACGCAAGTTTCTTTCTTTCTGTATTTTTTATTTGGCCTCGTTGGCTATACAAAGAATCTCATTGTAGGCAAAGCCAATCACTTTATTGTACGTCCGGTCATCGTCTTTTTCCACTAGCAATTCTTGCTCGGCATGGCGAGCAACCAGAAGACAGAGCACCTCGCCACGACCCTACACGTGGGGCTCCAGGCGAGCATGTCGTTGATGGACCTGCTCTGGCACGTGGACGCCTGCATCGGCGGCATGCATGCTCACGAGGGCGCGGTGCCTTCCTCTGCTTCACGGCCCCTGCCGCCACCGACCGCGCGTCGTGCTGCGTTAGATGGTTGACCAGCCGGAGGTTCCTTAGCGTGTTCTGCTTCAAGACCTTGTGAAGCACCATGCGCGCCTGGGACTGTAGCCGTGACGTGCAACTGGAGACGCAATGGTTGCTCCTCGACGCCCACAAGCTTGTCCCTGGCGGATGCATCTTCGTGCTCCCGCTCATGCAGGGTAGCTTCCGCTTCGCTCTCTTCCCCTAAGCACGGAGCGTCAGCGCCTTCAAGGAGATGCCACGCAGTGCTTCACGCCGGCCAACTTCGGCAATGTGAGGGAGTAGATCAAGATGCTTGATGATTTCAACATTGTCGACACATTCGGCAAGGACAAGGTCTAAAAACTATTTTTTCCAAACAATGGATTAGAGGTAGTCTTTGAAGAAAGCACAATTGCAACACAATTGCATCTTACATCAAACCACCACATTATGTTTTTTTTTTCAAAAAAATCGCTGGCTCAGAGGTAGTCTTTGCAGAAAGCACCGATGACTGTGCATTATATTTTTTATGTTCTCATTTCTTCTCCGCATAATTTATCCTTTTCCCATGGATTGATATAATCTACATTCAAATTTTGGGGCATGGTCGGTCAGTTGATTTTGGGACAGTGTCACTTTATATGGGAAATTTTATGGTCATTTTCATCATAGTTTAAGCGATGCTATGTACTTACCCTATGTCCACTTAGTGACTTATCTAATGTTCGGAAAATGTTAAGGCTGTTCTGCCCAGTCAGCAGCTAATAATTTTGTTATCGGATAATCTTGTTGGCTCACTTATCTCAATATAATGCATGGATGGCGATGGTCCAATTGTTTTGGCTTTATTAATTTCTTTCATATGTATCAAGTGAAGTAACTAAATTGCTTGGGCATCAATTCAGATCTTTGGCTTCTGTTGTGGGCTCGTACTTACTTGAAATCTGAAGTGCCATTCCAATATCTAAAAAAGCCACTTTTACGCTAGCTGACCACAGCGTACTGTAGGCCACACATCTTTTGACTTCATTATTTCGTTAGAGACATCACATATTTTAAAACCTTGTGCTTATGCAATTCCTATTTTGCCTACTTATTCTCTACTTTCAGATGAATTTTGATGCCAATCTGACAGAAACTGCAAGGACATGTACCAAACTTAATTTCCTTTTTCCATTATAGCACTCCTCTTATGTTATGGCAATCTGATGTATGATCTTCCCTTACTTACTTAATTCCTCTAATTTGCATTTAGCTGGAAAATTTCCTTTTCTCATGTATATTTGGCTCCTGCAATGGTGATTGTGTGTTCTGAAGAATTCAGAAATCTTAGTGAAGATGTATGTCTTGTAGACCGCCAGTTTACTTTACCTGCATACTGTTCCTCAAACATTGTCAGATAATGCAATGGACACATTGCTTCATATCTCAGAAACCTTAAATGGAACAATGTCATAGAGTGAGAATAACTCACATGTTCATGTATATGAATAGCGGAACATTTAGTCTGTACAATACAATTATGGAGTCTGTACAGAACAACTCACTTGTTCATGCAAAGTAGGAAGTATGTACGCTCTTGGTATCCAGTTCCAAAAGTTTAGATAATAAACATCTAAATTTGCTATGCTGCCGTGAATTTTTGCGAGGGAGGTACATAATAGAGATATTTCACAAAGCATAGTGTAGAAACTACTAATAAATATAACCACGGGTCCCTGGCCATCTCTACAGTTCATGCTCACGCACTACACGCGGTGCCGTGCCACATCGAGAGAGGCAAGTTGCTGCTGCTCGACGTCAACCTCTTGCTACGCCCCATCGTCCTCTCGTCTGGGTGGGGAAGCCAGTCCAGCGGAGGTGCTGGGCACGGAGGAGTGTTGGCCATGCACATCTAAAACAAGCAGAGCCCTTGCCTGAACCAAATCACACCTAAATCTGCAGAAGCTAAGATTCTTCCCGTAGACAAATAAATTCCCAGAAAAAACCATGGACGCACCTTGCTGGAGCCTGGAAAAACCTACTCGCCGGAGCTCCCCATCCTCTTGCACCAACCTTGACGGATTTTGAAGCCAGCCAACCTCGCTCATGCACCTCGCCGGAGCTCGCCGGGCTTGCATCCGGCTGATCTCTTTGCGTACGCACCTCCACCGATCTCGCAGAAGCTTGCGGATGGATCAATTCTTGACCGAGTTCATCCTCTCTGGTGATCTCGGGCTCACCTTCCTGCTCGGGGAAGCGTGGTCGTGCTTGAGGAGGGGATCTTGCCGGAGGAGGGGATCCGGCTGGAGGGCCACCTGGGGTGGGTTGGCTGAATTCTTGATGGGGTCATCCTCTTCGGTGGCTTATGTTCGGCATGTCGGGTCAATTCTTGTCGGAGTTCATCCTCTAAAGTGGCCTAGTTGTCGCCTCCATATGGGATCAAATCAATCTGCAACTATTTGTTCTTGCACGAACTCATTGATATCGATCGCTGCCTGGGCCACGTACATGTTTCGTGAGGCTTTATCGTTGCGTGCACCAGTCGATAAGGTCTCTTGTAGCCGAGGATAAGTCGCCTGGTGCAGGTCGATCGGGTGTCCTTGCAGTCGAGGAGAAGTCGACTCGTACGCGCGTCGGTGGATCGGGAAGGCGGCTGCAAATGATTTAAAGCAGGGAGAAGAGAGGAGGTACCCGGAGGAGAAAGAATATCAAGGCAGGTTTAGATATACGAATGAATCAAAATAGGAATAAAGGAAGGAACCAAGAAACCAGAGGCGTCAAGGAACGATGGACATCGGAGCTCGTCAGTTTTCCCTTGTATCGTGCGTAGATCTATTTTAAAATCTCAGCCGTTAAACTTTATTGTAAGCAAAACTAACAGATACAAAGAGGCGACGGGTGGAGAACTATGAAAGCATCCATCCTTTATTATTAGGTAAAGATACATATCCGGTTTGAGACTTAGAGTCATTCGAATCAGTGTCAAAGCTTGAATCGATGTAACCGTTTACGACGAGCTCTTTGTCACCTCCATACACGAGAAACATATCCTTTGTCCTTTTCAGGTATTTCAGGATGTTCTTGACCTCTATCCAGTGATCCACTCATGGATTACTTTGGTACCTCCCTCCTAAACTTATAGCAAGGCACACATCAGGTCTGGTACATAGCATTGCATACATGATATATCCTATGGCTGAGGCATAGGGAATGACTTTCATTTTCTCTCTATCTTCTGGAGTGGTCGGGCATTGAGTCTTACTCAACTTCACACCTTGTAACACAGGCAAGAACCCTTTCTTCGACTGATCCATTTTGAACCTTTTCAAAACTTTATCAAGGTATGTGCTTTGTGAAAGTCCAATTAAGCGTCTTGATCTATCTCTATAGATCTTGATGCCCAATATGTAAGGAGCTTCACCGAGGTCTTTCATTGAAAAATTCTTATTCAAGTATCCTTTTATGCTATCCAGAAATTCTATATCATTTCCAATCAATAATATGTCATCTACATATAATATCAGAAATGCTACAGAGCTCCCACTCACTTTCTTGTAAATACAGGCTTCTCCAAAAGTCTGTATAAAACCATATGCTTTGATCACCTCATCAAAGCGTATATTCCAACTCCGAGATGCTTGCACCAGTCCATAGATGGATCGCTGGAGCTTGCACACTTTGTTAGCATCTTTAGGATCGACAAAACCTTCTGGTTGCATCATATACAACTCTTCTTTGAGATATCCATTCAGGAATGCAGTTTTGACATCCATTTGCCAGATTTCATAATCATAAAATGCGACAATTGCTAACATGATTCGGACAGACTTCAGCATCGCTACGGATGAGAAAGTCTCATCGTAGTCAACTCCTTGAAGTTGTCGAAACCCTTTTGCAACAAGTCGAGCTTTGTAAACAGTAACTTCACCGTCTGCATCGGACTTCCTCTTGAAGATCCATTTATTTTCGATGGCTTGCCGATCATCGGGCAAGTCAACCAAAGTCCACACTTTGTTCTCATACATGGATCCGATCTCAGATTTCGTGGCCTCAAGCCATTTCACGGAATCTAGGCTCATCATCGTTTGCTCATAGTTCGTAGGTTCATCATGGTCTAGTAACATGACTTCCAGAACAGGGTTGCCGTACCACTCTGGTGCGGAACGAACTCTGGTTGATCTACGAAGTTCAGCAGAAACTTGATCGGAAGTTTCATGATCATTATCATTAGCTTCCTCACTAATTGGTGTAGGAATCACTGGAACTAGTTTCTGTGATGTACTACCTTCCAATTCGGGAGAAGGTACAATTACCTCATCAAGTTCTACTTTCCTCCCACTCACTTCTTTCGAGAGAAACTCCTTCTCTAGAAGGGTTCCATTCTTAGCAACGAATATCTTGCCTTCGGATCTGTGATAGAAGGTGTACCCAACAGTCTCTTTTGGGTATCCTATAAGACATATTTCTCTGACTTGGGTTCGAACTTATCAGGTTGAAGATTTTTCACATAAGCATCGAAGCCCCAAACTTTAAGAAACGACAACTTTGGTGTCTTGCCAAACCACAGTTCATAAGGCGTCGTCTCAACGGATTTATATGGTGCCCTATTTAACGTGAATGCAGCTGTCTCTAAAGCATAAGCCCAAAACGATAGTGGTAAATCGGTAAGAGACATCATAGACCGCACCATATCCAATAAAGTACGGTTACGATGTTCGGACACACCATTATGCTGTGGTGTTCCGGGTTGCATGAGTTGTGAAACTATTCCACATTGTTTCAAATGAAGACCAAACTCGTAACTCAAATATTCACCTCCACGATCAGATCGCAGAAACTTTATTTTCTTGTTACGATCATTCTCTACTTCACTCTGAAATTCTTTGAACGTTTCAAATGTTTCAGACTTGTGTTTCATCAAGTAGATATACCCATATCTGCTCAAACCATCAGTGAAGGTCAGAAAATAACAATACCCGCCACGAGCTTCAACACTCATTGGTCCACATACATCTGTATGTATGATCTCCAACAAATCTATTGCTCGCTCCATTGTTCCGGAGAACGGAATTTTAGTCATCTTGTCCATGAGGCATGGTTCGCAAGCACTAAGTGATTCATAATCAAGTGATTCCAAAAGTCCATCACTATGGAGTTTCTTCATGCGCTTTACACCAATATGACCTAAACGACAGTGCCACAAATAAGTTGCACTATCATTATTAACCTTGCATCTTTTGGCTTCAATATTATGAATATGTGTATCACTACAATCGAGATCCAACAAGAATAGACCACTCTTCAAGGGTGCATGACCATAAAAGATATTATTCATAAAAATAGAACAACCATTATTCTTTGATTTAAATGAATAACCGTCTCACAACAAACAATATCCAGATATAATGTTCATGCTTAACGCTGGCACCAAATAACAATTATTCAGGTCTAAAACTAATCCCGGAGGTAGATGTAGAGGTAGCGTGCCAACAATGATCACATCGACTTTGGAACCATTTCCCACGCGCATCATCACCTCATCCTTAACCAATCTTCGTTTAATCCGTAGTCCCTATTTCGAGTTACAAATATTAGCAACCGAACCGGTATCAAATACCCAGGTACTTCTACGAGCATTAGTAAGGTACACATCAATAACATGTATATCACATACACCTTTGTTCACCTTGCCATCCTTCTTATCCGCCAAATACATGGGGCAGTTCCTCTTCGAGTGTCCAGTCCCTTTGTAGTAGAAGCACTCAGTTTCAGGCTTGGCTCTAGACTTGGGTTTCTTCGCGGGAGTAGCAACTGTCTTGCTATTCTTCTTGAAGTTCCCTTTCTTTCCCTTGCCCTTTTTATTGAAACTAGTGGTCTTGTTAACCATCAACACTTGAGGCTCCTTTTTGATTTCTACCTCCGCAGCCTTGAGCATAGTGAAGAGATCGGAAATTGTCTTTTGCATCCCTTGCATATTATATTTCATCACGAAGTCTTTATAGCTTGGTGGCAGTGATTGAAGAACTCTATCAATAACACTATCCTCGTCAACTTTGCAACCAAGTTGAGTCATATGATTGTAGTACCCAGACATTCTGAGCAAGTGTTCACTGATAGAACTATTCTCCTCCATCTTGCAGCTATAGAACTTGTTGGAAATATCATATTTCTCAATCCGAGCATTTGCTCGAAATATTAACTTCAACTCCTGGAACATCTCATATGGTCCATGACATTCATGAACCTCGTTGAAGTCCCGATTCTAAGCCGTAAAGCATGGCACACTGAACTATCGTGTAGTCATCAGACCGCGTCTGCCAGACATTCAAAGCGTCTACATTAGCGGGAGGGGGCTTGTCACCTAGCAGTGCTTCAAGGACATAATTCTTGTGTGTAGCAATGAGGATAATCCTCAAGTTACGGACCTAGTCTGTGTAATTGCTACCATCATCTTTCAACTTAGCTTTCTTTAGGAATGCATTAAAATTCAAAGGAACGGTACCACGGACCATTGATCTACCACAACATAGATATGCAAAAACTATCAGGACTAAGTTATGATAAATTAAAGTTCAATTAATCATATTACTTAAAGAACTCCCACTTAGATAGACATCCCTCCGGTCATCTAAATGATCACGTGATCCAAATCAACTAAACCATGTCCGATCATCACGTGAGATGGAGTAGTTTCAATGGTGAACATCTTATGTTGATCATATCTACTATATGATTCACGCTCGACCTTTCGGTCTCCAGTGTTTCGAGGCCATATCTGCATATGCTAGGCTTGTCAAGTTTAACCCGAGTATTCTGCGTGTGCAAAACTGGATTACACCCGTTGTATTTGAACGTAGAGCTTATCACACCCGATCATCACGTGGTGTCTCGGCACGACGAACTTTCACAACGGTGCATACTCAGGGAGAACACTTATACCTTGAAATTTTTGTAAGGGGTCATCTTATAATGCTACCGTCGTACTAAGCAAAATAAGAAGCATAATAAGATAAACATCACATGCAATCAAAATATGTGACATGATATGGCCATGATCATTTTGTGCCTTTGATCTCCATCTTGGAAGCACCGTCATGATCACCTTCGTCACCGGCGCGACACCTTGATCTCCATCGTAGCATCATTGTCGTCTCGCCAACTATTGCTTCCACGACTATAGCTACCGCTTAGTGATATAGTAAAGAAATTACATGGCGACTGTATTTCATACAATAAAGCGACAACCATATGGCTCCTGCCAGTTGCCGATAACTTTAGAAAACATGATCATCTCATACAATAATGTATAACTCATCATGTCTTCACCATATCACATCACAACATTCCCTGCAAAAATAAGTTAGACGTCCTCTACTTTGTTGTTGCAAGTTTTACGTGGCTGCTACGGGCTTAGCAAGAACCGTTCTTACCTACGCATACAAAAACCACAACGATTTTTTATCAAGTATGTGCTATTTTAACCTTCACAAGGACCGGGCGTAGCCACACTTGATTCTGCTAAAGTGAGAGAGACAGACACCCGCCAGTCACCTTTAAGCAACGAGTGCTCAAAACGGTGAAACCAGTCTCGCGTAAGCGTACGCGTAATGTCGGTCCGGGCCGCTTCATCTCACAATACCGCCGAACCAAAGTATGACATGCTGGTAAGCAGTATGACTAGTATCGTCCACAACTCACTTGTGTTCTACTCGTGCATATCATCTATGCATAGACCTGGCTCATGATGCCACTGTTGGGAAACATAGTATTTCAAAAAAATTCCTACGATCCCGCAAGATCTATCTACTAGATGCATAACAACGTGTGTCTACATACCCTTGTAGACCGAAAGCGGAAGCGTTAAGTGACGCGGTTGATGTAGTCAAACTTCTCGCGATTCAACCGATCAAGCACCGAACGTACGACACCTCCGCGTTCAGCACACGTTCATCTTGATGACGCACCATGAGCTCTTGATCTAGTTGAGCTTCAAGGGAGAGTTTCGTCAGCACGACAGCATGGTGACGGATATGAGGAAGTTACCGGTGCAGGGCTTCGCCTAAGTACTGCAACGGTATGACCGAGGTGTGTTTCTGTGGAGGGGGGCACCGCACACGGCTGGAGAGATGAACTTGTGTGTCCAGAGGTGCCCCCTACCCCCGTATATAAAGGAGCAAGGGGGGAGGCTGGCCAGCCCCTATGGCGCGCCTAGCAGGAGCAATCCTACTAGGAATAGGATTGCAATCCTATTCCTAGTAGGAATCGCCAAGAGGGAGAAGGGGGGAAGAAAGGAGAGGGAGAGGGAGAAGGAAAGGGGCGCTGGCCCCCCTCCTTCCTTGTCCAATTCGGACCAAGGGGTCGGGGCGCGCGGCCCAGCCCTGGCCTTCCTTCTCTCTTTCTCCTATGGCCCATCAAGGCCCATAGCTTCCCCAGGGGGTTCCGATAACCGCCTGGCACTCCGGTTAATTCCGAAACTTTACGGAACGCTTCCGGTGTCTGAATATAGTCGTCCAATATATCAATCTTCACGTCTCAGACATTCCGAGACTCCTCGTCATGGTCGTGATCTTATCCGGACTCCGAACTAACTTCGGTACATCAAAACTCATAATACCGATCGTGATCAAATGTTAAGCGTGCGGACCCTACGGGTTCGAGAACTATGTAGACATGACCGAGACTCATCTCCGATCGATAACCAATAGCGGAACCTGGGTGCTCAAAGTTGCTCCTACATATTCTACGAAGATCTTTATCGATCAAACCGCATAACAATATACATTGTTCCCTTTGTCATCGGTATGTTACTTGCCCGAGATTCGATCGTCGGTATCTCAATGCCTAGTTCAATCTCGTTACCGGCAAGTCTCTTTACTCGTTCTGTAATACACCATCTCATGAATAACTCATTAGTCATTTGCTTGCAAGGCTTATTATGATGTGCATTACCGAGAGGGCCCAAAGATACCTCTCCGACACTCGGAGTGACAAATCCTATTCTTGATCTATGACAACAGCACGAACACTTTCGGAGACACCTGTAGAGCATCTTTATGATCACCCAGTTACGTTGTGACGTTTGATAGCACACAAGGTGTTCCTCTGGTATTCGGGAGTTGCATAATCTCATAGTCATAGGAACATGTATAAGTCATGAAGAAAGCAATAGCAGTAAAACTAAACGATCATAGTGCTAAGCTAACAGATGGGTCTTGTCCATCACATCATTCTTCTAATGATGTGATCCCGTTGATCAAATGACAACTCATGTCTATGGCTAGGAAACATAACCATCTTTGATCAATGACCTAGTCTAGTAGAGGCATACTAGGGACATACTGTTTTGTCTATGTATTCACACATGTACTAAGTTTCCGGTTAATACAATTCTAGCATGAATAAAAGACATTTATCATGACATATGGAAATACAAATAACATCTTTATTATTGCCTCTAGGGCATATTTCTTTCAATTAATACCCAACAAGTTAATTAAATAGAGTGTTGAGTTTAGTCCATAATTCAAATACCAGGATACTCAAGATGTCCATAACCGGGGACACGGCTACTCATGATCAGTTTGTACACTCTACAGAGGTTTGTGCACTTTTCCCCACAAGACTCGATCGCCTCCGTTTAATTTCTCGCACTTCATGATGTTTGAGAACCGGATGAACGAGACACAGTCTTGCAGAAGCATTCACTCTTTACCCTGGATAGGCGGGTACACCTACTTTCCCCTACATCTGCTAGTCCACCAATAAAAGAGCTCACACAACATACTCAACTATCCTAGAGCCCACAATGGCTTGTGGCTGCACACGGAAGTTTCTAGGCATGAATGACATATGATCCCTTTGAGCCTGGGTGGCATTCCATAGGATGATCACACGATTCCTCCGGGATATCCTAGGACAACACTAGATTCTCTAGGTGCCCTGCAACCATTCCACCTAGTTGTGTGTTAAAGTTGCCACCTTAAACATTCCCTTAGTTGTTATTACACTCACAACTTTCATGAAATCTCACATACCAATCCACGAGCATGGCCAAGCAATAAGTAACAAAGCGTATATTCCCTGGGTTGATCTCAAGTCATTGGGTTCCTACCTCATGAACTACATAGCATCACCACATGTTTCCAAACCCTACTAATGCAATCTTTGAGGATAGAACTAATACAATAAAAACTGGGTATTGGTAAGTATGATCAAAGTATGAACTTGCCTTGCTGACGACTGTTGAAACTTAGTGACTCGTGGTAGCACGCTTCACACTCCAGAAAATCTATCGCAATCAAATAATAGCATCCATAAGCAATCATGCAACATAATCGAAGAACAAATCTTGAAAAACTTTGAAAACAAATGAATAACTCTTGCAACAGAAAATATTTTCTAACAGTACCAAAATTAAGTGAATTTGGCCTTATCAAAAAGTTTAGGTCAAGAGCTTCGATTTGCAAAAAGAATCAACTCAAATGGAGTTACGAAACTCAAGTTACGATCAAAAGAAGTTCAAATACAAAACTGTTTGAATTCAGAATTTAAAACTTTCAAAAACAGATTTGAATTGCACTACTGGAATGATAAGATCAAAACGAAGAGTTTGGCGTTGGTTTCACCTAATTCCGACAAACGAGCAAAAAGTAGTAATCGTCTGAAAACCACTGATTGATCTATAAAAACTTTAATCACGGATAGGTCCTGACGAAAATAACAGAAAAAGAAAAACTCTAAAAAGTGAACTTTCGTTTTTCTGAACTAAATAGCGGATGTTCGCTGTTTAATAAAACCTAAAAAACAAATCTACGGATTTAAAAAAATGATCTAGGGTTCAAAAAAACCAAAAAAACTATAAAAAAACTGGCTGAGTTTTTACCTAGCGGCTCGGGTCAGGTTCGCGCGCGACGGGTCGGGCGGCAGCGGCGGCTAACTCCGACAGCGATGGCGCGGACGGCAGCGGCATCAGGCGGCGGCGGCGGCGGGCTGGCGAGGTGGCTCCGGCGGCTCGCGGGGCGAGGCGCTGGCGCGGCGGCGGGGTGCGGGCGAGGGAGGTGATGGCGACGGCGGTGGTGAGATCCGAGGGGGGCCGGGGCCTCGGCTATTTAAAGTGGCTCGGGTTCCTTTTCTTGTGGGAGGGGGCGACGACGGCCGTGGCGAAGCTGGATTCCGGCGGGAGTCTACCCCGGCCATGATGAGGGAGGCGGCGCGGGAGTTGGGCTGGCGGCTGGGCTTCGGCCCGGTCTAGTAAACTTTTTTTAAAATTCGCACAGCAAAGAAAAATCAAAATAAATCAAATAAAATCCTCAAAAAAATCAGAAACAATTTTCATTGTTCCCTCCTAATATTTGGGACAAAGTGAACATTTTTCTGAACTAAAATGCCTAAAAATAAATTAAACTTTTTAATGCAATTTAAAATAAATAAATTGCAAATAAAAATCCAGTAAAAATATGTTTACTCAAAATTCAAATTCCAACATTTTTATTCTGTTTTTGAAGAAGTCATATTATCTTCTCTCTTTTATTTTAAAATAAGAAAATGAAAATTGGCAGAAATAATGTTTGATCCAACCCCACTTGGTAAATAAAAATTGCGGGTTCTCTTTGGAAAACTCCCAACTCTCTCACTTGGGTCCTTGAGTTGCTTGAAGTTTTTTGGATCAATTTCCAAAGAAGTCGAATTAAAAAATGCTCAAATGATGAATGCATATGAATGATCTATGTTAACATCCAAACTGAAAATTGGGATGTTACAGTGGAGTTGTAACAAATATGCAGGATGCAAATGACCAAGCGTCTCCTCGGTATCGAAATCGGTAACACCATGTTGTTTTCCTCGGTGGCACCGAGATGGTTAGGTTCGACCGAAAGAGGCAAATCGGTGTGTCCGAGTTCAACACAGAGAGAACAATTTTCATCTCAGCTCACTAGGCAATAACTTAGCAATGAAAGCAAATAGATAAGCCTTTCGCAGAGGGTAGCAGGGCTTTGTAGAGGTGCCAGAGCTCGAAGCTTTTAAAACATAGATGAATATAATTTTCAGAGGTATGCCTTCATTGTCAATGTAGTGACTGAGAGTTTTCAATATGTTCCATGCTAAGCACATTATATGTGGTTCCCAAACAGGAAGGTAAAGTTTTACTCCCCCTCCACCAACAAACACAAGCCATGGCTAGTCGAATCCTCGGGTGCCCTCCATACTAACAACAATCTGGGGGAGTTTTGATTCATCATTACATTTTTATTTTTATTGTAGGACTGGGCATCCCAATTACCAGCCAATTTCTCGTAAATGACAAGCGGATAACCACTTATCATGAGGATAACCCACCTAGCATGAAAGATACTAACCGGCCCTTGTCGCTTCATAAGCGATTTGGGCATAGAAAACATATTATTATTTGAAGGTTTAGACTTTGGCACATACAAATTTACTTGGAATGCCAGGTAATTACTTCATATTGGTAGGTATGATGGACTTGTATGTAATAAATTTATGTTTAAGGAAGTGGATGCACAAGCAGTATTACCGCTTAGTACAAGCGAAGGCTAGCAAATAGATTGAGGAGCAACCAACTAGAGAGCGACAACAGTCATAACCATGCATTGAGATTAATCGACATTGAATACGATCATGAGTAGGATATAAAACGCCATGAACATAAATATCGTGGAGGCTTTGTTGGTTTCGATTCAACAACATGCATGAACATGTGCCAAGTCAATCCACTCGAAACATTCAAAAGAAAATACCATCCTATCATACTAAATCACAACCATTTTAAATGCATAATGAAAAACAAGATAAACTATTATCCACTCCTAGGTATTTAAGCATGGCATGAGTAACTATGATCTCTAATCTTCATTGCAAACATGTTCACTCATAAAAGGCTGAACCAAGAACGATGAGCCTAACATATTTACAAAAACAAAACAAGTTGAGTTCATACCAGCTTTTCTTCACCTCAATCAATTCATCAAATTTCATCATTGTTGCCTTTCACTTGCACAACTAAATGATGTGAATACTAATAACAGTTCACATGCAATGGACTAAGCTCGAATTAGCAAGCATTTATTCAAAGGAGAAGACAAGGTAATATGGGGTCTTCCTTAGTTCAATAGTAATGCATATGAGAGCCACTCAACATTTTCATCGTGGTCTTCTCCTTATGATGTCCTAAAGAAAAGAATTTCAAAGAAACACACTGAAATATTTTTGTATTTTTTGTATTTTTGAGAAAAGCAAAAAAGAAAGAAAAACAAAACCGAGAAAAACTATTTACACGGGAAAACTCCCAACAAGCAAAAGAAGGAGAAATCTTTTTGGGTTTTTACTTTAATTCTACAAACTACTAAAAAACAAGAAAGAAAAGAAAAAAAGAAACAAGAAATATTTTTGGATTTTCGAAGTTTTTCAAACACACAAGAGGAAAGCAAACTAAAACTAGCATGGATTATACAATGAAAAAGGTTGAACACCGACAACTGGAATGAATGTATGATGCACAAATGTAATGTCGGTGAGAAATGTGTACTCCCCCAAGCTTAAGCTTTTGCCTAAGTTAGTCTATGGCCACGGTTCGAAGTAGCCTTCCCCTGGGCACTGACAAGGCTCTTGAGGGTTCCACTAGTTAGAGAGATCTTATGGCCCCCAATGATAAACAGGCTCCTGACATGGCCCAGGTGCTGGTGCTAGCTTAGGTACTGGGGGTTGCATCGGTTTCCAATATGTGTAAATGTCCTCGGTCATAACAATGTACCTGCCTAAATGAATATTGAACAAAGAAGGTGCAGGCAAGGTAATAATCTCACAAGTGTCGTGACTAAATACTAAGTTATAGCACAATCATTTGTGCTTATCGTTATTAATAAAATGGTGTCCAACCATACTGGCCTAATCAAGAAATTTAGTAGTTAAAAGCCCTCCCTCCACCTCATCATGTCTAATAGGGATATCAAAATACCTGGGAAGGCGAGAAACATATATGCCACCATGGACAACACCCTTCGAACAGTTTGTGTGTAACCGTCGAGCGACCATAGCGCCCAAGCTAAAAGTCTATCAACATATAAAGCATGGCGCAAAATAGCAAGGTCTAGAGAGCTGAGCGTTCCACTCTCCCACCGACCATTCCAGCACCTCGAACAAATAATGCATAGTAGCGTAAAACGAAAAAAAATGCAAACTAGCCACTCTCGCTTCAGACACTCCTCTCGTCTCCCCCATAGTATTTTCATCAATGAAATCTTCCATGTCCCTAGGACGTGGATCACTTTGACTGCCCTCGTAAGGTATTTTGTAGACAATGCAAAAATCATATAATGTCATTTCCTTAGGCATGTCATACAAGCTAAATTCTACCATGGGAGGTTCCATCCTAGGATAAAAGTGAAAATTTTGCATGAAGGTATTAGTGAGTAGGAGATATTGATCATACTTATCTTCGAGGAAGGGGATGATGCCGACGTTGCTCGCTGTCGGGGGAAACTGTCCACCACGAACACCTATGGGACCGGAGCCCCTTGTTTGTGCGGTGAGGGAGCGGAGGGAGCACAAAGAGCAGATCGTGGTGAGCACGCGGGCAGTTTACCCAGGTTCGGGCCGCGATGGACGCGTAAAACCCTACTCCTGCTTAGATTGTATTGAATTGAGGAGCTCGAGAGCTTGAAGAACTAGCTACACCGAGCGAGTGAGCGATCTAGGTTCCGAACCCTTTCTACGTTGTGCATGGGCCTCCTTTTATAGCTCAAGGGGTCACCGACAGGTGTCAACGTAGGAGAAAGGGTAAAAATGTAATAGTGGTGGTAGTTGTAACAGTGCGGGAATAGTGGAGCAACAGTGCATGAACAGTGGTCATCACCTACCTTGACAGTGGGGGACAAGAGCATTTAATGCCCGTCGCCGTCGACCCCAAAAGCGCCCGCCCTTGCGTCTCCGTTTGCCACGGCGATGGTCTCGTCACCGTGGAGTGCCACCGTGTCCCCCAGGCTGCACAGCCATCCGCCACGCGTCCCAGGAATGGCCCCAGGGCGACGCGTGGTTCGATGAGCTGGAGCGCGGGCACACAGCGTAACTCTCCCCGGCAAGCACCTTGCCGGGGGCTTGACCTTGCCGGGCCCGGGAGCTTGTCGGGCTCTGAAGCTTGTCGCTCTCCGGGCCCTGCCGGGGCGCACGTCGCGCCGAGGCATGTCTTCTGAAGTGTAATCTTCTGGCCTTCCTGGCAAGCTCCTCTTGCTAGGGTCTCGTGCTAGTGAGGTAATCTTGAGCCTGGGACGGCCTTCCCGGCAAGCTCCACTTGCCGGAGTCTTGATCTTCTGTATTGTATACTTTGTTTTTGAATGGTTTTATATGGAGCAGAAAGGTTTCCGGCGAGCACGTGGTAGGCCCCGCCGCGGGAAGCTGCGACTGCCCGTGCACAAGTTGGGGTACTGAGGTACCCCTACCTTAGTACACCGACAGGAGCCCCCGGGCCTGGGCCACACACGATGCCGAGCGCTGTTGGGCCAGGCCCAAAACAGTGCACGGGCACGCGCGGCCCACGGCATGCCGAATCCACTTCCGCATCCGCCGCGTCCCTCCGTAACGGCACGCGTCGATTGCGGCGTCGTGGGATGGGACGTGGCCACGTTCTTTTAATGGAAAGAGCGAAACGTCCCCCACTTCCCCATAAAAGCAGAGGAAGCAGGAGCGGTTCCCCTCCTACGCTTTCATTGCTTCTTCTTCCATCTCCAGAAATTCCCCTTTGCGCTCCGCCTCCACACCTCCTCCGCCGTCTTCCGCATCCGCGGCGCCGCCGGACTCTTCGTCCCCCTTCCCTCGCCGTCTCCGCCATGGCCCCGAAGACCGAGAAGTCGAAGGCGGAGAAGACCAAGAAGGAGAAATCCGAGCAGGCGGCGAGGCTTGCTCTTCTGCGGAAGAGGAATGTCGTCTTCGCGCCGCGGCTCAGCGCGCGGGAACTCTGGAACAAGTACTACTTGTTCTGGGCCAAGAAGACCAAGGCGCATCCCCGCACCCGAGTCTATCCGGCCGCCGCCAAGGACTCGTACCCCGGCGGGTATTTCTTCTTCGCTGATTTCTTCCACTGCGGCCTTTGTCCCCCTTTTTCTGAATTCTTCTGTGATATCATGAATACCTACAACCTCCACCTTCTAGACTTCACCCCCAACGCCATCCTCACGATGGCGGTTTTCGCACATCTGTGCGAAAACTTTATTGGGATCTATCCGAATGTAGCGCTGTTTAGGCATTTCTTTACGCCTAGAGTAGAGGCTGGCGCTCCCCTCTCCGGAGGAATCTCTTGGGTCTTCCGCTTGAACAAGAAAGAGTCCTACCTGCCGGGGGAGCTCCGCGGCAAGTGGGAGGAGTGGCGCGCAGACTGGTGCTGGGTAGTTGAGGACGAGCCGCAGCCTTTTACCGCGCCGCGCACAACAGCCATCGTGCGCGGCAGGGACTGGAGTGAGGTGGACTCGGACGACGTCAAGCTCAACGTCGCCCTCATCAGAATTCTTCGTCTTCGGGTAGCAAAGTTGTCCATCGGAGAGGTAGGAGCAGACTTCCTCCGCCGCCGCATTGCCCCTCTACAGGAGAGAAAGAGGCCAGCATGGGAGTACGGCAACGCGGCGGACATAATGAGGCTGCGCCCAGGGCTAAATTACAACTTCACGGCGCTGGAGCTGAAGGGGATGGTCCGGGAACTTTTTAAGCATGACCCGGCCCACCCAGAGTGGTTCAGAGCTCCCCGGGGAGTGGTGCCCCTCTGCAACAGCACGGCCCGGGATCCTCTTCGCGCCATGATGCCCGCATGTGACTCGCATGGCGTCGACCGCACATGGATTCCGCCCACGCCAGATGCCATCATGAGCTTCTTCGACAACCTGGTGGAGGTGCCGAAGAACAAGGATGAGATCAAGGGGCTCACCCGGGACACCACCGACCAGGAGATTGCTTATATAGCTTCTCGGGTAGAAGAGGCCGCTGCAGCCGTAGCGGCAGGAGAGTTTGGCTTCACAGTTGAAGAGGCAGAGGCTGCGGAAACATCCTGCCAAGCAGAGGCGGCGGAGATCCGCAGGCTGTTGCAGCTTCCGCCCGACGAGCTCGCCGGGGTCCCCTCTTTGAGACATGCTGGGATCCCCAGAATCGTGACCAAGGCCGCCACGAGGGGCGGCGTTGCCGGAGGAAACAGAGGCGCTGCAGGGAGCGGAGGCGCCGGAGGGGGCGGAGGCGCCGGAGGGAGGACGGCCGCAAGGCAGGGCGCCGGGCCCAGCGAGCCGGCCGAGGAGGAGGAGGAGGACGCCGGGGCCGGCGAGGACTCCGATGGGTCTCTGGTGCTCTACAACGACGACGTCTCCTCGTCATCGGAGACCTCCCCGCCTCGGGCAAGTCCCAGGCGATCTCCGCTGAAGCGCCTCCGCAAGGCGACGACGGGGACGAGGGCGTAGGCGCCCCGACAACAACCAGCTCGCCAGGCGGCGCGAGCTACCCGGGGAAGCCAAGCTGCGACGGGAGCGCCCGGCGCACCAACCACAGCGGGGGCGACCCGCACACGAGCCACAGCGGAGGCGCCCCGCACGTCAGCGCCAAGCGGAGGAGGGTCTTCACAGAGCGGAGCGGCTGCTCCGCCCGCTCCCCGGGCCTCGGCGTCCACAGGGGCGGGGTCTTCGCAGCCCCCAGCCCCGGGAACCACCAAGCGCCCGAGGGAGCCTTCGCCTCCTGCTCCTCGCGCGGACACGCCTCAGGTGGCGTTCGACTTCTCTGCCCTGAGCGATGACGACGGCGACGAGGAACAGGAGTAAGAACTTAAAGTTTTTGCATCTTCCTTAGCTTTGTCTTGATTCTTCTTTTGTTGATTCTGATCTTGCTTCTTGCTTTGATTTCAGGACCCTGGCCCAGCGAGCGGCGAAGAAGGCCAAGGTTCCCGTCGTCGAGGTCGAGGACGACTCGCCCGTCGCGGCGACAGGGAACGCCCCGGCGACGAGCTTGCCGGACCCGAGCGCTGCTCCGAGGAGCAGCCCCCAGCGCAGCCCCCAGCGTAAGTCTGGGCTTGATCTTTCCACTTGTCGGGCGCGCTTGGTGAACTTGTTTATACTAACATCTTGTTGTTCTTGTTTTGTTTTGATTGTCTTGTGTAGAGGTGGAGCCGCAATCACAGGAGCATCCGGAGGTCGCTCCCGAGGAGCCGCAGGCCCCGCCGTCCCCGCCAAGGGCGAATTCTCCGGCAAGGGAGAGCGCTCCGCCAAGGACGGGTACTCCGCCAAGGGCGAGCAGCCCGGCGAGGGTGGCCACCCCGCCAAGGGAGAGCTCCCCGGCGAGGGAGCCCGCCGTCGACGAAGTCCGCCAAGGTAAGTTTTGTAATTTTGTCTTCTCGGATTTGTCTTTTTTGGATATTTGCTTGAACTTCTTCTTCTTTTTCTTCTTCTTCTAGATCCTCCTCCCCCAGAGCAGATGGAGACGGAGATCGTTGTCGAGGAAGAGGGCGCGCAGGGTGACGGCGGCAACGCCCCTGTCGTTGAAGACACGGCGGGAGCCGCCGAGCCTGCCGTGGAGGAGACTGCTCCGACCGCAGACGCAGCGGCCAGGGAGGGGGACGGTGGCCATACTGCCGGCCGGAGGCGGCAGGAGCGTCGAGCGCTGCGCCGGCCGCCGACCCCTCCACCGAGAAGGAGCAGTCTGCCTACTACCTTGAGGCCCCCAACGGCGTCTTCATCCAAGTGCCGTGGGGATCCTCGTCGCGAGCCCCCGCGGAGGGAGAGGCCTTTGACGGAGAGGTTCTCGCCTCCGCGGGGCTGAAGATCGTCGAGGCGCCCGGCGGGAGCGACGGGCCCCAGGAGGAGAAGTTGCTTCATCAGCTCCTGGCCCTCTACCGGGCCAGGCAGGCGAAGCTCGCGTCTCGGGAGGCCCTTGCCGCCAAGGCCGCAGCTGACATGGAGAAGCGCGCGGCGGAGCTCCGCGCCGCCAACCAGGCGGCCCTCCGCGACGTGGCGGAGGAGCGCGAGAGGCTCGCCGGGGAGTATCAGGAATGGCTCCTGGAGAAGGCCGAAGCCGAGGAGCAGCAGCGACTCGCCGGAGAAGAGCTGTCCCGGCGAGAAGGAGAGCTCACCCAACGGAAGGTCAACCTCGACTCTCACGAGGAAGACCTCGCCGCCCGGGAGCAGGCCCTTGGCAGAGAGCTGAAGGAGGCGAAGGCCGCCGCGGACGCCGCGGAGACCGCCAAGAAGGAGCTCGAGGCCAAGGTTGTGCAGCTGGAGGAGTACTTAAAGGCGAGCTCGGAGAGTGTCACCGCGCTCAACATAGAGCGCGAGAAGGACGCGCACACCAATTCTGAACTCCAGGTGCGCCTCTCCAAGCAAGGCGACGAGCTGAAGGCCGCCAAGGATTCCATTGCAGATCTGGAGCTGAAGGTCTCTACGCTGAAGGACTCCCTTGACGCCGTCCAGGACCGCGAAACCAAGCTGAAGGAAGAGCTCCGCAAGGAGCGCGGCTTGGTGGAGAGCACCGCCACTTCAGCTGAGAACTTTCGCCGGACCGTCGAGGTATGGACCGAAGACCTGGTGGCCTCCGCCGCTGCTATCGACAAGGAGCTGTTGGCGCTGAGGGTCGAGCATCTTATATACTCTCCGGATCCAAACCTCCCCCACAGCGCCAAGCTCAGCCTTTTCTTCAGAGGGGTCGCGCCGGCCCTCGCAAATCTTCAGAAGAAGCTCCCCGCGCAACTGGCCGAGGAGTCGCGCCAGCTCTGCGCGGGGACCTTGGAGCACGTCCTGACGAAGATAGTGTACCGCAACCCGGGCATAAATCTCGTCAACGTTCTCCGTAGCTTGCCGGCCGACGCGGATATGGAGGCACTGAAGGCGCAGGTCGCCCATATTATCGCCAAGGTGAACAAGATCTCCAGGGTTGAAGGCGACCGCGTAGACTAGGCCTCCTTTTCTTTGTCTCTTTTGTTGCTGCAAAGTGCGCCATGGGCACGAACTTATTAGTGATTGTGACAAGTTATCCCTAGTAAGATATTATCTTATTTCGATCAATTGATGTAGTGTTATCTCCCTTGTTTTGGTCCTCTACTTTGTACGTTTTCAACCCTACGCTTCTAGGGAACTTGCCGGCAAGGGGCCCTTGCCGCGAGCGCTGAGCACTGGACTCCGAGAAGCCTGCTGGCCAAGGCCTTACCGGCAAGCAACCTTGCCGCGGCTAGTCGCAACGCACTTAGCTTGCTGAGCGAACTCGAAAACGAAGCAAGGGCGCGACACTTGTCGCAGCTCACTTAAGTCGTTGAGCGTACTCGAAAACAAGATAAGGGTGCGGCTAGCTGCGGGTAGGTTCCTCCGCGCACAGGTTTTCCATACAAAGTGTGGTTGTTCAAGGAAGATAACAAAAAATTTAAAAATTTGAACTGCTCAAATCCTGGTAACTTAGCTTTCATGGTCTGTGTGTTCTCCGCTCCGGCAAGCTTCTCTTTCTTGAACAACACTTGGTTCATCTCCTCCTTCCCCCCCGGCAAACTTGTGCGCGAGGAGCATTCCTTCTGCTTAAGAGGCCAGAAAAAAGAAGAGGGAAACAAGTATACGGCCTTTCGGCGTGCTGATGCTTACCGGATATGTGTGTTGCACAAGATGCCAAATAATGCATGCAAATAATCAAAGAAGAGCATGGAGAAGGCAAATAGCGCAAAACACCAAAGCTTTACTGATGCACGGGATCTGCGCCCGGCTTTGTACAAAGGGTTACATGCAACAAAGGCAAAGCTTGTACAAAAGGTGGTTGCCGGAGCGGATCACGGCAACCGCGCCCTATGGGTGAAACTTGCGAAGATGCTCTATGTTCCAGGAGTTGCTCACCGGTAAGCCTTCTTCGGTCTCAAGGCGGACAGCGCCGAGCCTTGTGACTTGTCTCACCCGATAAGGGCCTTCCCACTTCGGCGTCAACTTGTTGGAATTCTTGGCGGACTGAACACGCCGAAGAACAAGGTCGCCTTCCTCGAGACTCCTGGCCTTAACCTTGCGGCTATGAGAGCGACGCAAGGCTTGCTGGTATCGAGCAGCTCGTACAGCAGCCTGGAGACGTTCCTCCTCGAGGAGCAATGCATCATCTTGTCGCAGTTGCTCTTGCTCAAGCTCATCATAAGCGAGCACTCGAGGAGATCCGTATACGAGTTCCGTGGGGAGAACTGTCTCTGCTCCATAGACTAGAGCAAAGGGTGTCTGTCCGGTGGCTCGACTTGGTGTCGTTCTGATTGACCAAAGAGCCGCCGGTAGCTCCTCTATCCAGTTTTTTCCGCACTTGCGCAGCCTGTCAAAGGTCCTTGTCTTGAGTCCACGCAGCACTTCAGCATTGGCCCTCTCCGCTTGACCATTGCTCCTCGGGTGAGCAACAGAAGCGAAACAGACCTTGGCGCCAAGGTCTTGGACGTACTGCATGAAGATGTGACTAGTGAATTGTGTACCGTTGTCGGTGATGATCCTGTTAGGGATCCCGAAACGGCAAACAATCGACCTGAAGAACCTGACTGCTGACTGTGCTGTCACCTTTCTCACTGGTTCCACTTCCGGCCACTTTGTGAACTTGTCGATTGCGACGTACAAGTACTCAAATCCCCCGACAGCGCGAGGGAAAGGGCCGAGGATATCGAGCCCCCAGACCGAGAAGGGCCAGGACAAAGGGATCGTCTGGAGAGCTTGAGCTGGCTGATGAATTTGCTTGGCATGGAACTGGCACGCTTCACACTTGGTTACTAGTGCAGTTGCATCTTGGAGGGCTTCTTGCCAAAAGAACCCTTGCCGGAAAGCTTTCCCGACAAGCGCCCTTGCGCCAATGTGGTGGCCGCATATGCCTCCATGTATTTCTGCCAACAGCTCCTGTCCATCTTCTCTGGAAATGCACTTCAACCTGACACCATTGAGTCTTCTTCTGTACAGCTCGTTATCCACGAACTGGTACATACTTGACTGCCTGGTTATCTTCTCTATCTCTCCTGGGTCGTCGGGAAGTTCTCCAGTTTGCAGAAAACGGACGATCTGCTGCGCCCATGCCGGAGCTTGAGGCTCGACGGCAAGGACTAAAGGCATGAGGGCCGCTGCGGGAACCTCAGCTTCTACAGCAAGAACCTCTGGTTCTGCCGGAGCGGATGGTCCCCCGGCAAGCTCGCCGGGGCGAGGCTTGTCGGGAACGCTTGCTTCAACTGCACAGACCCTTGGATCTGCAGGAGCAAACTGTTCCTCAGCGTTCTGATCGTTGATCTTGGGGACCTTGGCGGCGGTTTCAGGAAGATCTGCCGGCAAGTAGTCGCCGGAGACCAACTTTCTCTTCTTGGACTGCCCCATTGATGGTGTAACGGATGGTTGAGTCAGCTTGAGCAAAAAGGTCCCTGGTTCCACAGGTAACTTCATCGCAGCACACTTTGAAAGGCCATCTGCAATATCATTCTGAGCTCTTGGAACGTGCTCCATTTGTAGACCTTCAAAGTGTTCTTCAAGCTTCCTCACTTCATCTACATAAGCTTCCATCAAAGGGCTCTGGTAACTCTTGTTAACTTGTCGGACCACCAACTGAGAATCTCCCCGGACAATCAGCTTTCTGATCCCAAGTTCGGCCGCAATCCTGAGGCCGGCAAGCAAGCCTTCATACTCAGCAGTGTTGTTTGTCGCTTGCTCCCTGGGAAAGTGCATCTGGATAACATACTTGAGGTGCTCTCCGGTGGGCGCGATGAGTACCACGCCGGCACCGGCGCCTTGCAGCGAGAAGGCACCATCAAAGTACATCAACCATTCACTTGTCGCTTCTTGTACGGGTACACTTGTCTCTGGAACTTCTTCATCGGGCGTCGGGGTCCATTCAGCTATGAATTCTGCCAAAGCTCGGCTCTGTATGGTTGAAGTACTTTCAAACTTGAGTCCAAAGCTCGACAGCTCCAGTGCCCACTCAACGATCCTGCCTGTTGCTTCTGGATTGTGCAATATCCTCTTCAGCGGAAAGCGAGTGACCACTGTTATCTCATGTGCCTGGAAATAATGGCACAACTTTCTCGAGGCCATGAGGAGGCCGAAAAGCAACTTCTGCACCCCAGAGTATCTTGATCTAGCCCCTTGTAAAAGGGAGCTTACAAAATACACTGGGCGCTACACCATCTTCTTCCGCACTTCTCCTTGTTCCTGCGCAGAGCTGTCCTTGTCGGGGCCAGAGCTTGTCGGAGGGGCCCCCTGCTTGTCGCTGGATTCGCTTGCCGGTGGTGCTGATTCCTCGTCGGCCTCTCTCTCCGCTACTAACGCAGCACTAACCACCTGGTTGGTTGCCGCTAGGTACAGCAACAACTTCTCCTGTGGTCTAGGTGCGACAAGTATTGGAGTAGAGGATAGGTACCGTTTCAAGTCTTGCAGCGCTGCCTCCGCTTCTGGAGTCCATTCCATAGGACCTGCCTTCTTCAAGATTTTGAAGAAAGGAAGGGCGCGTTCTGCAGACTTCGAAATGAACCTACTGAGGGCAGCCACACAACCTGCAAGCCTCCTGACATCCTTGACGCGCTTCGGGGCCTCGATCTGCTCGATGGCTTTTATCTTGTCGGGGTTAGCTTCAATCCCCCTCTGTGACACAAAGAACCCGAGAAGCTTGCCGGAGGGAACTCCAAAGACGCACTTCTCGGGGTTCGACTTAAGCTGGATCTTGCGCAAGTTCTCAAACGTTTCTTCCAAATCTTGAATCAATGTATCCCTGCTCTTGCTCTTCACCACGATATCATCCATGTAAGCTTCTACATTTCTGTGGATCTGTGGCTCAAAAGCAGTGTATACTACCCTTGCAAAGGTTGAGCCTGCATTCTTCAATCCAAAAGGCATGCGAATAAAGCAATAGGTGCCACATGGAGTGATAAATGCAGTCTTCTCTTCATCTTCCTTGGCCATGAAAATCTGGTGGTAGCCTGAATATGCATCAAGAAAAGAGAGCAGCTCACATCCGGCAGTGGAGTCAACGATCTGGTCAATGCGCGGCAAGGGGAATGGATCCTTGGGACATGCTTTATTCACATCGATGAAGTCTATACACAGTCTCCACTTCCCATTGGCCTTGCGCACGACGACTGGGTTTGCCAACCACGTCGGATGGATCACGCCTCTAACTAGGCCCGCTGCTTCTAGTTTCTTGATCTCTTCGGCAATGAATTCTTGGCGCTCCACGGCTTGCTTTCTGACCTTCTGCTTGACGGGCCGCGCATGAGGACAAACAGCAAGCTTGTGCTCAATCACCTTCCTGGGAACACCGGGGATGTTAGATGGTTGCCAGGCAAACACATCGACATTCGCCCGCAGGAAGGCAACGAGCGTGCTTTCCTATTTGCTGTCAAGTGTGGCACTGATGGTGAAGGTACCACCAGTGCCGTCCTCCTTGGCGGACACCTTCTTGGTTGCCGGAGGAGCGGCCATCCCCTTCTTACACTTGCCGATGGAGCTCGATGGAACGTCCTCGACGGCAGCGCAGCACTCCGAAGAGGTGCGGTTGCCGGAGTGGGCCCCAGAGCACTTGCCGGACTTGGTCTTGGTCTTCTTCCCCCCGGGAGCTTCAGCGGCAAGTGTGTCCTTCTCTGCTACGGCTGCTGCATCCCGGTAGATCTTGTCGGCGCAGACAAGCGCATCTTTCTTGTCGCCATGGACAGTGATGACGCTTATCGGCCCCGGCATCTTGAGTACGTTGTAGGCATAGTGGGAAGCTGCCATGAACTTGGCGAGGGCGGGACGGCCGAGTATCCCATTATATGGTAATGGGATATCGGCGACGTCAAATGTGATGCGCTCAGTTCTGAAGTTGAGCTCCCCGCCAAAGGTCACCGGCAAAGTTATCTTCCCCTTGGGCTTGCTCCTCCCCGGGTTTATTCCTTGGAACGACCCGGTCTCTTCGAGCTCGCCATCTGGGATCTGGAGTTTCTTGATCACAGCAGAGGAGATCAAGTTCAGCCCGGCCTCGCCGTCAACCAACATTTTGGTGACCTTGAGGTTGCGGATGGTGGGTGAGACCAGCATCGGCAAGCACCCGACCGCAGTGGTGCGGTCAGGGTGATCCTCAAGATCAAAAATGATGGGCGTGCTGGACCATTTGAGGAGCCTGCGCGACTCCACGGGCGGCTCCGCTGCATTCACTTCCCGCACCCACTGCTTGAGTTGGCGGTGGGAAGTATGCAGAGAGGCGCCACCGTCGACGCACAGGACCTCCGTGGCCTTCTGGAACTCCTGCTCGCTGTTATCTTCATCCTCCATGTCATCGTCGTCGTCTTCTACGTCCTTGTCGCGGCCCCGGGGAGGTCGGTCACCTTGCCGCTGCTTGGCCTTGCCGCGGCGTCCTCCCCGGCCATTGAATGGCCGCTTCTTGCTTGGTTCTCCTCCACCACCTTGGGCCTTCTCCTTGTCGTGCCGCTCGTACTCAGCTTTTTGCTGCTCGACGAGGTACTCGACGCGTTTGCAGTTGGAGAGGTCGTGGCCCTTAGTGTGGTGAATCTTGCAGTATTGCTTGTCGGAGCCGTCCTGCTTGTCGGCTGCCGCTACAGGGGCAGGCTCCTTGCCGGAGCCGCCAGCCTGTGTTTGCTTGGCGGGAGCCTCCTTACCGGACTTCTCGACGGCAAGCACTTCCTTCTTGTTCTTTCTTCTGTTGTTCCGCCGCCGGCTCTTCTTTGCCGGGGCGGCGTCGTCGTTGTCGCTTCCTCCTGCGCCAGCATCCTCCCCGGGGAGTTTCCTCCCCTCTTCGACGCGCGCGCACTTATCAGCTAGAGCGTAGAGCTCGCTGACATCCCGTATCTTGGTCATGGCCATCTCCTCACGCATGCGGAGGTTATGTACTTTCTGGTGGAACGCACTGATAACCGCAACAGGGTGGACGTCGGGGATGTTGTGCTGCACGCGGCTGAAGCGCTGGATGTACTTGCACAGAGGTTCTCCTTCCTTCTGGGCCAGAATGTGGAGATCACTCTCCTGGCCGTGGGGTTTTGGCCGCCCGTGAAGGCGCCAACAAACTAGTGGCAAAGGTCCGCCCAAGAAGAAATGGAGCCTTCCGGCAAGTGCATAAGCCAAGAACGAACGTTCGGCTTAAGCATGAGCGGGAAGTAGTTCGCCAATATCTTCTCGTCGCGCCCCCGGCAGCGTGCACTGCAATAGTGTAGATGCTGAGAAATTCCGAGGGGTGCGTCTTGCCGTCGTACTTCTCCGGTACGTCGGGCTTGAAGTTTTTCATGCTGGGCCACTGGACACGCCGCAGCTCACGGGTAAACGCAGGGCAACCCGCCACGTACGGCAAGTCGCCTGGCTCACCGGGCGCGTGCGTGTCAACAGCGGCTCCAGCTCGCTGATCCAATTGTCGCCGAGCTTCTCGGCGGCGCTCGATCGTCGTTCGAGCGTCTTCTTGTCGCCGGTCGTCAAGGACCTGGCGCTGGTCCCGACGAGCCCGCGGATCCGACGACGTCGTGGAGTCGTCGTCGACGTTGATCCGGCGGGGCGGCATCTTCTGCTTCCGCGGAGGGGAGTGCACCGTAGTTGCACCCCCGGCGGTCTTGTCGCCGTCGGCCTTCGTCTTCTCGACCTGCCGCGGCCACGAGGTCGTCGGCTGCTGCGGAGAGTCGTTGTTGGCGAAGGCGATCAGGCTCTGGATGGTTGCACTCCAGTCTTCGGCCTTGTCTGCCGCTGGAGGGAAGTCGAGGAGCAGTTGCGCCCTTGCGAGCGCTTCTGCTGGAGAGGAGGGGAGCGGGGCGAGCGGTGCGAGGAGCGGGATATGCTCGGACTCCTAACTAGGTTAGAAGGAGCAGGGTCCCGCCCCGGTGACCGCGCCTTGCTCGTGCCAGGACGATGGCCCGGAGCGTCCCGCGAGCCTCCGGTTTGCCCTTGGCCCAGCAAGCGGATGCCACCTCCTGTGGCATGGCGCTGCTGGGTTGTCGTTTGCTGAGATGGACGTGGCGCGTCCACGGAGACCGAGGCTCGGTCGTCCGTCTTGTCTTTGGATTTGGTGGCGCCGCGAGTTTCCTCGCCGGCGACCACCCTTCCGACGGCGTCTCCCCCGCCCACCGTTGGCTCCGGTGGCGGCGGATGAGACGCAGACGGGCCTGCGACCTCCGAAACCTTCTTCTTCGGGGCCATGGCGCTGTTGTTGATGAAGCTGACGAATTTGGAGAGGTTGATGAAGAATGCGCCCGCGTGAACGCCGGATCGGGTTCGCACAACCTCGACGCCCCCTACCTGGCGCGCCAAAGATGTCGGGGGAAACTGTCCACCACGAACACCTATGGGACCGGAGCCCCTTGTTTGTGCGGTGAGGGAGCGGAGGGAGCACAAAGAGCAGATCATGGTGAGCACGCGGGCAGTTTACCGAGGTTCGGGCCGCGATGGACGCGTAAAACCCTACTCCTGCTTAGATTGTATTGAATTGAGGAGCTCGGGAGCTTGAAGAACTAGCTACACCGAGCGAGTGAGCGATCTAGGTTCCGAACCCTTTCTACGTTGTGCATGGGCCTCCTTTTATAGCTCAAGGGGTCACCGACAGGTGTCAACGTAGGAGAAAGGGTAAAAATGTAATAGTGGTGGTAGTTGTAACAGTGCGGAAATAGTGGAGCAACAGTGCATGAACAGTGGTCATCACCTACCTTGACAGTGGGGGACAAGAGCATTTAATGCCCGTCGTCGTCGACCCCAAAAGCGCCCGCCCTTGCGTCTCCGTTTGCCACGGCGATGGTCTCGTCACCGTGGAGTGCCACCGTGTCCCCCAGGCTGCACAGCCATCCGCCACGCGTCCCAGGAATGGCCCCAGGGCGACGCGTGGTTCGATGAGCTGGAGCGCGGGCACACAGCGTAACTCTCCCCGGCAAGCACCTTGCCGGGGGCTTGACCTTGCCGGGCCCGGGAGCTTGTCGGGCTCTGAAGCTTGTCGCTCTTCGGGCCCTGCCGGGGCGCACGTCGCGCCGAGGCATGTGTTCTGAAGTGTAATCTTCTGGCCTTCCTGGCAAGCTCCTCTTGCCAGGGTCTCGTGCTAGTGAGGTAATCTTGAGCCTGGGACGGCCTTCCCGGCAAGCTCCACTTGCCAGAGTCTTGATCTTCTGTCTTGTATACTTTGTTTTTGAATGGTTTTATATGGAGCAGAAAGGTTTCCGGCGAGCACGTGGTAGGCCCCGCCGCGGGAAGCTACGACTGCCCGTGCACAAGTTGGGGTACTGAGGTACCCCTACCTTAGTACACCGACACTCGCCAAATAATAGAAATCCTCATAAATTCCCGCTTCCTTCAAGAATGTGTCACGTAGCCACTCGCACAGTCGCACCTCCGCAACATGCGAAAGATGGTATTTGGGTTTCTCCTTCGAAGTTCCTCCGACGTCTGACTTGATGAGCCCCTTAACCACCTCCTCATGGTATTATTTTTCTCTGGAACTTTTTTAAATTTTAGCAACTCAAAATAAAAGTGAACCAAATTCAACACAATCGATAGTAACTACTACTACAAGTGTATGGAAGCTATGTCATGCACCAAAACAAGTTCGAACCATATAAATTTGACATGCAATCTCAAGAACATGGTCACCAACAATAGCTAAATGTGCAAATAATAAACCACTAGAACAAAAACTAATTGGACCAATGGAGGAGTCACATACCGATGAGCAATCCCCAAAAACAGATATGGAAATGGAGCTACAAGCAAGGAGATCGAAATTTGCACTTATATGAGGAAGAACACGGGTTGGAAGGAGGTGACGATTTTTTCTGGAGGAAGAAGGAGATGGGTGACAGCAATAAGTGAGGGGCATACATGGGCCCCACAAGCTTGCCGGGTGCGCCTAGGGGGGTTGGTGCGCCCTGTGAGCTTGTGGCTCAAAGGTGCACCCCCCTAGGGTGTGTTCAGTGCCACTATTTTTTAAATATTCTTGAAAAAATAATACTCCCTCTGTAAACTAATATAAGAGCGTTTAGATTACTACTTTAGTGATCTAAACGCTCTTATATTAGTTTACAAAGGGAGTACTAAATTTTCAGAGCATTTGGAGAACTTTTATTTTCTGGTCATTTTTATTGCACGGATAATTCAGTAAATGTTATAATCATGGCATTTGTACTTTGTTAAATCTAAATAACATATAGTAAAAAGTGAGTACACAAAGTTGTGTTTACTAATTTTATCGACCACATGCCCATCAAAAGGAATCCATTAATAAGGTTAATCAAGTCTTATTAACAAACTTCTTCTAAATGACATGAAACTTGAGAATCTTCGTATAACACTTGGTTACCTCAATGGGAATATGCATATCCCCAACAATAAGAATTTCATATCTCTTTTTGACAGTAGGAATAGGGAATTAAAAACCTCCAATAGTGATTGTTGAATTTTTTTCCAATAGAGTTGACACTATTCACTTGAGGTTGTTTCTTCTGACACTGTACTGTGTGTTCGTTACCATTGACATGAAAAGTGACATTGCCCTTATTGGAATTAGTAACAACCCTTACAGTATTCAAAAAGGTTCTACCAAGTAAGATCGATATACTGTCGTCCTCGTGTATATCAAGAATAACAAAGTCTGTTAAGATAGTAACATTTGCAACTACGACAGACACATCCTCATAAATAAATACCGACGGGTATATCAGTTGATTTATCGGCCATTTGCAAAGAGATTTCAGTTGGTGTCAACTTATTCAAATCAAGTCTTCGATACAAAGATAAAGGCATAACACTAGCACTAGCTCCTAGATCACATAAAGCAGTTCTAACATAGTTTCTTTTAATGGAACATGGTATAGTTGGTATTCCTGTGTCTCCTAGTTTCTTAGGTATTTCACCCTTAAATGAATAATTATCAAGCATGGTGGAAATTTTAGCTTCCAATATCTTTCTTTCATTCATGGCAATATCTTTCATGTACTTAGCATATGGAGACATTTTCTGAATATCAGTCAAACGAAGACGCAAAAAGACAAGTCTAAGCATCACAACAAAGCATTCAAATTCTACATCATTCTTATTCTTTGAAGTTTTAGGTGGGAAAGTCATGGGTTTCTGAACCCATGGTTCTCTTTCTTTACCATGTTTCCTAGCAATGAAGTCTCTTATCATATCTTTTATTTTTAGGTTGTGGGTTATCAAGATCAATAGTAGGTTATGTTTCCACATCATTAACATTACTAGGTTGAGCATCTTCATGAACATCACCATTATTATTATTTCTAGGTTCATGTTCATCACCAGATTGTGTCTCAGCATGAGAAATACAAATATCAATTGGATTTTCAGGTGTGTATACAGTAGGTTCACTAGAAGCATGCACAGTCCTATCATTTTTCTTATTCTTAACGGAAGGACTAGGTGCATCAGCATTAATTCTTTGCGAATCTTGCTCTATTATCTTAGGATGAACTTCAAGATACAAAGGTTCCTGACTCATTTTGCCACATCTAGTCATAACATTAAAAGCATGATCATTCATCTTATTGTTGATCTCATTAAGAAAATAATTTTGTGCCTTGAAGACTTGCTATACTTGAGTCTTTATCATGGATTCATGTTTACTCACACCTTTGACATCATTAACAGTTCAGGCACTCAATCATATAAGCATTTCGTCTCAATTGTCTACTAACATACGCATTAAAGTTTTCTTGTTTACCAATAAAGTTATCTAATTCATCCAAGCATTGACTAGCAGACTTAGTATAAGGAATATCACCTTCATCAAATCTATAGAGAGAATTTACCTCCACTACCTGTGTCGGGGTATTGAGACCATGTTTTCTTAAATAGGTGGTAAATTCGTAACATCTTTAGTTTTAATACATTTTTGTTTCATCGATTTCTTTGACTCTTGCATATCCTCATGACTAAGATAATACCTCTCTTCTTCGGGGTTGGCATAGGAGGTGGTTCAGGAAGAGTCCACTCATTATCAGTCCTCAATATATTATTCAATAGTTCTTCAGCTTGTTCAATAGTTCTTTCCCTGAAAACACAACCAGCAAAACTATCTAGATGGTCCCTAGAAGCATCGGTTAGTCCATTATAAAAGATATAAAGTATTTCATTTTTCTTAAGAGGATTGTCAGGAAAAGCATTAAGTAAATGGAGAATCCTCCCCAAAGCTTGAGGTAGACTCTCTTCTTCAATTTTCAAAAAGATAAACATTTCCTGTAAAGTAACTTGTTTCTTATGAGCAAAAAATATTTTTTAGAGAAGTAATATATCATATCCTGAGGACTATGCACACAACCAGGAGCAAGAGAATTAAACCATATCTTAGTATCACCCTTTAATGAGAAAGGAAATAACTTAAGAATATAGTAGTAGCGAATATTTTCCTCATGAGTAAATAGGCTGGCTTTATCATTTGATTTAGTAAGATGTGCCACAACAGTTTCAGATTCATAACCATGGAAAGAATCAGATTCAACCAAAGTAATTAACTCATGATCGATAATAATTCATAATCCTTATCAGTAACAAAGTTAGGTGAAGTAGCAAACTTAGGATCATATTTCATTCTAGCATTGTCGGTGTCAAAACCGGCGAATCTCGGGTAGGGAGTCCCGAACTATGCGTCTGTGGATCGATGGTAACAGGAGACAAGGGACACAATGTTTACCCAGGTTCGGTCCCTCTCAATCGAGGTAAAACCCTACTCCTGCTTGATTGATCTTGATGAATATGATTACAAGAGCTGATCTACCTCGAGATCGTTATGGCTAAACCCTAGAAGTCTAACCAGGGTGATAGTTATGAATCGGCTATTGTTGTTCAGCCTCTACAGACTAAACCCTCCAGTTTATATATGCACTGGAGGGCCCTAGGGTTTGTACATGACCATCTTGCAGAGGAAGGAAAGATTACAGCCGAACCTAAAACCTGCCATTATACGCACACAGTAGTCCTAGCCGGATACGAGAGACGATCTTCAGCGATGATCTTCACGGCCCAGCAGTCTGGCCCACAATGAGTTATCCATGCACATGAGGACCGCTCTATCCAGGACTCCCTCAAGCATTCAAAGATTTTTCTTTTAACTTGACTAGTAATTCCGTAAGATCATCTCTATCCTTACAAGCAAGAAAATCCCTATTTACCTCTTCATCCATAAAATAACCCTCAGGTATATCAGGCAATTCATATCTAGGAGGGTTGGATCTAATAGGTGTTTCATAATTGTCAGTTTCAAAGACTTCATCGGTTTCAGCAGTTTCATCAGTTTCAGCATTCTCAATATTTTTAGCTCTAGCAAGTTGTTCATCAAGAAATTCACCCAGTGGCACAGTCTTATCAAGCAAAGTACTAGCAGCATCATAAGTATCATTCATAGAAGAAGTAGCATCATCAATTACTTGCAACATATCAGGATTAATAACAGGTGGTGGTGTTGCAAGCTTACTCAAAACAGAAGGTGAATCAAGTATAGAGCTAGATGACCGTTCCTTACCTCCCCTTGTCTTAGAAGGAACGATCTTGGTTCTATCATCCTTTAGATTCCTCATAGTGATCAATAGATATAAATCCTTTGTGACTCGACAGATATAGCTATGATCCCCGACAACAGCGCCAGAAAAAAGGCATTGATAACCCACAAGTATAGGGGATCACAACAGTTTTCGAGGGTAGAGTATTCAACCCAAATATATTGATTCGACACAAGGGGAGCCAAAGTGTTGGGCATATGAATATTGGATATGACCCGCCCAGGAGGGGCCGGGTTAACCCAATGGCGGTTCATAAACCAAGGCCATAAATATGTTGAACATGTCGGTTCATGTAGTAGGCTTGTTAAAGGGCCCAAAACCCAAAAGCTGCTAAAAGCCCGTAAGTGTAAACCGCCATGTATATGTGACTTGTACCGTAAGGCATGTAAGATAAGTCACCGGGCTGGACACATTTGTATGAGCCAGCCGGGACTCTTTAAGTCGCGGGCCGTCAACCCATGTATATAAGGGGATGACCCGGTAGTGGCTTAGGGCAAGAAACAACAGATCGAAAGCCAGGCTAAGCATATTCGCTCCCTAGTAATCGAACCCCTAGCAATACCACCTCAAACTGGATTAGGCTTTTACCTTCACTGTCGTGGAATTAACACGGCAGATGTCCGGTTTAACGGACTTGATGATGGAACCATCGCACGGGTTAGCTTGAAGGGATTAAAAGCACACAAAGGACATAGAGGGTTTATACTAGTTCGGCCCCTTCAATGAAGGTAAAAGCCTACGTCTAGTTCGGTTTGGTATTGCTTGGGCGTCGATGAACAGGGAGCGGATTTCTTGTGTGTGTCTCGACGGGTTGTTTCTTGCTTGTCCCTGAACCGTCACCGGGTTGTCTCTTTATATAGAGGCGACGCCCGGTCCGGTTTACAGAGTCCCGAGGCCGGCTCATACTCGTGTCCGCCTCGGTCTCTGCCCTTTCTTCCTTAACTCTCAAGTTACATCATCGGGCGGTTTACAAACCATAACTCTATACATGGGCCCTAAGATCTCATGGGCCGTAGCCTTTACTAAATATTACAACAATACAAACATATCATAATAAGCCGGTTTACACTAGCCGGTTCATACCTGCTAGTAATATCCCTGACATTAGGCCCCAGAATGATTTGAACTTGCTCACATCAATCTTCTCGGTCTTGCATAATTTCCTTCCTTGCGTCTTCTCATTTTTTTTGTAAACCGGCCCTGACGTCATCCTCGAGAATCACTGAATCTGTCCGTGACATCATTTCCGCATTTAACGCTGCGAGCTGTCCATCAGCTTTGTTTAAGGGTTATCCCGAAAATCGAGGCGTCAGAGGATCTTTATCCAATCGTTTTGCCTCCTTGAATCCCGCACCTGTCGCTTCGGCTCTGCTTTTCTTCTATAAATACTGTTGTCCCCATTCATTATCTTCTTCCGCTCTTTCTTCTTCTTCCTTCGCCCGAGCCCAAGACTCCATTGTCGCCTGAGCTCAAACCGCCACCGTCGACCGCCGAATCCAAGTTCTCGCCGGCCACTGTATCGACCTGAGCTTGACCAGAGAACCTCTGCCGCTGATTCTTGCTGTTCCAGGTATGTCTCCCTCCTCATTGTAGATCCGTAACTTCTAGGGCTCGTGCCTCCGCCATTAGAACCTCAGTGAAAGCTTCATCTTTGTTCGACCTAAACAAATAGTTCTCAGTAACTTTTACTTTTAGATCTTGCCCTTTAAACTTTTGCCTTTACTCCGCTGCATATGCTTCAGATCTTAACCTGTAGGTTATCCGCTCTGTATAAAACCCTTGCAGCTCTTCTCGTAATATCCTTGCATTTCTTTTTGTTTTTCTTGAACGCTCAGATCTGTTTTACTTTGTCTATCTGTGAAAACTTGTTTCTTCTCCTTTGTCAATCTGTCAATTATGCTCCCGTTTATACTGTCATACACTGTTCTTGTAAAAAATTGTAAAGATGAGCGTGACGGTTTAGCTCTTTCTCTTTTGCTGTCATGAACCGGTAGTAATATAACTCCCTGTTATTGCCGGGTTAGCCATATCATTAGTCCCTTGTCCAAACCGTTGCGTGATCTTCGTATATATCTTCCGGTTTATGCCGCTGTACTTAAATAATCCGGTCTTTACACTTTATCTTTTTAGCGCTTGCTCTTCTGCTGCCATGGCCAAACAATTTGTGTCTTGCGATTGGGTTCCTTCCATTATTACGGAAGAAGACTTGGTCAATGCCGCTGCCATTGGTACTTTAGGCCCTCAATCCGTTTTAAAGTGGCGGGCTCCAGGAAATGAATGCCCTCCTACTCCCAGAGAGGGGGAGGTTATTGTTTTCTTCGACCACATAGCCCGAGGCTTCACACCTCCCAGTTCAAGATTCTTCCGAGATGTGCTTGCCGCTTTCCAACTCCATCCTTAGGACATTGGTCCCAACTCCGTTTCCAATATCTGTGACTTCCAAGTTTTCTCAGAGGTATATCTGCAAGAAGAGCCGTCTGTTGACCTGTTCCGGGATTTCTTTCACCTGAACCGGTGTACTGAGTTCACCAGCGGACCGCATCAGGAACTCGGCGGGGTTAGTATCCGGAAAAGGAGAGATGCAGTCTTTCCCCATGCCGCTCTCCACACGCACCCAAAGGAGTGGAACAAGTCTTGGTTTTACTGTATTGACACTTCTTCTGAAGGGGAGAACCCACTGCCGGGTTATCGCGAGCACCGTCTTCCGGAGGATCACCCTTTGCCACAGCGAGTTAGCTCTGCCGAACGGCCCCGGTTTGCTTCTTAGCTTGCCAGACTGAAAGCTTTTATGGCCAACGGTTTAATTGGAACCGATTTTATGCGCTGTTGGCTCTCTTGGACTATCCTTCCCTTGAGTCCGCGACCACATTTGATGTGCAAGTATTCTGGTAAACTGGACGACCCTCAACGGTTTACCAAGGATAAACTTTCTGAATCGGAGGTCATTGAATCGGCTAAGAAGATGCTCAACGTCTCCTTAGAGGATTGCAGCAAAATCGGATTGGCTCCGTATTACAAGAAGAACAAGCTGCCTGTAGTAAGCCTTGCTTTCTTATATATATTTTTTAATCCGTTTATATAAACCGTCCTCTAACTGTCTCTTTTCTGTCCGAATAGGCCGACGATCCTTTCTGGAAAAGAAAGCCTCAAGAGAAACCCGGAAAACAGGCACGTCGGAAAACCTTTGCTAGTAAGAAGAGAAAAGCGGCTGGTGGCTCTAGTTCTCACGCTGAGGATGACGATCCGGACTCTGAGGTATGTATTAATCCGGCTTTAACTTGCTTGCTTTTACTTATATCTGTACCTAATGATAACTTTTCACAGGAGTTGGCTGAAGGAGATAAACCGGCCGAAGTTGAGGTAACTATCCTTTCTTCCGATTCAGAACCACTTCCACAAAAAAGTCGTCGGACAGTCCGGAAATATCAATTTTCTCACCCTTATGCTCAATTGGATCCTAATTTTCTTTTGAAGAAACAACAACATGAAGCCCTTCGCCGGACCACTCGCCATAGCGGTCTTGCAGTGGAATCATCCGGAATATCTCTCACTCCGGCTCGGAGGCGCCGTTCCGAGGTTATACTCTCTCCAACCCTCCTTCATCCCAAGGCCGGGATTATACGCAAACCTCTTAAACCGTCTGACCCTGATTATCAGGAGACTCCATTATCGTCTTCCGGTGAATCGACTGCCACATAACTTCCCCACTGAAAACTGTCCCAGGGTAAGTCTTTTTAATTTATCTGGTTTATGATTACATTTTGCTTTATAGTCTTAACTCATTTTTCCAACTTCTTCCAGCAAACCAAAACCTAGCAAAAAACCGAAGGCCAACAAACCCACTGCTGAGACTACCATTGATGATCCGGCGGTTAATCCAATCGTCCCCCCAGAAGGCGAGCCCACAATTCCTCTTGAAAATCCTGCGCCTATGGATCATATTTCAATGCCCGAGAATCCTACTGCTGATGATGTTCAAGAACCGCCAAGTCCTGCCCGGGCCAATTCTCCTCAGACCAATCCGGCTCCTCCTAGTCCGGCTCACACTGCGGCCCCACCTCCAACAACTGCTTCTCCGGATGTGGAGATAACTCATACGGCTTATACCGCTCCTGCTGAGCCTACTGTCTTAGCCAAACATACGGCTAAAGTAGAGAAGTTGTACCAAGAGAAGGGCAAATGGAGTACTGAGCTATCCAGTTTCGCCGATATGAGTGCCTATTAACTCTATTCCGGGTATTTGAACCGGCTTCACACTGGTCGAGATTATGAAGCAGGATTAATTAACATGATGAAGGACAAGTATGAGGTAAACATTTGCCTTTGTTTTTCTGCTTTCATTACGCTTCTGACTATATCATAGTAGCCCCCAAGTTCCGGTTTAGCTGCATTTAGAAGGTGAACCGGTACTTCCAGATGAAGCAAATGATCTTTACATTAGCCCCCAAGTGTCAGGGGCATAGCTTTCAGTTTATGTGCCTGGGACTTGCCTGACTTTTCTTTTGAATACTTCAACTGCCCATTAGCCCCTAAGTGTCAAGTAGACAACTTGCTTGTGTGCTTGAGACTTTTGTCTTTGAATTGCTTCTTACCACTTGATTTTCTTTGCAGGCTGATTTAGACCGGAGGGCTGAAGAAGTCAGTGAACTCCGGAACAGACTTGCTGAGATGGAGGCTGCTGCTGCTAAAGCCAAGAAAGACTTGATGGTGAGTTTAAAGACTGCTGAAGAGCTGAAAAAATTCTTTGAAGAAGAGTGGACCGCCTTTGAGGTTCAGAAGAAAGATCTGGAAACAAGAGTCAAAGATGCTGAGGAAGCGCTTAATCCGGTGACTGAAGAGTTAACCGGCTTAAAGCGGCAAATAGAGTTGATGACTTCTGCAATCTTCGGTAAGTATAATCTGTACTCCTGCTTTATCCTTGTAATTTTCCATCTGTGCCGGTTTAACTGTGATACTCATATGCAAGGCGCCGTGTTACCCATCTTGGGGATGACTTACGGAAGAAACTTAAGGCATGTTACACTTTGGTCGAGCAGCTGTATTCCGGCGCTCAAAGGATCATAAGTGCCACATCATTCAGTAAACCGGCCCCTACTACCATCCAAGAAACCTTGCAAAAGCTGTCTGTCTTGCCGGTCCGTTTGGAGGAAGTTAAGAAATCTGCCGCTCGAGCCGGTGCCCTCATGGCGCTTACCAGAGCGAAAGCATGGGTTCCGGACTTTGATCCGGAAGAGGCTTTAAATGGGTATCCAAATACCAAGGAAGACGGATCAGAGTTTACTGCAAAGGATATCCATATCTTGACGAAGGAGATGCGCCCTCTCGCCAGCAAAATTGCGGCCGAATCAGACTTATCCAGGTATCATCCGGGGTATGATTTGCAGAACGAGCGGGTGGAGCGGCCGGTTTATGATACCGTCAATCTAATCCCACCAGTGCGCCCTCATACCTTCGCTCCAGATATTGAACCGTCTGAACTCATCAACGAAGAGATGTATTTTCGTGCCTTAACGAAAATCGACTGGTGCGTCCCTGACTTCCAGCCGCTTCAAGAAGAGGAGGAGACTCCGGATCAAGTCGATGCCCAGCCGTCGCAGCAGGAGGGAGCATAGGTCATACTTTAGTGTTTGTGGTTGCAGTCTCATTTATCAAACAATCTTTAATCCGTCAGGCTTGCTATGCCTTGTAATAGGATAGCTGAAAACATTGTCCGCTTTGATCCAGATATTCCAACTTCTCATTTTAATGTTTGCCGATTTAAAATTTGTCTGATGTCGCTTATCTTGCACATGACCTGTCCCTGCATAGATAATACTGAAAATATGTCCTAACGGTTTACCGCCGGACAGATTGAATTGTTCTCCCAATATATCAAACAAACGTATACTTATATCATAAAATACTTTATACCTGTGACCAAGTATGCTTGATACTCTTAATCCGGCTAATATTGCCTTTTTGAAGGGAGTCTTTTAATAGACTCAATAATAATCCCTGGTCTTATATGAACTGCCGGTTTAAAGCATGCGTGGCTTCTTGTCTTGTTCTGCGTGATGATTGTTCCGGGTTATGATAAACACCGGATTAACCCAAACTTTTTACTCATGCTAGTGCTCATGACCCAGACTTTTCAACTTTGTAGATGTGTGGTTAATTTCTTGAACTGTCCCACTCCGGATTAAAGAATCAGAACACATAAACATCAGAAAATGCAAATTTGCAAATAAAACCATGTAGTCGAGGCTTTTTATGAGCTACCAGGCTCAAAGCAAGGTTCAGCCAATCACTGGATGCGGGTAGTGTCGTCTTTCCAGAGGGCCGGTAAATGGATGCGGGTACCATCCATAAGAACCATAAGAAAAAAATTTAGCCAATCACTGGATGCCCATAGCCTTTCCAGAGGGCCTCCATGGTTCCATGAAACCATGGGTAAATATAAGCCAATCACTAGATGCCCGTAGCCTTTCCAGAGGGCCTCCATGGTTCCATGAAACCATGGGTAAATATAAGCCAATCACTGGATGCCCGTAGCCTTTCCAGAGGGCCTCCATGGCTCCATGAAGCCATGGGTGAATTTTGAACCAATCACTGGATGGATTACCATTCAGAGGGTTTCCGTGAAGCGTCCTCTTTGAGCCAGATGTGATCTTATGCTCTTCAGGGAGTTTTATTGCTTCTGAGTATATATTCTGAAAAATCAGTTTTAAACCGATCGATATGTTTGAAATATGACATATGATAATACATATATGGTTGTCCTCATAAGATATTTGTATTGGAAAAAAGGATGAGCCCCCGGTTTACCGAGGGTGCCGGTTTATACATTAATCATAATATATACATAGGATACATTGGAGCTCATAGCTCAAGTGTAGTAGGGCCGTAAGTGGGCAATGTTCCATGGCCTCTTCGTCTCCTCCTCTGATGTTCGTGAGTCCTTGTGTTCTCGAACGTCCACCAGGTAATATGAACCGTTGTGTAGATTCTTACTGACCACAAAGGGCCCTTCCCAAGGTGGGGATAGCTTGTGCATATCTGTTTGGTCTTGGATGAGCCAGAGTACTAAGTCTCCCTCCTGGAATGTTCTGCTCTTGATCCGGCGGCTGTGATATCTGCGCAAGTCTTGTTGATAGATCACAGACCGTGCTGCCGCTATATCACGCTCTTCATCCAGTCGCTCCAAACTGTCCTGTCTTGCCTGCTCGTTGGCCGCTTCAACATAGGCCGTCACCCTTGGTGAATCATGTCGGATATCACTTGGAAGGACCGCTTCAGCACCATATACCATAAAGAAAGGTGTATAACCTGTGGACCGGTTTGGCATAGTGTTGATACTCCAGAGGACAGATGGTAACTCCTCAACCCAACATCCCGGGGTTCTTTGCAAAGGAGTCATAAGCCGGGGCTTGATACCTCGCAAAATCTCCTGATTTGCTCTTTCAGCTTGACCATTGGACTAGGGGTGGGCCACAGAAGATACATCTAGGCGAACATGTTCCCGTTGACAAAATTCTTCCATCTCACCCTGAGATAAGTTGGTGCCGTTGTGTGTGATGATGACGTGCGGAAAGCCAAACCGGAAAATTATCCTTTTGATGAATTTGACTGATGTGGCCGCATCACACTTGCTCACAGGCTCTGCCTCAATCCACTTTGTAAACTTATCCACCACCACAAGTAGATGAGTTTTCTGATCTTGAGATCGCTTAAGGGGTCCAACCATATCGAGCCCCCAAGTCGCAAACGGCCAAGTTATTGGTATCATCCGGAGCTCCTGTGCCGGAACAAGAGCACGTCGCGAAAATTTCTGACAAGCATCACACTTCCGGACTAGATCTGCCGCATCAGCATGAGCTGTTAACCAGTAGAAACCATGTCGGAAAGCTTTAGCCACCAATGATTTTGAACCGGCATGATGACCACAATCCCCTTCATGGATCTCGCAAAGATTCTCACAACCTTCCTCAGCTGATACACACCGCTGAAATGCTCCAGAGACGCTGCGATGATGTAGCTCTCTGTTTGCAATTGTCATGGACTTAGAACGCCGGACTATCTGTCGCGCCTCTATCTCATCGTCCGGTAACTCTCCTCGGTTCAGATATGCCAAATAGGGCAGCGTCCAATCCGGGGTAACATGAAGTGCTACAACTAGCTGTGCCTCCGGATCAGGAACAGCTAGGTCTTCCTCTGACAGTACTTGTACTGATGGACTGTGCAGCTCATCCAAAAAAGTATTTGGCGGCACCGGTTTATGTTGAGATCCCAGCCGGCTTAAAGCATCAGCCGCTTCATTCTTTCGCCGGTCTATGTGGTCCACTTGATACCCTTTGAAATATCCAGCAACTGCTTCCACTTCCCGTCTGTAAGCTGCCATGAGGGGATCTCTCGAATCTCACTTGCCTGAAACTTGCTGTGCCACCAGATCTGAATCGCGAAAACACTTGACCCGGCTCAAGTTCATCTCCTTCACCATCCGTAAGCCATGAAGTAATGCTTCGTATTCTGCCGCATTATTAGTACAAGGAAACAATAAACGGAGGACGTAACAAAATTTATCACCTCGGGGGAAAGTTAAGACAACTCCAGCCCCCGAGCCTTCCAACTGTCTTGCACCGTCAAAGTGAATCGTCCAGTACGTAAGATCCGGCTTCTCCTCAGGAGTTTGTAATTCTGTCCAATCATTGATGAAATCCACCAATGCCTGAGATTTTATAGCGGTGCGTGGCACATCCTTCAACTCATGTGGGCTGAGCTCAATGGCCCACTTCGCCACTCTACCTGTAGCTTCCCTGTTCTGGATTATGTCCCCCAACGGTGCTGAACTAACCACAGTTATTGGATGACCTTGAAAATAGTGCTTCAGCTTCCGGTTTGCCATGAACACACCATATACCAGCTTCTGCCAATGTGGGTACTTTGCTTGGACTCAATGAGTACTTCACTCACGTAATAAACCGGACGCTGAACCGGGTATTCCTTTCCTGCTTCCTTGCGCTCAACCACGATTGCGACGCTGACTGCCCGTGCATTGGCGGCGACGTATAACAGCAACGGCTCATTATCAACAGGGGCAGCCAGGACCGGCGGCTTTGCCAGTTGCCGCTTCAGATCCTCAAACGCCACGTTTGCCTCATCACTCCATATAAACCGGTCTGTTTTCCTCAACATCTGATAAAGTGGGATCGCCTTCTCTCCCAAACGGCTGATGAACCGGCTCAATGCTGTAATTCGGCCGGCTATACGCTGAACATCGTTGATGCCAACCGGTTTAGTCAAAGATGTGATCGCCTTAATCTTCTCCGGATTAGCTTCTATTCCTCTGTTTGATACTAAGAACCCGAGGAGCTTGCCTGCCGGAACACCAAAGGCACACTTCTCCGGATTAAGCATCATCTTATAGGCTCGAAGATTGTCAAAAGTCTCCTTAAGATCCTCTATCATCGTTTCCTCCTTCCTTAATTTAACCACAATGTCATCCACATAGGCATGAACATTCCTCCCTATCTGTCCCTTAAGACAATTCTGAACGCAACGCTGATAAGTTGCTTGAGCACTCTTGAGCCCAAAAGGCATAGATACATTGCAAAAAGCACCAAAAGGAGTTATGAAAGCTGTCTTATCCTGGTCTTTAACTGCCATCTTGATCTGGTGATATCCTGAGTATGCATCCAAAAAACTTAGCCGCTCACATCCCGCTGTAGCATCGATAATCTGATCAATGCGAGGGAGAGCAAAAGGATCGGTTGGACAAGCTTTGTTGAGGTCTGTGTAGTCCACACACATTCTCCACATTCCACTCTTCTTTAACACCAGCACCGGATTAGCCAACCACTCCGGGTGAAATACTTCCACTATGAACCCTGCAGCCAAAAGCCTGGCCACTTCCTCTCCTATAGCCTTGCGCCTCTCTTCGTTGAAGCGGCACAGATATTGCTTGATCGGTTTAAACTTCGGATCAATATTAAGACTGTGCTCAGCGAGTTCCCTCGGTATATCTGGCGTGTCAGAAGGTTTCCACGCAAAGATATCCCGGTTCTCACGGATAAACTCAATGAGCGCGCTTTCCTATTTGGGATCAAGGTTAGCGCTGATCGTGAACTGCTTGGATGAATCGCCCGGCACAAAATCAACTTGTTTGGTCTCCTCCGCTGATTTAAATTTCAGTGCCGGATCATGCTCTGTAGTCGGCTTCTTCAACGGGGTCATATCTGCCGGATCAACATTATCCTTATAAATTTTTAACTCCTCGGTAGCACATACTGCCTCTGCATAAGCAGCGTCTCCCTCTTCACACTCCAGCGCAACCTTGCGACTTCCGTGAACCGTAATTGTGACTTTATGACCCGGCATCTTGAGCTGCAGGTAAACATAACACGGTCTGGCCATAAACTTGGCATAAACCGTCCTCCCAAACAGAGTGTGATAAGGGCTCCGGATCTTGACGACTTCGAAAGTTATCATCTCTGACCTGGAATCATGCCCATCTCCAAAGGTAACTTCTAAGTCAATTTTCCCAACTGGATAAGCTGACTTACCTGGAACCACCCCATGGAACACCGTGTTTGACTGCCTCAGTTTCTTATCTGTCAAGCCCATTCGACGGAAGGTCTCATAATACAGGATATTGATGCTGCTGCCACCATCCATAAGAACTTTGGTGAACTTATAACCTCCCACCTATGGTGCCACCACCAAGGCCAAGTGGCCCGGATTGTTCACCCGCATCGGGTGATCCTCCCTGCTCCATACAATGGGCTGCTCTGACCAGCGCAGGAATTGCGGTGTCGCCGGTTCAACCGCGTGGACTGCCCACTTTAAAACCTTTTGATCTCGCTTACACAGACTCGTGGTGAACACATGATATTGCCCACTGCTCAATTCCTTCGGATTACTTTGATATCCGGATTGTGGTTGCTGTTGCTGACGCTGCTGATTACCCTGATTGTTGTGATTACCTTGGCCCTGCTGTTGGCTGCCTTGGTTATTGTAATCACCCTGACCATGCGACTGATTACCTTGGTTATTATAACCACCCTGACCATATTGATTGTTTGCCCTGCCTTGATAACCACCGCTATTGCCTTGATATCCTGATCCGGAGCTGCTCCCTTGATGACCCGGACCATGGAACCCCGGGCCTGAACCGCCATTTGGAGGCCTGTCATTAGAATTGAAGCGGCGTACTATTGCTTCCATCAAGGGCCTGCATTCTCCTATAGTGTGTTTCGCCGGTCGTCCCCTCGAGCTATGCTTCGGACAAGGCTGATTTAACTCTTGGTCCCAATTGATACCCCCTCCGCCGGTTTGTGGAGGTGGTCTTCCCCTGTTGTGCTGGAAACCCTCTTGAACTTGGGTACTGGCTACGAAATCAGAGCCACCTTCCGCCTTTCGCTTGCCCAAGAAACTTGCAGTAGCCGGATTACCCTGCGCCGGTTTACCAGGTTGTTTAACCTTTCCTGCTTTATCTCCCTCAGCTTCTGGATACTTAGTATTGTCAGAGTCCCCATACTTCACTAGAGCACTCATGAGAGTTCCCATATCGTTACAATCTCGCTTAAGCCGTCCCAATTTTAGCTTTAGAGACTCAAACCGGCAATTATTCTCTAAAGTCACTATCGCCGTACTGGGATTGATACTATTCGAAGAATGCAAGATCTCCGAGACTCGCCGCACCCATGCACTTGTTGATTCCTGCTCCCCTTGCACACAGGCTGCTAGATCCACTATTGACATTGGTTGCTTGCACGAATCTTTAAATTTTTTGATGAACTGGCGACGTAGCTCTCCCCATGATCCGATGGAATTCGGGGGTAAACCCTTTAGCCAGGTCGGGGTTGTACCTTCAAGCATCATAGTAAAGTACTTTGCACAAGCCGCTTCATCCACGTCCAGCATCTCCATGGCCATGTCATAACTCTCAACCCAAGCTTCTGGAGCCAAATCTGCTGTGTAGTTAGGTACCTTACGCGGACCTTTGAAATCCTTGGGCAGTTTCACGCTCCGTAAAGCGGGGATAAGACATTGCACTCCAAAGGAACTCGTTGTGACTCCTGTCTCTGCTGTGGCAGTTTGAACCGGCGTCGTCTGACGGACCTCCTCCCGGGCTACCGACCTAACCCGGTTTGCATCCAGAGCTTGTGCATCCGCGCCTGCCGGATTATCCTGTCTGCGCCGTTGTCGCCTGCGTTCACTGCTAGACACTTCTGGTTCCTCCCAATGCCTAGTGTAACTCCGGCTGGGATGTGGTGTTGAATGTAGCCTTTCCCGGCTATGAGAATATGCTTGCTGCTGTACTAATGCCATATTAAGTAGCTCCTTGACCCGGCGTGCCTCCAACGCTACCGGGGACGTCCCCTCAATGGGTAAAGCGGCCAAACATGCAGCAGCAGCCACGATGTTATCCAAAGGATTCGAATAATGATCTGGAGGGGTAGGAACGTGAGGCGCAGACGTGATCCGCCGATCTTGCTCTGAAGTGGGCTGCTGAACTGGCTCATCCCTGGCCGGGGGTGCCCTCTGGTTTGAAGCTGGATCATTGCTGGTCCCAGCCCCGGGTGTCCTAAACAGATCCGTCGCTTCATAAACCGACGGTAGACGAGATTGATATTTTCGACCCCTTACTCCCTGTACCGAGGCCTGCTCCATCCTTAGATGAAAAGCCTGATCATTCAGCTCCGCCTGCCTTATTGCTATCATAGCTTTCTCTGTTTTTAGATCATCCCTTGCTTGATCAATCCGGCCTTTTAACTGAAGGAGCTCTGCATCATGTTGCGCCTTGTCTGCTGGAGCTATCACTACCACAGCTTTAGCTGTGAACTCCTCGACTAAGGTGGATAGAACGTCAGTAGGTGAGAGGGCTGAGCCACTCCCGCCTACACCAGCTTCTGCTGTCGCCCCGTTCACCGTGGGCTGCGGCGTAGATTGTGAACCGGCCATAAAGACAGCCACCCGGTTTGGCGGGTCAAAGGGGCCCGGAATACTGTCTCCATCGGACTCGCCCTCAGACCGGCCGTCCCGCAACTGATACAAAGATTCAGTCTCTCCGGATTAGGATCCATCGTCAGAGTAGACAACTGTTTCACCGCCGGAGTCTGATCCGTCCTCGGTTTGGACCCCGTGAACTGCTCCAACAAACACGTGCTTCATGGCGGGCTGAATCCGGGCCGATCTCGCACGCTGAGCCGGCTCGATGATGTTGGGGAAGATGTCCGGCTTAGGTCCCGGTTCGCCGATCTTGCAGATGAAGACATGGATGCCACCGAAGGGAACCCGGTACCCGTATTCGATTGAATCGGCCTCCGGTCTCCAACCGGCGTCGTCGATGTAGATCCGGCCGCGGCGACTCTTGGTCATCCGGCCAACAACATAGCCCTTGAGCCCTTCAAAGCTGCCCTTCAAGAACTCGAAACCATCGTGCGGAGGCCCCACGGTGGGCGCCAACTATCGTGGAATTAACACGACAGATGTCCGGTTTAACGGACTTGATGATGGAACCATCGCACAGGTTAGCTTGAAGGGGTTAAAACCACACAAAGGACACAGAGGGTTTATACTAGTTCGGCCCCTTCGATGAAGGTAAAAGCCTACGTCTAGTTCGGTTTGGTATTGCTTGGGCGTTGATGAACAGGGAGCGGATTGCTTGCCTGTGTCTCGACGGGTTGTTTCTTGCTTGTCCCTGAACCATCACCGGGTTGTCTCTTTATATAGAGGCGACGCCCGGTCCGGTTTACAGAGTCCCAAGGCCGGCTCATACTCGTGTCCGCCTCGGTCTCTGCCCTTTCTTCCTTAACTCTCAAGTTACATCATCGGGCGGTTTACAAACCATAACTCTATACATGGGCCCTAAGATCTCATGGGCCATAGCCTTTACTAAATATTACAACAATACAAACATATCATAATAAGCCGGTTTACACTAGCCGGTTCATACCTGCTAGTAATATCCCTGACATTCACCGCAAGGGGCCAAACCAGTATAAACTCCCCGTGTCCTTTGTCCCACTTTAACTACGTCGCAATGGCTCCAAAACTAAATCCTTCCCCTAGGACATATGAAGTGACAATTCACGACAGTTGGCGCCCACCTTGGGGCAAGCGCCCGGTAGTTTGGAGTTCTTGAAGGGCAACTTTGAAGGGATCAAGGGATACACTGTGGGCCGGATGACCAAGAGTCGTCGCGGCAAGCTCTACATCAACGATGCAGGCTGGGGCCCCGAGGCCGGCTCAATCGAGTACGGGTACAGGGTCCCCTTGGCAGAATCCACGTCTTCATCGGCAAGATCGGCGAACCAGGCCCTAAGACGGACATCTGTGCCGACATCATCGAGATGGCTCAGCGTGTGCGGCCCACCCGGTTTCAACCTGCCGTGAAGCATGCCTTTGTTGGGTTTACCCATGGGGCTGAATTGGACGGCCATCTACTCTGATGGTGAATCATCCACGGGCAAGACCAACTCAATGTATCTACTACAAGACAGACGGCTTGGGGGCTTTTCCGATGGTGATATTATTCCGGACCCCCATGAGCCGACGAACAGGGTGGCGATCTTCATGGCTGGCACCCAGCCAGTTCTCGGTTCGACAGCCGCCACGACTATGACTTCTAGGCAGCGACGGTAACGGCAACAGGTGCTGGCGGATCAGCACGCCTGCCGGCTCAAGTTTTAACAAATTTATTGGAGGCTCTGGCAACTCTGATGGGAGTGGAGGTAACCTGGGACAACCAGGAACAGTACAAGGTGGATGTGGCTAAGCTGCGTGATGAGATAGCACAAGCCAAGGAAGAGCTAGCGGCGGAAAATGCTAGGATGACCGCAGAGCAGGCCGTTTTGAACGCTCAAGTGCAGCGGATTCAAGCGGATTCATACCGGCTCATGGTGGACCAGAACGCTTCAAATGAAGTCTTGAGGAGAAAGCACCGGAGTCATCTGCCTTTTGTTTATGAGCCGAGGAATCTTTTCAACACAACTGGAGCAGGGACCAGTAACCCGCCGGTGATAAACCAAATGGCTGAAGCACCAGGGGGTGGAGCGCTGGTTCAACCGCGCGTGATAGGTTCTCCGCATATGAATAACACCCCACCTCAGCACCTGGTGACGCCACCGGGTCATTATTCGAACCCTCTAGACAATATGATTGCTGCAGCTACACGATTGGCGGCTTTGCCAGTCGAGGGCGAGTCTCCGACAAAAGTTGAAACCCGAAGGGCCAGGGAACATCTTCAAACAGCATTGGTGCAGCAGCAGGCTTATTCTTATAGTCGTGACCATATTCATTCGACCCCTCGTCCAAGCCAGAGATACGGTAGGCACATTGCCTTGCTAGCAGTTTCGAGTACTGAGCAGCGTTGTAACCAACCGTGTGGGCATGACCCGGCACGCAATGGTACCAATGCACAAGATTTGGTGGACCAGGGCAGAGCGCTCCGGGAGTGCGGCTCAACTGGTGGCTCATCAGCATGCGCCGGTTTACCCAACAACTTCAGTGGAGGCAGGTGTGACTTCTAGAGCTTGGGGTGTGCCGTGTTTAACCGCGGCTCTGTGAAACGAGCGTTAGCCCAAGGACATCAATGGCCCTCGAAACGTGCCTAATTACACAGCAGATCAGCCCCTGAGGCTTGGGTGGAGAGTTATGAGAGGGCTATGGAGATGTTGGATGTTAGTGAGACTTCACATGCTAAGTATTTCACCATGATGCTGGAAGGGATGTCTCGTACTTGGTTGAAAGGGCTACCTGCCAACTCCATTGGGTCGTGGGCAGAGCTGAAGGCCCGGTTTATCCATAATTTCAAAGATACGTGCAAGCAACCTATGTCAATCGTGAATTTGGTTTCTTGTGTTCAAGCCGAGCACGAATCAATGACCATCTGGGTGCGCCGGGTCTCGACTATCAAACATTCTTGAGATAATATCAACGTTGGCTCAGTGGTTTTAATGTTGGAGAAAAATTGTCTTTTCCTTCCACTCAAGCAAAAGCTTGGGCGGCTTAAACGTCATTGCAGTGATATGGGGGAGCTCATTGTGATGCCTCGAGACAGATGCTCTAGTTTCCTACCATTATTTTCGTTGTCGCCATGTTCTTTTTCTTTCTTTCTTTGCTTGTTGCATTTCATCATGTCATCACATGCATTACATCCGCATGTTTTCATAAAACTCATAGTCGTTCGTAGTTGTCGCTTCTCGCCTTCTCTCTGTTAACCTTTTGTCAAGTCCATTGTCTTTGCCGACCTCTCTTGGACCCCCTAGCAACCTAGTCCGAAACTGCCCCGAACCTGATCCGGGTTGTCGTTACTGATGGGTCCGGATCATTTATTTGTTGGAATCCCTCAACCTTTTTATTCCGAGTCGTCCGATTACGATCGGAGGAACCAAGTGACCTCCATCGAAATCCACTAGCTATATATAGTTGACAACCCTAAATTCTAGGTAGTATGTCCCCTCCATCCCATCGTCGCGCCGCCACTCCACTAAATCCCCCTTGGGATCTCCGCCCGATCCAATCTCCCCGACCACCTTCCTTGTTTTCCATCGACGCCCAACCAGTAGCCGTCACCTTCTCCCTCGATCCACCCAGCACCTCTGTGGCATCTTGCTACTCCTACCGCAGCAGCACGACACCAGGCAGCGACCGCGCTTCCTCCTCACGCTCGTCCCCACCGCCCTCATCTGCTTTGGTGGGCCTCGCCGCCTTCGTTGGCCGAACCCCGAACACCCGCATCACCTCCCCGTTGTCTCTGCGCTCATCTCCTCGAGCTTGATCTGTCCCCGAGCAGCTTCACGCTCGAGAGCCGCCTCCTCCCAGGCCGGGCCGCCCCCTTTCCATCCCTTCCTTCCTCTCCCTTCTCCTGCTCCTTCTCTTATCTCTCTCTCTGTGTCTTCTCGTACAAGGAGCTCTGACGCCTCAAAGCTACAGCGCCGCCGTTGCTACTTCTCGAGCTTGCGTTGTATTCCCTCGAAGAGGAAAGGGTGATGCAGCACAGTAGCGTAAATATTTCCCTCAGTTTTTGAGAACCAAGGTATCAATCCAGTAGGAGACCACGCGCAAGTCCCTCGCACCTGCACAAACAAATAAGAACTTCGCAGCCAACGTGATAAGGGGTTGTCAATCCCTTTACGGTCACTTATAAAAGTGAGATCTGATAGAGATGATAGTTTGATATTTTTGGTATTTTTGGATATAAGAACAGAAAGTAAAAGCAGAAAAGTAAAGTAGATTGTAGATTGATATGTTGATAATAGGCCCGGGGGCCATAGTTTTCTCTAGTGGCTTCTCTCGTGATAGCGATATTCTACGGCGGGTAAGCAAATTACTGTCGAGCAATTGATAGAAAAGCGAATAATTATGAGACTATCTAGGCATGATCATTATATATAGGAATCACGTCCGAGATAAGTAGACCGAAACGATTCTGCATCTACTACTATTACTCCACACATCGACCGCTATCCAGCATGCATCTAGAGTATTAAGTTCATAAGAACAGAGTAACGCCTTAAGAAAGATGACATGATGTAGAGGGATAAACTCAAACATAGTGATATAAACCCCATCTTTTTATCCTCGATGGCAACAATATAATACGTGCCTTGCTGCCCTACTGTCACTGGGAAAGGACACCGCAAGATTGAAGCCAAAGCCAAGCACTTCTCCCATTGCAAGAACTATAGATCTAGTAGGCCAAACCAAACCAATAATTCGAAGAGACTTGCAAGGACATTATAATCATACATAAAGAGTTCAAAAAAGAACCAAATATTTCTCATAAGTAATCTTGTTCATAAACCCACAATTCATCAGATCTCGACAAACACAACGCAAAAAGAGATTACATCGAATAGATCCCCTCGAAGACCAAGGAGAACTTGGTATTGAGATCCAAAGAGAGAGAAGAAGCCATCTAGATACTAGCTATGGACCCGAAGGTCTGTGGTAAACTACTCACAACTCATGGTGAGGCGCTGATGATGATGTAGAAGCCCTTCGTGGAATATCGACCCCTCCGGCGGAGCTCCGGAACAGGCCCCAAGATGGGATCTCACGGGAACAGAAGGTTGCGGCGGTGGAACTAGGGTTTTTTCTGTTTTTCTGATGGTTTCGGGGTACGTAGATATATAGGAAGAAGGAGGGCACCGGGGCTAGACGTGGGGCCCACGAGGCGGGGCGCGCCCCCCACCCTCGTGGATGCCACCTTGGCCCTATTCCGTGGTTCTCAAGTCTCCCGTGCGTATTTTGCTCCAAAAATATCTCTCCCAAAGTTTCATTCCATTTGGACTCCGTTTGATATTCCTTTTCTGTAAAACCCTGAAATAGGCAAAAACAAATCTGGACTGGGCCTTTGCGTTAATAGGTTAGTACAAAAAATAATATAAAAGTGTATAACAAAGCCCATTAAACCTCCAAAACATCATAAATAATAGCATGGAACAATCAAAAATTATAGATACGTTGGAGACGTATCAAGAATCCCCAAGCTTAATTCCTGCTCGTCCTCAAGTAGGTAAATAATAAAAACAGAATTTTTGATGTGGAATGCTAACCAACATATTTTTCAATGTAATTCTCTTAATTATGGCGTGAATGTTCCGATCTGAAAGATTCAAGACAAAAGTCTATATTGACATAAGAAATAATAATACTTCAAGCATACTAACAAAGCAATCATGTCTTCTCAAAATACTATGGCTAAAGAAAGTTATCCCTACAAAATCATATAGTCTGGCTATGCTCTCTCTTCATCACACAAAATATTCATATCATGCACAACCCCGGTTTCAGCCAAGCACTTGTTTTCATACTCTATTCTTTCAAACCTTTCAACTTTCATGCGATACATGAGTGTGAGCCATGGACATAGCACTATGGGTGGAATAGAGAGTTGGTTGTAGAGAAGACAAAAAGGAGGGAGATAGTCTCACATCGACTAGGCGTATCAACGGGCTATGGAGATGCCCATCAATAGATATCAATGTGAGTGAGTAGGGATTGCCATGCAACGGATGCACTAGAGCTAAGAATGTATGAAAGCTCAACAAAAGAAACTAAGTGGGTGTGCATCCAACTTGCTTGCTAATGAAGACTTAGGGCATTTGAGGAAGCCCATCGTTGGAATATACAAGCCAAGTTCTATAATAAAAATTCCCACTAGTATATGAAAGTGACTAAACACGAGACTCTCTATCATGAAGAACATGGTGCTACTTTGAAGCACAAGTGTGGAAAAGTATAGTAGCAATTGTCCCTTCTCTCTTTTCTCTCATTTTTTGGGCCATATCTTTTTTATTGGCCTTTCCTCACATGGGACAATGCTCTAATAATAATGATCATCACACTTTTATTGATTTACAACTCGATGCTAGAACAAAGTATGACTCTATATGAATGCCTCCGGCTGTGTACCAGGATATGCAATGAATGAAGAGTGACATGTATGAAAAATTATGCATGGTGGCCTAGGCACAAATATGATGTCAACTACATGATCATGCATGGCAATATGACAATATGAAGCGTGTCATATGAACGGAATGGTGGAAAGTTGCATGGCAATATATCTCAGAATGGCTATGGAAATGCCATGATAGGTAGGTATGGTGGCTGTTTTGAGGAAGATATACGGTGGCTGTTTTGATGAACGATATATAGTGGGTGTATCGTACCGGCGAAAGTTGTGCGGTACAAGAGAGGCTAGCAATGGTGGAAGGGTGAGAGTGTGTAATATCCATGGACTCAACATTATTCATAAGAACTCATATACTTATTGCAAAAATTTATGAGTCATCAAAACAAAGCAATCAACGCATGCTCCTAGGGGGGAGGTTGGTAGGAGTTAACCATCGCGCACCCCCGACCTCCACACAAAGGATGACACTCTACAAATACCTCATGCTCTAACTTCGTCACATAGCGGTTCACCATACGTGCATGCTACATGAATCACTAACTTTAACACAAGTATTTCTTAATTTCATAATAACTCCACTAGCATGACTCTAATATCACCATCCTCACATCTCAAAACAATTATCAAGCATCCAACTTCTCATCATATTCAATGCACTTAGTGTGAAAGTTTTTACTACATTGATCTTGGATGTCTATCATGTGAAGGCTAGTTTTATAGCCAAAGCACATTACCATGCTGTTTTAATAGACTCTCAATAGGATATAAGTGAAGCATGAGAGATCAAAAATTTCTACAAAATATAATCACCAACGTGCTCTAAAAGATATAAGTGAAGCACTAGAGAAAAAACTATTCTACTCAAAAGATATAAGTGAAGCACATAGATTGTTCTATCAATTCCTAGGCCATATTATACATGACGCTCCAAGTAAAACACATATCACGTGGTGAATAAAAATATAGCTCCGAGTATAGTTACGGATAGATGAAGACGAAAGAGGGGATGCCTTCTCGGGGCATCCCCAAGCTTAGGGTTTTGGTTGTCCTTGAATTTTACCTTGGGGTGCCTTGGGCATCCCCAAGCTTAGGCTCTTGCCACTCTTTGTTCCATAGTCCATCAAAGCAATACTCAAAACTTGGAAACTTCACAACACAAAACTTAGACAAAAATCTCGTGAGCTCCGTTAGTATAAGAATACAAACCACTACTCAAAGGTACTGTAATGAACTCATTCTTTGTTTATATTGGTGTTAAACCTACTGTATTCCAGCTTCTCTATGATTCAAACTTCCCAATACTACTCATAGATGCATTGAAATAAGCTAACAACACACAAAAAACAGAATCTGTCAAAAACAGAACAGTCTGTAGTAATCTGTAACTTTTGCATACTTCTCTAACTCCAAAAAAATTGAAATAAATTGGTAAACGTGAGGAATTTGTCTATTAATCATCTACAAAAAGAATCAACTAAATAGTACACTCCAGTAAAATCTGGTGACCATTCTAGCCAGCGCTAACGATTCTGTTTTACATAGGAAGATCATATAAACTTCACAGAAGTCTTCCCAAAGGTTCTACTTGGCACAATCACTAATTAAAACACAAAACCACATCTAAACAGAAGATAGATGCAATATTTATTCCTATACAGAAGCAAAAACAAAAATTAAATAAAATTGGGTTGCCTCCCATCAAGCGCTATCGTTTTACGCCCCTAGCTAGGCACGATACATGGATAGATCTAGGTATTGTCATCTTTGGTTTTTACCTTTTTGGCGGTATTGATAACCCACAAGTGTAGGGGATCGAAATAGTTTTCGAGGGTAAAGTATTAAACCAAAATTTGTTGATACGACACAAGGGGAGCCAAATAATACTCTTAAGTATTAGCAGCTGAGTTTCTAATTCAACCACACCTGGAAACTTAGTATCTACAGCAAGATGGTTTAGTAGCAAAGTAATATGATAGTGGTGGTAGCAGCAATAAAAGTAAAGATAGTGTTTTTGTAGTTTTTGTGATAGTAGCAGCGGAAAAGTAAATAAGTGGCAAGCAATATAGGTAAAGCTTGTAGGCATTGGATCGGTGATGGGAAATTACGTCGGATGCAATTCATCATGTAGAAGTTATAACCTCGGGTGACACAGAACTAGCTCCAGTTCATCAATGCAATGTAGGCATGTATTCCAAATATAGTCATACGTGCTTATGGGAAAAGAACTTGCATGACATCTTTTGTCCTACCCTCCCGTGGCAGCGGGGTCCTATTGGAAACTAAGGGATATTAAGGCCTCCTTTTAATAGAGTACCGAACCAAAGCATTAACACATAGTGAATACATGAACTCCTAAAACTATGGTCATCACCGGGAGTGGTCCCGATTATTTTCACTTCGGGGTTGCCGGATCATAACACATAGTAGGTGACTATAGACTTGCAAGATAGGATCAAGAACACACATATATTCATGGAAACATAATAGGTTCAGATCTGAAATCATGGCACTCGGGTCCTAGTGACAAGCATTAAGCATAGCAAAGTCATAGCAACATCAATCTCAGAACATAGTGGATACTAGGGATCAAACCCTAACAAAACTAACTCGATTACATGATAGATCCCATCCAACCCATCACCGTCCAGCAAGCCTACGATGGAATTACTCACACACGGCGGTGAGCATCATGGAATTGGTGATGCAGGAAGGTTGATGATGACGATGGCGACGATCTGCACTCTCCGTAGCCCCGAACAGACTCCAGATCAGCCCTCCCGAGAGAGATTAGGGCTTGGCGACGGCTCCGTCTCGTAAAACGCGCTATTCTTTTTTCCCTGATTTTTTCTCCATGAAACGGATATAGGACCTGGGATACGTCGGTGGAGCATCGGGGGGCCCTCGAGGCAGGGGGCGTGCCATGGGAAGGGGGGTGCGCCCCCACCCTCGAGGAGAGGGTGTGGGCCCCCCGGTGCAGATCTTCTTGCAGATATTTTTTATATTTTCTGAAATAATTCTCCGTTGATTTTTAGGAGATTTCGAGAACTTTTTATTTCTGCACAAAAACAACACCATGGCAGTTCTGCTGAAAATAGCGTCAGTCCGGGTTAGTTCCATTCAAATCATGCAAGTTAGAGTCCAAAGCAAGGGCAAAAGTGTTTGGCAAAGTAGATACGTTGGAGACGTATCAACTCCCCCAAGCTTAAACCTTTGCTTGTCCTCAAGCAATTCAGTTGATAAACTAAAAGTGATTAAGAAAAACTTTGACAAACTCTGTTTGCTCTTGTTGTTGTAAATATGTAAGCTAGCATTCAGGTTTTCAACAAGATCATGAACTAACCATATTCACAATAACTCTCAGGTCTCAAGACTACTTACATCAATGGTATAATCAACTAGTGAGCAATAATAATAAACCTCGGATGACAACACTTCTCAAAACAATCATGATATGATATAACAGGATGGTATCTCGCTAGCCCTTTCTGAGACCGCAAAACATAAATGCAGAGCACCTTTATAGATCAAGGACTGACTGGACATTGTAATTCATGGTAAAAGAGATCCAATCATGATCATACTCAATGCAAATAGTAATACATGCAACGACAGAGGTGCTCTCCTACTGGTGCTCTTTGATAAGAGGATGATGACTCTGCATAAAAGTAAATAGATATGCCCTTCGCAGAGGGAAGCAGGGATTTGTAGAGGTGCCAGAGCTCAATTTTTAAATAGAGATTGAATAACATTTTGAGCGGTATACTTTTATTGTCAACATAACAACCAAGAATCTCGATATCTCCCATGCTACGCACATTATAGGCGGTTCCCAAACAGAATGGTAAAGTTTATACTCCCCCAACAACCAACAAGCACACTCCACGACCAGCCAAATCCACGGGTTACCGTCCAAACAGGCAACAACCCTGGGGGAGTTTTGTTTAATTATTATGATTTTGAGCATGGGACTAGGCATCCCGGTTACCAACCATTTTCTCGTGAATGATGAGCGGAGTCCACTCATCGTGAGAATAACCCACCTAGCATGGAAGATATAGTCAGCCCTAGTTGATACATGAGCTGTTTGAGCATACAAAACAGAATTTGATTTGAAGGTTTAGAATTTGGCACATACAAATTTACTTGGAATGGCAGGTAAATACTGCATATAGGAAGGTATGGTGGACTCATATGGAATAACTTTGGAGTTTATGGAAGGGGATGCACAAGCAGTATTCCCGCTTAGTACATGTGAAGGCTAGAAAGAGACTGGGAAGCGACCAGCTAGAGAGCAACAACGGTCATGTACATGCATTAAAATTAATCAACAATGAATGCAAGCATGAGTAGGATATAAATCACCATGAACATAAATATCGTGAAGGCTATGTTGATTTGTTTCAACTACATGCGTGAACATGTGCCAAGTCAAGTCACCTAAATTGTTCAAAGGAGGATACCACCCATCATACCACATCACAACCATTTTAATATCATGTTGGCACGCAAGATAGACCATTATAAACTCTCAGCTAATTAAGCATGGCATAAGCAGCTATGATCTCTAATTGTCATTGCAAACATGTTTCATTCATAACAAGCTAAATCAAGAATGATGAGCAATCATATTTACAAAAACAAGAGAGGTCGAGTTCATACCAGCTTTTCTCATCTCAATTAGTTCATCATATATCATCCTTATTGCCTTTCACTCGCACGACCGAACGGTGTGGAAAATAATAATAGTGCACGTGCATTGGACGAAGCTGGAATATGTAGGCATTTGATACAACAGAGAAGACAAGGTAATATGGCTCAAGGTTAAATCAACAACAAAGCATATGAGAGCCACTAAACAATTTCATCATGGTCTTCTACTCTTAACCCCTAAAGAAAAGAAAATAAACTATTTACACGGAAAAGCTCCCAACAAGCAAAAGAAGAACGGGAAATCTTTTTGGGTTTTCATTTTTTTGTTACTACTACAAGCAAAGAAAGTAAACTAGCTAGAAGCTACTACTAATATTTTTTTGTTTTTCTGGGTTTTTCTAGCACACCAGAAAAAGACTAAGAAAAAGAAATTTAAACTAAGCATGGATGGTATAGTGGAAGAGTGTGAGCATCAACAGCTAGAATAAGTGTGAACATGAAAGTAAGTCGGTGAGAAACACATACTCCCCCAAGCTTAGGCTTTTGACCTAAGTTGGTCTATGGCCAGAATTGGCCACTCCCTCTAGTGTACTGAGATGTGTCCTCCGGGCGCCACTAGTTGGCTAGCTCGTCCAGCTCCCACCCATAAACAGATTGACGGGAAGGATCAAATGATGGTTCTGGCTCAGGCTCTAAAGCTTGTTCCTGGCCTTGGTACTTGTAGAAGGCATCTGACGTAATGAGGTACTTGCCTGTGGACAGATCAAACAGAGATAGTGCAGGCAAGGTAACAATTTCATAGTATATTTCATCAAGCCTCAATTTATAATGGATTTGCATATTTTTGTCTTTGACAATAAAGTCATGAGCTACCATGCTCTTGTAGTCTAGATAAACAGGGGCAAGAAATTTTTCTTCCTTCTCATGATGCCTAATAGGTATATTAAAATGTTCAGCAAGGCGAGAAGCAAAGATGCCTCCAAAGACGGGCCCCTTTGAGTGGTTCAGACTCAATCGTTTGGCAACGACGGCGCCCAAGCTAAAATTTGTGTCACGAAACAAAGCATGGCGTAAAATGATAATGTTAGGGGCACTGAGATTCCCACTGTTCCCGCGACCAATTAAATACCTACTAGCAAATAAAGCAAAGTAGCGCAGAACAGGGAAGTGTATACTGGTGATTCTTGCCCCTGAAACTTGTCTAGTTTCACGTACGGCTATCATATCAATAAAACCTTTGACGTCTTCATCTGGTCTACCTTCAAAGGGTACTTTGCATATTTCACAAAAATCTAACAGTGATATCTCCTTAACCACATCATATAAGAGAAGCTCCACCGTAGGTGGTGTTTTCATATAATGAAAATGGAAGCTTTGCGTAAAAATATTGGTGAGTAAGAGATACTATTATTTTTCGTCATCGATGAAGTCAATGAGGCCTGCATTATTCGCCATCCAATAAAAGTCTTCGTAAATACCGGCGGACATCATGAAATTATTACAAGGACATTCGGACGGTCAAACTTCCGCCATGCGAGGAAGATGATACTTGGGCTTCTTATTTTCTTCTTTCTTCTTCTCCTCTGAGCTCTTGCTGGAAGAGCCCCTCAATATTCTTTTGAACATTTTCCTTTTCTGAAAATTTCTGAAATTTTTAGTAACACACAATAATAGTTAACCAAACTCAACAAGAATGATAGCAACAACTCCTATAAATGCCTAGAAGCTATATCATGCATTAGAACTACTTGGGACTAAGAAAATTTGACATGCAAGCTCAAGAACAAGGTCACCACAGCAGCACAAATTTGCAACAAATAAAGCACTAGAACAAAAACTAATTGGACCAATGGAGGAGGCACATACCAAGGAACAATCTCCCCAAACAGTTTGGTGAATGGTGCTTTGAGCAAGGAGATAAAAAATGGCAGCAACATGAGCTAGAACTCGGGTTTGAGCTGGTTGGGGATTTTTTTTGGGAGGAAGAAGAAGAGGATGGGTGAAAGGATAAGTGGAGGGGGGCCACGTGGGGCCCTTGAGGTAGGGGGCGCGCCCTGTGCCCTCGAGACAAGGGGGTGCGCCCCGTGAAGGGGGGCGTGCCCTGTGCCCTCGAGGCCAGGTGCTGGCTCCCCTCACTGTGTGTTCAATGCCATATTTTCTTTAATATTTTAGGAAAAAAATTATTTCATTTTCATGGCATTTGGAGAACTTTTATTTTCGGGCTATTTTTTTATTGCACGGATAAGTCTAGAAACAGACAGATAATGCTATTTTTGTTTTATTTAACCTAATTAACAGAAAGTAAAAGGGGGGTACAGAAGATTGGTGCTATCTAGATTCACCTATCCCATGCTCATCAAAAGGAATCCAATAACAAGGTTGATCAGGTCTTGTTAATAAATTCTTTCTGAGTAACATGAAACCAGTGAATTTTTGAATAACACTATGTTACCTCAATGGGGATATGTATGTCCCCAACAATAAGTATGTCTTATGCCTTGTTGATAGTAGGGATAGGAAACTCAAAACCTCCGATAGTAATAGTCGAAGTTTTTCCAATATAGTTGATACTATGAACCTGAGGTTGTTTCCTCGGAAAGTGTACCGTATGCTCATTACCATTGACATGAAAAGTGACATTGCCTTTGTTGCAATCAATAACAGCCCCTGCAGTATTCAAAAAAGGTCTTCCAAGAATAATAGACATACTATCATCCTCGGGAATATGAAGTATAACAAAGTCCGTTAGAATAGTAACATTTGCAACTACAACAGGCACATCCTCACAAATATCGACAGGTATAGCAGTTGATTTATCGGCCGTTTGCAAAGATATTTCGGTAGGTGTCAGCTTACTCAAGTCAAGTCTACGATATAAAGAGAGCAGCATAACACTAACACCGGCTCCAAGATCACACAAAGCAGTTTTAACATAGTTTGTCTTAATGGAGCAAGGTATGGTAGGTACTCCTGGGTCTCCTAATTTCATAGGCATTCCACCCTCAAAAGTGTAATTGGCAAGCATGGTGGAAATTTCTACTTCAGGTATCTTTCTTTTGTTAGTAATAATATCTTTCATATTCTTAGCATAAGGATTTGTTTTAAGCACATCAGTCAAACGCATACGCAAAAAGATAGGTCTAATCATTTCAGCGAAGCGCTCAAAATCCTCATCATCCTTTTTCTTGGATGGCTTCGGAGGAAAAGGCATGAGTTTTTATACCCATGGTTCCCTTTCCCTACCATGCTTCCTAGCAACAAAGTATCTCTTATCATAATGTTGATTCTTTGATTGTCGGTTATCAAGATCAACAGCAGGTTCAATCTCTACATCATTATCATTGCTAGGTTGAGCATCAACATGAACATCATCATTAACATTATCACTAGGTTCATGTTCATTACCAGATTGTGTCTAAGCATCAGAAACAGATATATCTTTGGGATTCTCATGTGGGTGAGCTACAGGTTCACTAGGAGCATGCAAAGTCCTATCATTTTTATTTTTCTTCTTCTTAGAAAAACTAGGTGCATCTAAATTAGCTCTCTGAGAATCTTGCTCAATTCTCTTAGGGTGGCCTTCAGGATACAGAGGTTCCTGAGTCATTTTACCACCTCTAGTAGCAACTCTAACAGCATAGTCATTATTCTTACTATTTAATTCATTGAACAAATCATTCTGAGCCTTAAGTACTTGTCTACTTGAGTGGTGACCATGGAAGCATGTTTACTAATGAGTTTTAGTTCATCTTTAGCACTAGACAGATAATCACGCAAGCGTTCAATCATATAAGCATTGTGTTGTAGTTGTCTACCAACATAAGCATTGAAATTTTCTTGTTTCACAATAAAATTGTCAAACTCATCTAAGCATTCGCTAGCTGACTTATAACAAGGAATATCACCTTCATAAAATCTATAAAGAGAATTTACCTTTACTACCTGTGTCGGGTTATCAAGACCATGTATTTCTTCAATAGGCGGTAAATTCTTAACATCTTCAGCTTTAATACCTTTTTCTTTCATGCATTTCTTTGCCTTTTGCATATCTTCAGGACTGAGAAATAGAACACCTCTTTTCATCAGAGTTGGCTTAGGGGCTGGTTCAGGAAGTGTCCAATTATTTTCATTGGCCAGCATGTTATTCAATAGTAATTCAGCTTGTTCAACTGTTCTTTCCCTGAAAACACAACCAACACAACTATCCAGGTGGTCTCTAGAAGCATCGGTTAGTCCATTATAAAAGACATCAAGTATATCATGCATCTCAAGAGGATGATCAGGCAAAGCATTAAGTAACTGGAGAAGCCTCCCCCAAGATTGTGGGAGACTCTCTTCTTCGGTTTGAGCAAAGTTATATATTTCCCGTAAGGTAGCTTGTTTCTTATGAGCGGGAAAATATTTAGCAGAGAAGTAATACATCATATCCTGGGGACTACACACACAACCAGGATCAAGAGAATTAAACCAAGTCTTAGCATCACCCTTTAACGAGAACGGAAACAACTTAAGGATATAGTAGTAGCGAATCTTTTCATCATTGGTAAACAGGGTGGCTATATCATTCAACTTGGTAAGATGTGCCACAACAGTTTCAGACTCATAGCCATGGAAATGATCAGATTCAACCAAAGTAATTAACTCGGGATCAACAAAGAATTCATAATCCTTATCAGTGACACATATAGGTGAAGTACAAAAGAAGGGTCATGTTTCATTCTAGCATTCAAGGACTTTTCTTTCTGCTTAGCTAATAACTTCTTAAGATCATATCTATCATTGCAAGCAAGAAAGTCTCTAGCAGTTTCTTCATCCATAACATAACCCTCAGGCACAACAGGCAATTCATATCTATTGGGAGTAGTTTCATCATCACTTCCATAAATATAATCAACATTTGCACTCTCCCTAACCTTAACAATTTGTTCATCTAGAAATTCACCTAGTGGCATAGTATCAGGCATATAGATAGTTTCATCATACATAGCAGAAGTAGCATCATCAAGAACATACGACATATCAGATTCAATAGCAGGAGTAGGTGTCGCAAGTTTACTCATAACAGAAAGAGAATCAAGTGCAGAGCTAGATGACAGTTCCTTAACTCCCCTCGTAGTTGAGGGTAAGATCTTGCTTTTTAGTCCTTCAAATTCTTCATAGTGATAAGCAGATATAAATCCCAAGTGACTTAAAGAATAGAGCTATGCTCCCAGGCAACGGCGCCAGAAAATAGTCTTGATAACCCACACGTGTAGGGGATCGCAACAGTTTTCGAGGGTAAAGTATTAAACCCAAATTTGTTGATTCGACACAAGGGGAGCCAAAGAATACTCTTAAGTATTAGTAGCTGAGTTGTCAATTCAACCACACGTGGAAACTTAGTATCTGCAGCAAGATGGTTTAGTAGCAAAGTAATATGATAGTGGCGGTAGCAGCAATAAAAGTAAAGATAATGTTTTTGTAGTTTTTGTGATAGTAGTAGCGGAAAAGTAAATAAGCGACAAGCAATATAGGTAAAGCTCGTAGGCATTGGATCTGTGATGGGAAATTACGTCGGATGCAATTCATCATGTAGAAGTTATAACCTAGGGTAACATAGAACTAGCTCTAGTTCATCAATGCAATGTAGGCATGTATTCCGAATATAGTCATACATGCTTATGGAAAAGAACTTGCATGACATATTTTGTCCTACCCTCCCGTGGCAGCAGGGTCCTATTGGAAACTAAGGGAAATTAAGGCCTCCTTTTAATAGAGTACCGGACCAAAGCATTAACACATAGTGAATACATGAGCTCCTTAAACTATGGTCATCACCGGGAGTGGTCCCGATTATTGTCACTTCGGGGTTGCCGGATCATAACACATAGTAGGTGAGTATAGACTTGCAAGATAGGATCAAGAACACACATATATTCATGGAAACATAATAGGTTTAGATCTTAAATCATGGCACTCGGGCCCTAGTGACAAGCATTAAGCATAGCAAAGTCATAGCAACATCAATCTCAGAACATAATGGATACTAGGGATCAAACCCTAAAAAAACTAACTTGATTACATGATAGATCCCATCCAACCCATCACCGTCCAGCAAGCCTACGATGGAATTACTCACACACGGCGGTGAGCATCATGGAATTGCTGATGGAGGAAGGTTGATGATGACAATGGCGACGATCTCCACTCTCCGGAGCCCCGAACGGACTCCAGATCAGCCCTCCCGGGAGAGATTAGGGCTTGGAGGCGGCTCCGTCTCGTAAAACACGATAATTCTTTTTTCCCTGATTTTTTTCTCCAGGAAACGGAATATATAGGACCTGGGGATACGTCGGTGGAGCATCGGGGGGCCCTCAAGGCAGGGGGCGCGCCCAGGGAAGGGGGGCGCGCCCCCCACCCTCGAGGATAGGGTGTGGGCCCCCCGGTGCAGATCTTCTTGCAGATATTTTTTATATTTTCTGAAATAATTCTTCGTTGATTTTCAGGCGATTCCGAGAACTTTTTATTTCTGCACAAAAACAACACCATGGCAGTTCTGCTGAAAACTGCGTCAGTCCGGGTTAGTTCCATTCAAATCATGCAAGTTAGAGTCCAAAACAAGGGCAAAAGTGTTTGGCAAAGTAGATACGTTGGAGACGTATCAGGTATCAAGTTCGATTCCGGGAGTTTCTTTACGTTGCCCTTCATATTCGGAAATCTTTAGATCTAACGAATCCAACCGCTTATTGCAAAGGGTAATCAACATATTCATGTGGTGGAGATTTCCACTAACATTCTTAAGAGGTTCAAGAGACTTTTGTAATATTTTTGTTACTTCGCAAATTTTCTCAAGAACTTGAGTCTCTTCCGGGGTAGAAGGTTGCCCGAATAACTCTATCAAGGCATTGTAAGAATCTAGAGTATGACTCTCCAAGAAATTTCCTCCGGTAATGGTATCAAGAACAAGCCTATTCCAAGGAGTAATGCCAATATAAAAATTGCGAAGAAGCACGTAAGTGGAAAGCTTCCTAGTAGATCTATTTTGAGCATTGCAAATTCTATACCAGGCATCTTTTAAGTTTACTTCCTCCCTTTGTTTAAAATTGAGAACCTCACTCTCGGGAGTATTGATAATGATAGGTGTGCTAGACATGAGGACAAGCAAGCAATCTAACACACAAGCAAACAAGAAGCAAGCGAACGATAAACACACGACAGAAGAAGCGGGAATAAAACGGCAAGGGTGAAGTGGGGGAGAGGAAAACGGGAGGCAAAAAATGTAATGCGAAAGATAAGGGTTTGTGATAGGTAATATGTATATGACTTTTGCGTAAGCCTCCCTGGCAATGGCGCCAAAAATTCTTCTTGCTACTTCTCGAGCTTGCGTTGTATTCCCTCGAAGAGGAAAGGGTGATGTAGCACAGTAGCATAAGTATTTCCCTCAGTTTTTGTTAACCAAGGTATCAATCCAGTAGGAGACCACGCGCAAGTCCCTCGCACCTGCACAAACAAATAAGAACATCGCAGCCAACACGATAAGGGGTTGTCAATCCCTTTACGGTCACTTATGAAAGTGAGATCTGATAGTTTGATATTTTTGGTATTTTTTGATATAAGAGCAGAAAGTAAAAGCGGAAAAGTAAAGTAGATTGTAGATTGATATGTTGAGAATAGACCCGGGGCCTTAGTTTTCCCTAGTGGCTTCTCTCATGATAGCGATATTCTACGGCGGGTAAACAAATTACTATCGAGCAATTGATAGAAAAGTGAATAATTATGAGACTATCTAGGCATGATCATTATATATAGGCATCATGTCCGAGACAAGTAGACCGAAACGATTCTGCATCTACTACTATTACTCCACACATCGCCCGCTATCCATCATGCATCTAGAGTCTTAAGTTCATAAGAACAGAGTAACGCCTTAAGCAAGATGACATGATGTAGAGGGATAAACTCAAACATAGTGATATAAACCCCATCTTTTTATCCTCGATGGCAACAATAAAATATGTGCCTTGCTGCCCCTACTGTCACTAGGAAAGGACACCGCAAGATTGAACCCAAAGCCAAGCACTTCTCCCATTGCAAGAACTATAGATCTTGTAGGCCAAACCAAACCAATAATTCGAAGAGACTTGCAAGCATATTATAATCATACATAAAGAGTTCAGAAAAGAACCAAATATTTCTCATAAATAATCTTGATCATAAACCCACAATTCATCGGATCTTGACAAACACACCGCAAAAAGAGATTACATCGAGTGGATCTCCTCGAAGACCGAGGAGAACTTGGTATTGAGATCCAAAGAGAGAGAAGAAGCTATCTAGATACTAGCTATGGACCCGAAGGTTTGTGGTAAACTACTCACAACTCATGGTGAGGCGATGATGATGATGTAGAAGCACTTCGTGGAAGACCCCCCCTCCGGCGGAGCTTCGGAACAGGCCCCAAGATGGGATCTCACGGGAATAGAAGGTTGCGGCGGTGGAACTAGGGTTTTTTCTGTTGTTCTGATGGTTTCGGGGTACGTAGATATATATAGGAAGAAGGAGGGCACCGGGGCCAGACGTGGGGCCCACGAGGCAGGGGGCGCGCCCTGTAGGGGGGCGTGCCCCCACCCTCGTGGACGCCACCTCAACCCTATTCAGTGGTTCTCAAGTCTCTCGTGTGTAGTTTGCTCGAAAAATTTATCTCCCGAAGTTTCGTTCCGTTTGGACTCCGTTTGATATTCCTTTTCTGTAAAACCCTGAAATAGGCAAAAAATAGCAATATGGACTGGGCCTTTGCGTTAATAGGTTAGTCCAAAATTAATATATAAGTGTATAACAAAGCCCATTAAACATCTAAAACATCATAAATAATAGCATGGAACAATAATAAAATTATAGATACATTGGAGACGTATCAGCCGTCGAGCCGCCATGGCCTCATACTCCGCTGCCTCCGCGCCGCCCGCTCCACCAGGACCGCGTTGGGCCCCGTCATCGCCATCTCCCGCGTCTAGGAGCCCAAGACCCCGCCATGGATGTCGACCGCCACTCTCACTCGGGAGCTCAACCCTGAGCCCCCATCGACCTGCAGGTCAACCCCATCGCCTTGCTCGTCGTTCCTCTCCATATTTTCCCTCTTCTCGCAGCTCTCTCTCTTCCCTTCTAATATCTCTCTTTGAACCTCTTGCTCAGGGATGCCATGGACACCCAGCAGGAGATCCACCGGCTTGACTCCATGTCCGGCCGCTGTCCGCTGCAATCTCCTCCTTTGCCCTGCGGCCCTCGCCGCCCGCCGAGACCTGCAGCGCCGCCGACGCCGATCACCAACAATCCAAAGTTTTGCGGCCCTGCTTCGTCTCGGATGGGGGGAGCAGCAAGCCAAGCGCCCAACCGCCCCAAGCGAGGACAGCGCCAAGTCTCCGCACGCCCGTGCCTGTTAACCCGTCTTCCTCCACGTGGGCCGATCGAGCAGGCCCAACTGCGCGCCCCCCTGCCGGCCTCACCTCACCACCGATCCGGGCTGAAGCCCATGGGTGAGCAGCCCCCTCCAGCCTCTCTCATGTACAGTGTTGGCCAGCTAGTTTCGGCCCAATACATGTTTTTTTCCTGCCTGCGAATTTAGCTATTTATCCAGAGTTTGCAGTTTTACAGAAAAACCCTCTTTGTTCATGCATATAATAACTCAGCAACCGTGCATCAGATTAAAATGATTTAAACATGTAAAATTCTTAGAATTTCATGTAATTTCATAATTTGCAACTTTTCTCCTTGTTTAAAACGTTTAAACTTTCGGTTTGAATTAATTTGTATAAATGACATGCTAAAATGGTTTTATTCGTAACTAATTAACTGTAGCTCCAAATTTAAAAAACTTTATATGTAAATGGGGTGGAAAATGTCTAGATTAACATGTTGTCCTTAATTTGCATGTTAAACAAAATTAAAATATGCTAATAGGCAGAACGGTACTAAATTCAACATATGCACATGGGGATTTTCCGAAATTGGTGTTTGTTGTTTCCGGCCCCATTTAAATTGTTGAAATAGTGTAGTTTATTTGTGCTTCACCTCATGCCATGTTAACCAACATTTAATCTTGTCTTGTTCATAAACTAGAGTAAACTAAATAACTGGATGTGGTGTTTCATCAATATACAACTCGTTGCATATTGATCTCCACTTAACTTGTAGTATTTTTTGTTGCACTTTGTCATGCCATGCCTATTTAAACCGTACATGCATCATACTTGGTTGTGCATCATGCAATGTTTATGCTTGTGTGTTTACCATGTTGTTTGCTTCTTTCTAGCTGTGCTTCTTTTTGTTAGTTCCGGTTTCCTTGCAACCGTGAGGATTCGTTCGACTACGCTTGGCTCGTCTACGCCCGTTCATCTTCTTCATGGACTTGATCTTCTTCCTAGCGGGAACTCAGGCAAGATGACCGTCACCTTGGATCTCATTACTATCATTGGTATGCTAGTTGTCTCGATGCTATCGCTATATGTCGCGCTACCTATCTATTTGTTGTCAGCCTCTCCTTGTTGCCATGAAACACCCTCTAACCTTTGACACCATCCCAGCAAACCATTATTTGGCTATGTTACCGCTTGCTCAGCCCCTCTTATAGCGTTGTTAGTTGTAGGTGAATATGAAGATTGCTCCATGTTGGATCTTGGTTTTGGAATATCACAATATCTATTACTATAATTAACACATATATATTTGGCAATGGGTGGAAGGCTTGGCCTTTTGCTCGGTGTTTTGTTCCACTCTTGCCGCCTTAAGAATCGATAAACCGGTGTTATGTTCCTTGGTTTTGTGTTCCTAACACTGTTGGGTTTATGGGGACCCCTTGACAGTTCGCTTTGAATAAAACTCCTCCAGCAAGGCCCAACCTTGGTTTTACCATTTGCCTAATAATAACTAAAACATGCATAGGGAGTTAGCGCTACCCGTCGATTCTTAATTCAACCCCGGGGCCAGTGCTCGACATGAGTGTTGGCCCAACCTAGAGCAGCTTGCAGCGCAGCCCCTTGGCAACTTGGGGTATGTGGTCGCTGTAACCATAGCTCATCCATCGTGGCCTGAGACGAGATATGCGCAGCTACTATCAGGGTGTCGGCACGTCGCGAGGTCTTGCTGGACTTATTTTACCATTGTCGAAATGTCTTGTGCACCGGAATTCCGAGTCTGATCGGGTTGTCCCTAAGATAAGGGGTTTTTACCTATGCTGATCGTGAGAGCTTGTGATGGGCTAAGTTGGGACTCCCCTGCAGGGTTATGATCTTTCAAAAGGCATGCCCACGGTTATGTGGCAAATTGGAATTTTTTTAATGTCCGGTTACAGATAACTTGATAGAGGATCTGAAATATAATACAAAAACCGCGTGAGTAACCGTGACCGTCTCTTTTCACTTTGAGAAGAGAATACGATGGGGTTATGTTTGACTCGTAGGTAGTTCAGGATCTCTTAGCGATCATTACTAGTTTGCGACCGTTTGCGTAGTTGCTCATCTTATTCTGGTACTCGTAAGTTAGCCACCATACATATGCTTAGCCACTGCTGCAACATCACCACTTAACCTCTCCATACCCATTAAGCTTTGGTAGTCTTGATACCCATGGTTATGGGATTGCTGAGTCCTCGTGGCTCACAGATACTACAACGCCATTTACAGGTGCAGGTTTTCGATGACTTGACGTAAGCGTGATGTTTACTTCTGTTGGAGTTCTTTCTTCTTCTTCTTCTTCGTTGATTTTGGGGTAGGTTCCTGGTCGGCAGCCTGGGATAGCAGGATGGATGTCGTTGTGCTTTTCATGTTACCATTCGTAGTCAGATGTCTTGTGTATGATGTGTTGTATTCATGTGGATGTTGTATGACTTGTATGTATCCCCATCTATGTATGTAATGGAATGATGTAATGATCTCCATCTTGCTAAGCGCCCGAAATGCGGTTGTGCCCCAATCACGAGTTCAACACGTGATCTAGATAGAATCGCATCTTGGGCATGACAAGTTGGTATAAGAGCCTCCACCGATCATAGGAGCCCCCTTGATTGATCCTAGTTTGGCCGTTGTCGAGTCTAGCAAAAACCATTTTCGGAGTCTAGTTATGTCGGAGAGTAGGACTTCTTTTTACTCCTGAGCCCCTTTGTCTCTCTAGTGAGGAATCTTGACGTAGATGTTTTGAATTACTCCTCTTCCCCTTCAAATTTTTTTAGGATCACTTAGTTAGTTTTGGTTTGTTTTGATGTCAGCTCTTTTTATCTGGTGCAATTCTCATCAAGTGGATTTGATCCTCTTTGTCTTATGTCGGTTCAACCCTCAGTTTTTCCAACCAACGTTGTTTCCCCATCCGATATGGTCTTTCTTTTCCCACCCGCCCACCCTTTTTCTTCTCAGAGTCGGAGTCTTTAATCGAGTATCCATCATACTCGGGTGAATCCTTTGAATTCTTTCCTCGGTTATTTTCAACTTGTGAATTCTTGTCTAGTTCGTCATCCTTCATCTTTTTTTCTTATCTAATTAATTCTCCTCTCGTTGAACATTCTTCATCTCTTTTCTTTTCCGGTGGATTCAATTCAAGTTTTTGGTACTTCATATTGTTTTCCCTCGACTCAGATGATTCCAATTGCTCGCTCGCCTCTCGCATTTAATCATTCCTGAGTTCTGAAGTTATCTCACGAGATTCGTCTGTGTTGCAATTTATTCGAGGTTGTCACCTCATTCAAGTATTTCAATCGTTTCGGTGCATCTTATCTCTTTCAAACATCCTTTTTAACGGTGTGTTCTCTTCAGTGGGCTCATAACTGACAGGTCTTTTCCTAGGATCTTACATGACTCTTATAATTTTCCCGAGTGATTCCCAAAATTCTTTTCAAAGTGTGACGTAAGAACGAATTTGCATCAGTCATGTGTCTTCCCAAAGATCGCTTTCAAATTCTTTTCATGTTTGGTTTGACATCTCCTCTTTTCATTCTTCTGAAGTATATGAATAGTTTTGGTGGTGTTTCTCGTCGTCATTCTCAACATTGAAGAATGAAAAATAGTTTTCCTCCAAATCTTGTTCGTTCTTTCGACTATTCACCGTTCAAGCTTAAATGATATCCCCTCAATTTGTTCGAATCATGACAAATTCTTTTCCTTACCCATCCAAACTATTTCATGAATTCTTTCCATCGTGATCCTCCGAAGGCCATCATTTAAGAAGATTTATTCGTTCTCAGTTTTCAACTTCGTCCTTTAACTATTCCTAACTGATGCCTCTTCGTCTGTCCCATATTCTTCCGGTGCTTCGTCCAAGTATCATTTAATCAATTCGCGATCTCTTCGTTCTCTTGTATCTAAATTCCTCAAGTTCTCTATTCATTTTCTAATTCTTACCGGTGATTCTTTCTCTTTTATTCGGTCAATTTCAATTCTTACGGTGGTTTGTTCTCTTTCATCACTCGGTTTTAATTCTTACGGTGGTTCATTCAACATTCATTTGCTTTTTTACCATATTAATTCATTCATTCATTCCAATCCTACCGGTGGTTCATGAAGACTTTCTCAAGTGTTGCGCTATATCCCTCTTTAATCAATTTCAACGCGAATAAGTTGTATGCCAATCCATTGCTTCGCATCAATTTAATTGGTGCAGGATAAGCATAATATAATTCTTATTCTTTTCACCAAGTTGATTAATTCCTTTCTTCGGAGATTGTTCATGAGGAATAATTTCTCGGTTCTAAGTTGTTCATTTTTTTTTCTCCAGAGTTCAAAATTTTCTCGGCTATCTCGTCGGAACCTTCATCTAAATCATCGCAAGGCTTTAATCTTATTCTTTTGATCATTCAATTCTATCTCATCATGTTTTGTTACCGGAGTTCTTCATGTTGGTTCTTCACGATATAATTCATTCTTCAAGTGTTCATCAAAATTCTTGTGGAGAAGCTCAAGCGTTATTCTTTTTACGTCTCGAGATGCAAATAATTCTCCGTATTGTTTTGAAGTGGAGTTTTTCTTTCTTCCTTCATCTCATCTATTCAATCTTTAGTGGTGGCAGAAATTCACCTCAAGTTTTGGGATGATTTCCATAAGTCCACGTCAAGCTTATTCTTTTGTTGTTGATTTTGTCAACAACTCTATTCAAGCCTTTCTCTTGAAGATACTCTTTCAAATTCATTCGTGGCGAAAATTGTTATTCTCTTATCTGTTCTTTCCATTCCACTCTTTAAATTCTTCCGGAGGCACTGTGTTCTTTTCTCCCGTCTAGTATTATTCCATCTTCTCAAGTTCATGTTAATTCCTTCCATTTTCAGTCGAAGTGTTGTCCGAATTATTTCATTCTTATTCCTTCTCTATCCAATTTTAATCAAAGTGGTTGCGATGTCTCTCTTGTCACTTAAGCTCTTGATTCTCATCGCATGCCTAGTTCCTCTTTTGTAACGGAGCTTCTCAATCTCATTCATCTCCGTTGCATTCTTCCTTTCAAGTGGCTCAACCTCTCGTGATTCTTTTGTTTCACTCATTTGTCCAAGAAGAACTTTGTTCTTCCTTTTTCTCTTCCGTCTCGTTCCTAAGATCTCGGGACGAGATCTCTTGTTAGTAGGGGAGTGTTGTGACGCCCCAAGACCGATGCTCTAGTTGACTTCCATTCTTTTTGCTGTCGCCATGTTTTTTCTTTCTTTCTTTGCTTGTTGCATTTCGTCATGTCATCACGTGCATTACATCCACATGTTTTCATAAAACTCATAGTCGTTCGTAGTTGTCACTTCTCGCCTTCTCTCTGTTAATCTTTTGTCAAGTCTATTGTCTTTGCCGACCTCTCTTGGACCCCCTCGCAACCTAGTCCGAAACCGCCCCGAACCCGATCCGGGTTGTCGTTTCTGATGGGTCCGGATCATCCCTAAACATCCCTATAATATCATCGTTTATTTGTTGGACTCCCTCAAACTTTTTATTCCTAGCCGTCCGATTACGATCGGAGGAACCAAGTGACCCCTATCCAAATCCACTAGCTATATATAGTGGACAACCCTACATTCTAGGTAGTATGTCCCCTCCATCCCATCGCCGCGCCCCCACTGCACCAAATCCCCCTCGGGATCTCCGCCCGATCCAATCTCCCCGACCACCTTCCTTGTTTTCTGTCGACGCCCAACCAGCAGCCATCGCCTTCTCCGTCGATCCACCCAGCGCCTCCGTGGCATCTTGCTACTCCTCCCGCAGCAGCACGGCACCAGGCAGCGACCACACCTCCTCCTCACGCTCGTCCACGCCGCCCTCATCTACTCTGGTGGGCCTCGCCGCCTTCGATGGCCGAACCGCAAGCGACCGCAGCACCTCCTCGTTGTCCCTGCGCTCATCTCCTGGAGCTCGATTCGTCCCCGAGCAGCTTCACGCTTGAGCGCCACCTCCTCCCAGGCCGGGCCGCCCCCTTTCTTTCCCTTCCTTCCTCTCCCTTCTCCTGCTCCTTCTCTTATCTCTCTCTGTCTGCTCGTACAAGGAGCTCAGACGCCTCGAAGCTACAGCGCCGCCATCGAGCCGCCATGGCCTCGTACTCCGCTGCCTCCGCGCATAACGTTCCAACAGGACCTTGTCGTGCCCCGTCGTCGCCGTCTTTGGCATCCAGGAGCCCAAGACCCCGCCATGGATGTCCACCGCCGCTCTCACTCGGGAGATCAACCCCGAGCGCCCATCGACCTCCAGGTCAACCCCATCGCACTGCTCGCCGTTCCTATCCCTTTTTTCCCGGCTCCCGTAGCTCTCTCTCTTCCCTTCTAATATCTCTCTCTCTGTCTCTCTCTCTCTCTCTCTCTCGCTCTCTCTCTCTCTCTTTCTCTCTCTCTGAACCTCTTGCTCAGGGACGCCATGGACGCCTAGCAGGAGATCCGCTGGCTTGACTCCAGGTACAGCCATCGTCCGCTGCAGCCTTCTCCTCTGCCCCGCGGCCCTCGCCGCCCGCTGGGACCCACAGCGCCGCCGACGCCCATCTCCAACGCCCCAAAGTTTAGCGCCCCTGCTTCGTCTCGGATGGGGGGAGCAGCGAGCCAAGCGCCCAGCCGCTCCAAGCGAGGACAACGCCAAGTCCTCCCTCACCCGTGCCCGTTAACCCGTTGTCCTCCACGTGAGCTGCTCCAGCGGTCCCAACTGCGCGCCCCCTTGCCGGCCTCACCTCACCACCGATCCGGGCCGAAGCCCATGGGTGAGCAGCCCCCTCCAGCCCCTCTCATGTATACTATTGGCCAGCCAGTTTTGGCCAAATACATGTTTTTTTCCTGCCTACGAATTTAGCTATTTATCCAGAGTTTGCAGTTTTACAGAAAAACCCTCTTTGTTCATGCATATAATAACTCAACAACCATTAATCAGATTAAAGTGATTTAAACATGTAAAATGCCTAGAATTTCATGTAGTTTCATAATTTGCAACTTTTCTCCCTGTTTAAAATGTTTAAACTTTCTGTTCGAATTAATTTGTATAAATGACATGCTAAAATGGTGTTATTCATAACTAATTAACCGTAGCTCCAAATTTAATAAACTTTATATGTAAAAGGGGTGGAAAAATGTCTAGATTAGCATGATGTACTTAATTTTCATGTTTAACAACATTAAAATATGGTAATAGGGAGAACATTACTAAATTCAACATATGCACATGGGGATTTTCCGGAATTGGTGTTTGTTGTTTCTAGCCCCATTTAAATTGTTTAAATAGTGTAGTTTATTTGTGCTTCACCTCATGACATGTTAACCAACATTTAATCTTGTCTTGTTCATAAACGAGAGTGAACTAAATAACTGGATGTGGTGTTACATCAATATGCAACTCGTTGCATATTGATCTCCACTTAACTTGTAGTATTGTTTGTTGCACTTTATCATGCCATGCCTATTTAAGCCGGACATGCATCATACTTGGTTGTGCATCATGCCATGTTTTTCTTGTGTGTTTACCATGTTGTTTGCTTCTTTCCGGTTGTGCTTCTTCTCGTTAGTTCCGGTTTCGTTGTAACCGTGAGGATTCGTTCGACTATGCTTGCCTCGTCTACGCCCGTTTGTCTTCTTCATGGACTTGATCTTCTTCCTAGCGGGGTCTCAGGCAAGATGACCGTCACCTTGGATCTCATTACTATCATTGCTATGCTAGTTGTCTCGATGGTATCGCTATATGTCGCGCTACCTATCTATTTGTTGTCAGCCTCTCCTTGTTGCCATGAAACACCTGACAAACCGTTGTTTGGCTATGTTACCGCTTGCTCAGCCCCTCTTATAGCGCTGTTTGTTGCAGGTGAAGATGAAGATTGCTCCATGTCGGATCTTGGTTTTGGAATATCACAATATATATTACTATAATTAGCACACACACACACACACACACACACACACATATATATATATATATATATATATATATATATATATATATATATATATATATATATATATATATATATATATATATTTGGCAATGGGTGGATGGCTTGGCCTTTTGCTCGGTGTTTTGTTCCACTCACACCGCCTTAAGAACCGATAAGTCGCTGTTATGTTCCTTGATTTTGCGTTCCTAACGCGGTTGGGTTTATGGGAACCCCTTGACAGTTCGCTTTGAATAAAACTCCTCCAGCAAGGCCCAACCGTGGTTTTACCATTTGCCTAATAATAACTAAAACTTGCATAGGGAGTTAGCGCTACCCATGGATTCTTAATTCAACCCCCGGGCTAGTGCTCGACATGAGTGTTGGCCCAACCTAGAGCAGCTTACAGGCATGAGACGAGATACGCGCGGCTACTATCAGGGTGTCTGCATGTCGGGAGGTCTTGCTGGACTTGTTTAACCATTGTCGAAATGTCTTGTGCACTGGGATTCTGAGTCTGATCGGGTTGTCCCTAAGATAAGGGGTTTTTACCTCTGCTGATCATGAGAGCTTGTGATTGGCTAAGTTGGGACACCTCTGCAGGGTTATGATCTTTCGAAAGTTGTGCCCGTGTTTATGTGGCGGATTGGAATTTGTTAATGTCCGATTGTAGATAACTTGACAGAGGATCCGAAATAAAATACACCAACCGCGTGAGTAATCGTGACCGTCTCTTTTCACTTTGAGATGTGAACACGATGGGCTTATGTTTGACTCGTAGGTAGTTCAGGATCTCTTAGCGATCATTACTAGTTTGCGACCGTTTGTGTATATGCACATCTTATTTTGGTACTCATAAGTTAGCCACCATACATATGCTTAGCCGCTGCTGCAACCTCACCACTTAACCTCTCCATACCCATTAAGCTTTGCTAGTCTTGATACCCATGGTTATGGGATTGCTGAGTCCTCGTGGCTCACAGATACTACAACACCAGTTGCAGGTGCAAGTTTTCGATGACTTGACGTGAGAGCGATGTTTATTTGTGTTGGAGTTATTTCTTCTTCTTTGTCGTCGATCTTGGGATAGGTTCCTGGTCGACAGCATGGGATAGCAGGATGGATGTCGTTGTGCTTTTCATGTTTTCATCCGTAGTCGGGTGTCTTGTGTATGATGTGTTGTATTCATGTGGATGTTGTTTGACTTTTATGTATCCCTATCTATGTATGTAATGGAACGATGTAATGATATCCATCTTGCTAAGCGTCCAAAATGCGGTTGTGCCCCAATCACGAGTTCAACATGTGATCGGGATAGAATCGCATCTTGGGCGTGACACTCATGGCGGCTCTTGTCAAATATGCCGACTCTGATAGTACGAAGAACCCCGACGCTAAGGATGAAAGATAGGGAAAGGGAAAGAAGAGTAGCGGTATGAGGGGACAACAGCATGACCCGGCCAATCAGGGCGGTCATCGTAAGCGCAAAGATGATGATTTTGTGGCTAACACTGGTGCCCGAAATTATAACCAAAGTCGTAAGGGGAGGCCGGCTCAAGTGATAAAATTTGACCTTGAAGCGATAATGAATCAGCCATGTCCGAAGCACGGAACAGAGGAGAAGCCGTCTAGCCATCTGTGGAAGGATTGCAGCATTATGAGACAATTCAGGGAGCCTTTCCAACACAACCATGGTACGAATTGTGGTTCAGTGTCCGGCCCTCATGGTCCGGGTCATGGAGGCGCCGGCTCAAATTCCGGGTTTCACGGCCAAGGCAATCAAGGTGGTTACAACCAGCAGAATAATCAAGGGAATCAGTAGCAGCAGCAGCCTGGTTATCAAAGCAACCCGAAGCAACTGAATAGTGGGTAGTACCACGTGTTCACTACTAGCTTGCGTAAGCGGGATCCGAAGCTTCGTAAGAGGGCAATGAATGCTATTGAGTCAGTGGTGCCACGTTACTTGCGGTGGTCGGAGCAGCCTATTGTATGGAGTTGTGAGGATCGCCCACCCCGGGTTGACAATCCGGGTCACCTGGCTCTAGTGGTGGCGCCTTCGGTTGGAGGCTACAAATTTACTAAGGTGCTCATGGATGGACGCAGCAGCATAAATATACTTTACTATGAAACCTTTCGTCGCATGGGACTGACCGACAAAAACCTTGAGCCGTCAAATACCGTTTTTCATGGTGTGGTGCCAGGTAAGTCGGCATATCTAGTAGGTAAGATATCATTGGAGGTTGCTTTTGGAGATGAGTATGATTCCAGATCTGAGACCCTAACCTTTGAAGTGGTTAAAATTAAGAGCCCTTATCATGCTCTGATTGGGCGGCCGGCTTATGCCAAATTCATGGCGAGGCCTTGTTATGTTTACAGGCAGCTTAAGATGCCAGGTTACAAAGGCACCATCACAGTGCATGGGAGTCACAAGGTGGCCTTGGAGTGTGAAGAAGGCAATGCTGCTTATGCTGAGTCTATTTGTGCAACGGAGGAGCTGCAATTTTACAAGGATAATGTTGACCCGGCGGACATGACGTCCTTGAAAAAGCCAACCACAGAGCATGATCCTTTGCTAAAGTTTAAATCGGAAGATGACACTAAAATTGTTGATTTTGTTCCTGGCGACTCATCTAAGCAGCTCAGCATCAGTGCTAATCTGGTTCCGAAATAGGAAAGCGCGCTCATAGAATTCATTCGTGAGAACCAGGACATCTTTGCATGGAAGCCTTCAGACATGTCGGGTGTACCGAGGGAACTCGCTGAGCACACTCTTTATAGTGATCCAAAGATTAAGACAGTCAAGCGATTTCTCCGTCGTTTTAACGAGGAGAGGCGGAAGGCAATTGGTGAAGAAGTGGCCCGCCTCTTGGCGGCTGGGTTTATCGTTGAAGTTTTCATGCTGAGTGGTTGGCTAACCCGATGTTGGTGCTTACGAAGAACGACACTTGGCGAATGTGTGTGGACTACACGCACTGAAACAAGGCTTGTCTGGTTGATCCATTTGCTCTCCCTCGTATTGATCAAATCATTGATGTGACGGAGCGTTTGAGTTTTTTGGACGCTTATTCTGGTTGTCATCAGAACAAGATGGCAATTAAGGAGTAGGAGAAGACAGCTTTCATTACTCCATTTGGAGCCTTCTGCTATGTGTCTATGCCCTTTGGGCCCAAGAGTACCCAGGCGACTTACCAGCGGTGTGTGAAAAATTGCCTTCACAATCAGATCGAGCGTAATGTTCATGCTTGCATAGATGACATTGTGGTTAAATCCAGGACGAAGGAGACCCTGATTGATGATTTGAACGAGACATTTGACAATCTTCGGGTTTATCAAATGACGCTTAACCCAGCTAAATGCATTTTTGGTGTACTAGCAGGAAAGCTTTTGGGTTTTTTGGTTTCAGAATGAGGCATCGAAGCTAACCTGGAGAAAATCAAGGCTATTACTTCCCTGGCTAAGCCAAAGTGTGTTAATGACGTCCAATGCTTTGCAGGTCGAAAAGCGGCTTTGAGCCGCTTCATAAGCCGCCTAGGAGAAAAGGCTATCCCCCTGTATCAGATGATGAAGAACACAGATGATTTTGCAGGAAGAATGAGGTAGCTGACACTTTAAGCCGGTCAGGGTCTCAGCGTAAGCTGGATATTCTGCTTAACTCTTCTGTCAAATTACCTACAGAGGAGGATCTTGCTGTTCTTGACTCGGAAGTACAATTGGTGGCGGCTCTTCATGCCATTCCTGATTAGACAGTTCCGTATTCGGCTTACATGACCCGGGGTGAGTTGCCTGAGGATGAGATTTTGGCCAGGCAGATAACCCGGCGGTCTAAGTCAATGACGATTGTCAATGGGGAGTTGCACCATCGCAGTGTCACAGGAGCGTTTCAATGTTGCATCTCTCCTGAAGAAGGCTGTGAGATTCTGTGAGAGATTCACGAAGGAGATTGTGGTTATCATGCCGGCTCTAAATCTCTCGTAGCCAAGGCTTTTCGTCATGGGTTTTACTAGTTTACGGCTCATGCTGATGCTGAGGATTTGGTCAGCAAATGTGACGGTTGTCACAAGTTTTCACAATGAGCTCATGTTCTGGCTCAAGAGTTGAGGATGATTCCAATTACTTGGCCGTTTGCAACCTGGGCACTTTATATGATCGGGCCTTTCAAGAGGTCCCAAGATAAGAAAACCCACCTTTTGGTGGCAGTTGATAAGTTTACTAAGTGGGTTGAAGCAGAGCCGGTTAGCAAGTGTGATGCAGCAACGATGGTTCAATTCATCAAGAAGGTGATCTTCCGTTTCGGCATTCCCACAGCATTATAACGGATAATGGCACTAATCTGTCTAAGGGTGCTATGAAAGATTTTTGTCAACGAGAGCATATTCGACTTGATGTTTCTTTTGTGGCTCACCCCCAGTCTAACGGTCAAGCAGAACGAGCTAATCAAGATATTCTACGAGGCATCAAGCCCCGACTTATGGTTCCTTTGCAAAGAACGCCGGGTTGTTGGGTGGAGGAGTTACCCTCGGTGTTATGGAGTATCAATACAACCCCCAACAGATCTACGGTTACACACCTTTCTTCATGGTCTATGGAGCAGAGGTGGTTCTCCCTAGTGACATTCGTCACGATTCGCCCTGTGTGGTGGCTTATGTTGAAACTGATAATGAAAGGGCACGGCAGGATGCACTAGACCCGTTGGATGAGGAGCGTGACCTCACGGTGGCTCGTTCAGCGATTTATCAACAAGATCTACGTCGTTATCACAGTCGCCGGGTCAAAACCAGAACCTTTCAAGAAGGCGAGTTGGTGCTCCAGCTTATCCAGGATCAAACTGATATGCATAAACTATCACCGCCTTGGGAAGGACCTTTTGTGGTCAGCAAGAATACGCAGAATGGGTCATACTATCTTTTCGACGTTCGAGACCACAAGGAATCACGCACATCAGAGGAGGAGACCCGTCGGCCGTGGAATATTGCTCATCTTCGTCCCTATTGTACTTGAGCTACCGGCTCTCATGATGTATATAGTTTGATGATGTATATATTAGAAATAGTATAATAAAGCCAGCATCCCTGATAATTTAGGGCCTCTGTCGTTTTACTTCTTGGAAGCTGAGTCTTTATCATCATCTTACATGCTCACTTAAGAGGCTTGACGCCCAAATTACAGGGACCAAAGAGAGTTGGATGCACATTACATCTCAAACATAGGTCCCCGACGAGCACAACTCATAAATATGTCACTTGGGGGCTTCCTGTTCAAACATAGGTGTATTCACCAAAGAGAACATAGCGTTACTACCCTTTTGACCAGGTTATGTTGTTCAAACATAGGTGTATTCACCAGAGAGGACATAACCTTTCCAGGTCATCCTACCTATATACCATCTGCTTCTTCATCAGGTAATCTTTATTGACCCACCGAACTCTTAACAATCAATCTTTTATGGTGTATTCACCAAAGATCCTGAGCTTGATAAGGTTAAAATGTCGGTTTGTCATGTGAGAGCACGGCTTACAGATAGTCAGGATAGATCCTGGCTCATAAGCCGCCTTCCTTGAAACTTGGATAAATCGGCCTGTGATGCATGATGCTACTCCGACCCCATGTACTCTTGATAAGTCTATGTTTAAATAAGACCTGAACTTATCTGGGTTCAAATGTCGATTGGGTCATGTGAGAGCCGGCTCACGGAAAGCGCGTACCTTCTAGTGGCCATCAGGCTAGTTTCATTGAAGAAGAAACTTTGGCTTGGTGGCCTGCAAAAGCCTCGAATTTTTTGATTTTCTATTTTGGCTTTATATCATTTCTTTTTTCTTGCCATATGGTTTTGACAAATCGGGCCAAGCTGCCCTATTTATGTCTCATATTTGAAGCATCTTTGGGTCTTTGCAACCCGTCAGGATGGCAGACTCAAAGTCGCCAGAGAATAATAATCTTATATTTAGAGTTATAGCTCTAAAAACTCTAACTGCATGGAGCTGATAAACCGACAGTCTAAGCACGCACCATGGGTACGATTCCTTATTTCACAATTGTGTCAACATTGTGGTTAGACCGGCCCTGGTTATGGACTATCCATCCCCAATGGTGTCAATTGGGTATTGATACGTCCAAAACATATCTATAATTTCTGCTTGCTCCATGCCTCTTTTGTGTGATATTGCTATGATATTTATGCACTTCCATACACTTTTGATCATATTTGGACTAACCTATTAACTCACTGCACCCCAGTGCCAGTTTATGTTTTCTGCTGTTTTTGTATTTCAGGTTTTCCCATTACTTAAATTGCCAGAAAAATTCCGGGAAAAATATATAAAAAATCAGCACTCCGGAAGCTTCCACGCGCCAGAAGTGGGGCCAGAGGGGAGCCAGGGGCAGCCTAGGCGATGGCATATATTTACATCGCATCCCGAAACCCTCGAGGACGAAACCCTTTTTCGTGATCTCATCTCTGTTCCGCCGCCGCCGCGCTTCCAAGATCGAGACCACCAGGAGAACTCTTCCCGGCACCCTACCGGAGGGGAGAACCACCACCGGGAGCTTCTCCACCACCATGGACGCTTCCCGGATGAGTTGTGAGTAGTCCCCCTTGGACCATGGGTCCATGACCAGTAGCTATGTGATGTTCTCCTCTCCTCTTTGTTCTTCACCGATTAGACCTCGTGAGCTGCCCTACATGATCGAGGCACATATGTAATCCTTATGCTGTTGCTATGATGAGTTTGCTGGGATCCGATGGATTATGAGATTATGTTCAGATTGTGTGTGAGTAATATATTTGATTCACCTCTTTTATATTTATGTTCTTGAGTAATTCATGCATGTTCTCTGTTGCTGTTTATTGCTTTGGCCAAGTAGTAGGTAGTAACTCCAAGAGGGAACGTTATGCTTGATTGTGGGTTCATGCCCCTCGATGACTAGCTTGAGTGACAGAAACATGAGTCTAGGGGATGTGCTGTTGCCACAAGGGGGAAAACAACGGTGCTTGTACTTGCGGGTGCAAGGATTGTTTACTTTACGCAAAGTTCTTTTAATGCAGTTGTCTGTTGCTTTGAGTTTACACTATGGGTGGGACTCGCAACTTAATACCAGCGAGATGTTCTGGATAGATATCTCAAGGTGGATGATTAGTAGTAGATGCAGATGGATTTCGGTCTTCTTGCCTTGGCGTACCGCCCAGGCTTTTGAGCCTCTACCTTTCTTGCAGCATAGTTAGCATTGGTTTGCGCACATAATCCTGTCAATTGCCCAGCTGTAATTTGTTTACCTCGCTTAGCTGTTTTATTGTCTTTTGGGAGAGAGACATCACTAGTGAACATCATGGGACCCCGGTTCACATTACCATCACTGATCACACCCGTTATTTACTTTCTATTCTTATTTACTAGTTGTAGTCATACCTATCACTATTATCTCTTGCGTTTGATCCTTTGTAAACGACAAGGCCGGAGGGATTGACAACCTCTCTGTACTCGTTGGGAGCAAAGTTATTTGTATCTGTGTGCAGGTCCTGTCAAGCAAAAGTCTCTGGCGCTATTGACACCTTCTTGTCGACCCTCGGAGTCTCACGTGATTCGATCCTTGGTATCTTTGCCAAGGGAAAACTACCGCTATGCTACATCTCAAACCTTCCACTTGGGGTAACCAACGAGGGGCGAGAAGCCATCAAGCAAAGTTTTATGGCGCCGTTGCCGGGGACTCCACTCTTCAAGATAGGGGAGTTGCACGCTATCTTTTATCTTTGCTTTTTAGTCTTGTTAGTTTACCTTTCAGTTTTCTTTATGTCTTTTCACTAGTTTTGCTTAATGGAAAACAACAAAAATATGAGAGAGCTTTATAAGCTCTACCTTGCTTTGGGACATGATGTGTTTGAAGAGAAAATTAAAAAACCTATGGAACTTTATTATTTGCATAACAATCATGATGGTGGTGATGTTATTAGTATGCTTTCTTTGAATATCAATATTGCTAATGACATGGAAAGCTCTAAGCTTGTTGATGACACGTTTGATGAACATGATATTTTTAGTCCCCCAACTTTTGAAGAGAAAATTTACTTTGATGATACTTTGCTTCCTATATATGATTACAATGATGAATATGATGTTTTCAGTCCACCTACTATTGAGGATAAAATTTATTATGATTATGATATGCCTCCTAAATACAATGATTACCATGATGGTTATGATTGCTTTACTCTCACTATTCCTAATAAGAAAGATTTTGCTTATATGAAGAGTAATGATACCTTTTTGCATGTGGATCATGGTAACAATGCTTTATGTGATGCTTATATTGTTGAGTTTATTCGTGATCCCCCTGAAAATTATTATGAGAAGGGAACATATGCTTATAGATATTTCAATAATATCAAGTTCCCTCTCTTTATGTTGAAGGTTTTGAAGCTGCACTTGTTTTGTCTTCCTATGCTTATTGCTTTGTGCTTCAATGAATTATTGTATTGCAATATTCCTATGCATAGGAAGCATTTTAGGCTTAAATGCATTTGGTATTTGCTTCTTGATGCTCTCTTTTTGTTCTTCAACTCTTATTCCTACGAAAGCATCATTAAAGTCTTAAGCCTATCTTTATGGCTATAAAAGAAAGCGCTTTTGGGAGGCAGCCCACAATGAATAGCTTTTGTTGTGTCTTGATGTTTGTTACTACAGTAGCATCATCATTGTATCTTTACTTTTCAGCTTTGTGCCAAGTTTAGCCTCTGATTGCAAGAAAGTTCAAAAGTTGTGACGTGCTGTCCAGGAAACAGATTATGTCCTTGGACAGAAAAATTCGTATAAAATCACCAGATCATCTTTTTGGTCTGAATTTTTTCAACAGCGTGCTCTATACAATTGGCTTTCGGGCGTCTGTTCTGAGTTTTTTGATTTGAGTTGCAGAAGTGCCTCGAAAAAATTATTTACTACCTGCTGGTCTGTTTTTCAAAGATTCTGTCATGTTTTGCCTTTTCTTCGTTTTGCAAACCTTGAGCTTGCTTTTTCTTGGCAAAAACCCTTTGGCAATCTTGAGAAACAGTAGATCTTCAAGATTATCTTTATTTCCAGTAGGGAAAAATTATTTTAATATGGGTACTAACCTCGCTAATCAGATTATGATGAGTTATGTATGAAGGGAGTTTTCAAGCGTGCGAGGGAAGATGATAAAAAGATTCAGGAGGGTCAAACGCTCAAGCTTGGGGATGCCCCCGTGCACCCCCAAGAAATATTCAAGAAGACTCAAGCGTCTAAGCTTGGGAATGCCCCCGTGCATCCCCTTCTCCATCAATAATTATCAGTTCGTCTTTCGTTCCACTATATTTTAATCACTTCATGCGTTATGTGCTATGCTTGGAGCGTCTTGCTTTTAGTTTCCTTTTTAGTTTTCTTTAGCTTTGCTTGTTGTTCATAACGAGTTAGAACCCAGCTTTCTTTGTGTGGGAGAGAAACACGCTCCACTTCAACCTAGAACACAACATAGGATTTTCATGTTTATCTTTGTTGTGTATGTTCTTTGTCTTTCAATAGCTACTGTCATGTTTAGCTCTTAGTTTTCATGTTTTTCTTTTTAAAGAGCTTTTGTTTAGTTGGTTGCTTCTGGAACTCTCTTGTGTTATCATGCTTATCTTGTTAAGAGAGTTGGCTTCTGTGGCACTGGTTGATATGTCTATGATAAAAATGCTATGTGCATAATGGTGCTTAGTAGTTCATGTTTTCTTATGGTTAGTCTCAAATAGCTGGGGGTTCTTAATGTGTTATTGAAGTACCAGCATGATTTGTTTGCCTATTATGTGGTATGGTTTAGTGATATCTTCCTCCAAGAATTTATTTTGATTGACTTGGCATATGCTCACACATATTTAAGACTGTAAAGAAAGTCTATCAAGCCTTGATGATCTTTAATTTTTGAGTAGCGATATAACTTCCATGCCCAATTCAATGTTGCTTTGTCGCTTTGCATGATTATGGCCGTCATTGCTCTCTTAGTTGGTCGCTCCCAGTCTTTTGCTAGCCTTCACCTGTACTAAGCGGACTGGCTGCTTGTGCATCCAAAATCCTTGAAACCAGTTATGCCATATGAGTCCACCATACCTTCCTATATATGGTATTTACTTGCCATTCCTAACGAAGACTTTCTTGTACCATCTCGAAATTATTCAAAAGCATTTCTCTTTTGTGCCTCTGTTTTAGCTCATGGGGAAGTAGTAGTTAATTCATGATCTTTTTAAGTTGGACAAGTTTCACCCCGGGATTGCATGTCTAATCTGCAAACCCCTAATACGAGAAGCAACTGGCATGAGTGCGCCCGGCTCATAAAAAAATATACAACAAACAAACCCTCCTTCACGCTTTGTTCATGAGAAATCAGAAAACTTTTGGCAGTGATAAACAAAGGAGATTAAGGGGATGTGATCGTCCCCGTGCGGGAGCCGTTCCTCGAAACTTGTCCAGCTCGAGAAGTAATTGAGTTATCTACTAGCATTCGTTGACGAAATATGCATCTCCCAAAAATCATTTTTACCTCTGTTTTTAAAAACTAAGAGCTCTGGTACATGTTTAGTCTTTGCTTCCAACCACGGGTTTTCAACCTTGCCATCAAAATCCACAGTTCGAGAGTATCCACCTTCTTTCTTCAAAGCACCAACAATTGAGAGCATGATTGTCATTCTGAGTGTAATGTGCATTGTCCCAAAGTACAATTGTCTTCTGCATGATTATGATATCGTTTATTCTGAAATCATTGTATCTAGTCGTCACTTAAACTTCGGAGGTGCTCCTGCATTTATGTTTTGCTTCACTAAAGGGGGCAAGCGAGGTATCACTTTGTCATGTTTGCACACCATGCTCACTACAAATCTATTGGGTGTTTTCAGTATCATATTGTAAAACTTTCAGTTCTTTGTGATATTCTCATGAGGCAACGTAATTACTAAAGATTCATTATCTCAGTAAGCATTTGTCATGTGACTGTGAAAAGTTCTTATATGGTTGGTAGCATGCCACCACAGAAATTATGCTTGTTATCATTTACCTACTCGAGGACGAGCAGGATTTAAGCTTGGGGATGTTGATACGTCCAAAACGTATCTATAATTTCTGCTTGCTCCATGCCTCTTTTGTGTGATATTGCTATGATATTTATGCACTTCCATACACTTTTGATCATATTTGAACTAACCTACTAACTCAGTGCACCCCAGTGCCAGTTTCTGTTTTCTGCTGTTTTTGTATTTCAGGTTTTCCCATTACTTAAATTGCCAGAAAAATTCCAGGAAAAATATATAAAAAATCAGCGCTCTGGAAGCTTCCACGCGCCAGAAGTGGGGCCAGAGGGGAGCCAGGGGTAGTCCACGCGGCCTGCCCATGCGCACCCCCTCCTAGCCGCGCCGGGGGCGCGCCTGGGCCCCCCTTACCTCCTCTGGTGACCCCCTTTGGCATATATTTACATCGCGTCCCGAAACCCTCGAGGACGAAACCCTTTTTCGCGATCTCATCTCTGTTCCGCCGCTGTCGTGCTTCCAAGATCGGGAGCACCAGGAGAACTCTTCCCGGCACCCTGCCGGAGGGGAGAACCACCACCGGGAGCTTCTCCACCACCATGGACACTTCCCGGATGAGTTGTGAGTAGTCCCCCTTGGACCATGGGTCCATGACCAGTAGCTATGTGATGTTCTCCTCCCCTCTTTGTTCTTCACCGATTAGACCTCGTGAGCTGCCCTACATGATCGATGCACATATGTAATCCTTATGCTGTTGCTATGATGAGTTTGCTGGGATCCGATGGATTATGAGATTATGTTCAGATTGTGTGTGAGTAATATATTTTATTCACCTCTTTTATATTTATGTTCTTGAGTAATTCTTGCATGTTCTCCATTGTTGTTTATTGCTTTGGCCAAGTAGTAGGTAGTAACTCCAAGAGGAAACGTTATGCTTGATTGTGGGTTCATGCCCCTCGATGACTAGCTTGAGTGACAGAAACATGAGTCTAGGGGATGTGCTGTTGCCACAAGGGGGAAACAACGGTGCTTGTACTTGCGGGTGCAAGGATTGTTTACTTTACGCAAAGTTCTTTTAATGCAGTTGTCTGTTGCTTTGAGTTTACACTATGGGTGGGACTCGCAACTTAATACCAGCGAGATGTTCTGGATAGATATCTCAAGGTGGATGATTAGTAGTAGATGCAGATGGATTTCAGTCTACTTGCCTTGGCGTACCGCCCATGCTTTTGAGCCTCTACCTTTCTTGCAGCATAGTTAGCATTGGTTTGCGCACATAATCCTGTCAATTGCCCAGCTGTAATTTGTTTACCTCGCTTAGCTGTTTTATCGTCTTTTGGGAGAGATACATCACTAGTGAACATCATGGGACCCCGGTCCATATTACCATCACTGATCACACCCGTTATTTACTTTCTGTTCTTATTTACTAGTTGCAGTCATACCTATCACTATTATCTCTTGCGTTTGATCCTTTGTAAACGACAAGGCCGGAGGGATTGACAACCTCTCTGTACTCGTTGGGAGCAAAGTTATTTGTATCTGTGTGCAGGTCATGTCAAGCAAAAGTCTCTGGCGCTATTGACACCTTCTTGTCGACCCTCGTAGTCTCACGGGATTCGATCCTTGGTATCTTTGCCAAGGGAAAACTACCGCTACGCTACATCTCAAACCTTCCACTTGGGGTAACCAACGAGGGGCGAGAAGCCATCAGGTATTAAGACCCACCCGATGGTAAACCGCAAGGGCACTTGAGATATGTTTGTGTGCCGGGTAATTATCAATTTCATCTGCACAAATCAACGCTATCATAAGCATAAAGTGATAGTTTCTTTAACTGGCAGATCAGCAATATTGCACAAAACCGAACCGTGCACGATGGCACTGCAGATTAAAGTTTCACTACCCTATTACATGACTCCGTGAGCCAAACAAGATCAAGCGTTTTCGAAGGATCAAATATATAAACCGCCCGGCAGTTCGCTCTTCTTGGCCATCCTGACTTGAGGCCTCTGGATCATCCTTCTTTGGTTTTTCATCCTCCTCCACCGTCTGAAAGTTTTGTGATGACCAATCAATGCCACACAAGGCTTGAAATTCAGCTTCGTCATATATAAGTTTGGACGGGTCAACTTCAGGGGCGAAAGTATGCTTACTTCTTGGAGGGATTAAATCCATCACTTTATAAGCCGGAATGGGCTCTGATTCTCCATGATGTAAGCTGGGTGGTATTTTGAGTGGTCCGTTTCATTTGCAATCAGACTGGCCAGAGGACATATTTCTTTCACACAGGCAGCGAAGTCCTTTTGATCAAATGAAGTGTCGTCTTGTTTCAAGCTTGTGTATCCAGTGGCTACATCAGACGGGTCTAGTGAAAGTGCAACTAATCCCCGGGTGGTTTTGGTAATTAATAACAACATATATATCATTGAACTAATATTCTCTTGAGAATCATTTCAGAAAAGTTCGATGATGTGGGTATGGAAATGTCTGAAGAAGTGGACCCCTCAAAATGCTAAGACAAGCATTGGCAAAAGCTCAAGACTCCATTTTTGGTTTAGTGATCAAAGATCACATTGAGTCCATAGGAAAGCCAATACTATTAAAAGGGGATGAGGTTGTGTTAATGTTCTCGTTGCTCAAGTGCTTGGTGATCTAACTCCCTCAACTATCAGCACTATTCACTACTTAACACACACCCATAAGTAATCTCGGTCACACCGATTTCTCCAACTCAGTCCCACCGAGATGAACCACTTCAGTTGTTTCTCCAAACCCTAAATTCTCGGTCACACCGATTCTGAGTTTCGGTCTCACCGAAAAAGGGCTGCCAACCTTCTGTGATCAGTTGACATCAATTCGGAATATCCGAGTTTATATTTTCGGTCTCACCGAGATGGCAAACCCTAACCTTTGACTCACTTCGGTCTCACCGAGATGGTATTTTCGGTCCCACCGAAAATCCCAACGTTCACTATATTTGAACTTTCGGTCTAACCGAGTTTTCACTTCGGTCTGACCGAGATTGGTCAAATGTGTGTGTAACGGTTGGATTTTGTGTGGAGGCTATATATACCCCTCCACCCCCTCCTCATTCGTAAGGAGAGCCATCAGAAAGTACCACCACTTCTATCATACACTTTCTGAGAAGTGAACCACCTACCCTTGTGTTGAGATCAAGCCATTCCATTCCTATCATATGAAACTTGATCTCTAGCCTTCCCAAGTTGCTTTCCACTCAAATCTTCCTTCCACCACAGCCATATCAGTGAGGAGAGTTGAGTGTTGGGGAGTTTATCACTTGAAGCACAAGAGCAAGGAGTTCATCACCATCAACACCGTCTATTACCTTTTGGGGGGTGGTGCCTCCTAGATTGGTTAGGTGTCGCTTGGGAGCCTCCGTCGTGATGTGGAGTTGAACCAAGAAGTTTGTAAGGGCAAGGAGATCGCCTACTTCGTGAAGATCTACCCTGAGTAAGGCTAGTCCTCCGTGGGCGTAGGCCGTGATGGAATAGACAAGGTTGCTTCTTCGTGGACCCTTCGTGGGTGGAGCCCTCCGTGGACTCGCGCAGCCGTTACCCTCCGTGGGTTGAAGTCTCCATCAACGTGGATGTACGATAGCACCACCTATCGGAACCACGACAAAAATCTCCGTGTCACCAAACTGCGTTTGATCTTCTCCACCTCTCTTTTACATGTGCAATTTACTTTCCGCTGCATAAACTCTAGAATTGCATGTGTAGGGTGTTACTTGAACTGATCTTGTTTGTGAAACTGCCAAAAACATTGCATGATCTAAAGGCAGATTTTTTATATTGTCAAGTAGTCTAATCACCCCCCCTCTAGACCTACTTTCGATCCTACATCTAGCTCTAGTAACCATGCCTTTGCCCAGCTCAAAGCTGTCATGGGACCGGCTCTTGCAGACGACCTCTTCATCTCGTCCATCCTAGCAGGTAGCACAATTGTTTTTCAAGACATCTATCAAGAGAGTAGGTGCTTGATTAGTCAGAGAAATTGTGGCCAGTGCATGCTGAGATCCAGTGTATAGCTATTCAACAAGTGTGTAAACATCCTTGAGCTTCACAAGCATATCTTGGTTAAGATGGCTACTCCTGCGACCTGAGTAAGTCATAGATTGGTTAGAAGCGGTTTATACTATCAAGGAAAAGATTCACTTTTGATGATTAGCAAGGCGACTCAGCAAAGATAGCAGAAACCATCTGGGATACACAGTGTTTTAAACCGGTGAGCTCAGTGGTCACCTCCTGAAGAGTCGCCTCCGCTTTTTCAGCTCGCTGCGTCAAAGCAGTCCTTTCTTCAGCCCAAGCATTTTTCTCCACCTCAAAACTGGTCTTCAACTTTTCTGTTTCAGCCACGCTAAGTCGGAATTTTGAATCATATTTTCAGGTCTCAGATTCTTGATTCTCCAGCCGGGTCTTTGCATCAGCCAATTGTGATTGAAGTTTAGAAGTTGCATTCTGTAGAAACACAGAGTTGCAAATACATTCATATCCGGGTTACAGGAATATAAGTCCCAAGTCTTTTGCAAGCAACAACACTTGGCACTTGGGGGCTAATGCCTGCCGAAACATTCTTCATACAACGGCTCATATAAATAAGTCCCAAGCATTTTGCAAGCAACAATACTTGGCACTTGGGGGCTAATGCATATCGCTTGCGTCTTCTTATTCCTTTATGATAACCTGTGGTGCCGTAAACAATCACAGCCGGTTTATGGGGTTTACACAGGTAAGCTCTCTTCATAAACAATGGTGAACAAGACTGACTCATTCATGCTGATTAAGCCGGCCCTTGGGGACTACGGATGCAATGTTAATTAAAATCCGGTTTAGCTATAATGATGAAATCCGACCTTGGAAGGATTCGACTAAAGATGCTCATGCTTATTATAAGTCTACAGCATATTCAATTTTATCATACCCAGTAGACTTGGGGGCTGGCAGGATGTACATAATTTATTCAAGCAGGAATTCATACCTCAAATTTTTGATGCATCTGCTTCACCATATCAACTTCAAGATCACGGCTGGTGTGTACTTGATTGAGGTAGCCAGAAAGCTACTACTCAATTGCGCATAGTGGGTGACGTCAAACCTCACTGTCCGCCTTTCATTGACCTCTTGTTTGGCGGAGTGCTTAGTCGAGACAGTTGGATTTCCCAGCTCTTTAAAGCCGGTGCCAGTGATCATCACATCTTCACTATGCTCTTCTGACAATTTAAGTGGGCTTGATGATTCAGTGTTCAAAGAATTGATATTTGTGTGGTCAAGGGAGAGATTAGGAATTTCAGGCGGAACATCATGGGCAGTTTCTTTTGGTTCCTTTTCAGAAGCATCTGATGCTGGGACTTGTTGCTCCGATTCAATGACTTTAGGATTTTCAGCCGGATGGGTCACCTTTGCCTTCTTACTAGGCTCTGCTTGGCCACTCCACAGGTTATGACAAATCAGTACAATTATAAAAGCATAAGGAGGTACAAAATAAAAAGTAATTGTTGTTACCCAGGGGCAGTTTTGAAAGCCGGTAGCTGGATCTGTGATGAGTCGCCAGAGAAAGAGTGAGAAACCTCCTGGTAGTTTGAATCAAAAGAATTAAGTGGCTGGCAAATGAGACACGCCATCGGGTAAAAAGAGTTTAGGTTCGGAAGGACCTCGTTTTGATGTTTCCTTCGAACTGGAGTATTTGGCAAGCCAGAGGATAATTCTTCACCTCCGTTGTTCCGGGTCTGTCGTCGGTTCTCGTGCTGCTATTACTTCAAAAGAAAGTGAGGATCCAAATGAGCTAAGGGGTGTGAAAAGCTTACTTTCCGGGTTACTCGTCGAATTTTTTATCCTGGAAAATGTGATGAGCCGCAGGGAATAATAGTTACCTCTCCTTCAATTGCTTGGCTGCCCCCCGTGTCATCCTGAGAATAATCAATGTCAATAAGATAATTGAAAAAGGAGCCAATGGAGTCAAGGGCTACCTCCGACTCAGAGCTGTCATTCAGCTCAAACAGTTCAGAGGCACTTGGTTTCTTTTTATGTTTCTTGGCGGCTTTCTTGGCAGCCCTGGCCTCTTTGGCAGCTTCATGGTCATAATTTTTCTTCCAAAAATCGGATTCAGCCTGTGAAAGTCAGCAAAGTTGAGTTAATGGAATATTTGAATGACGAGGTAAAAGTAAAGTAAAGATAGCGACTCACATCCGGTGGCGGGTTAAGTTTGGAGAAAGGGTTCAGACCCACTTTGCTGCAGTCTATTGTATCTTCACTCGGAAGGGTCTTTGTCATTCCAGTGATTATCTCATCAGTCAAACGCAAGGAGCTGTGGCATAATGGATCCATCATACCACCCGTGTAAGTACACATTAAGCCGGGTCGGTGACTCAAGGGTATGATTCTCTAGTAAACCCAGCACCGAACCAAGTCAATACCAGTTAATCCAATTCCCAACAGAGCCTTGACCTTCGCAATAGTGGGGGGCAAGCTTTTTACATTCAGCGGCAGTAAGCTTTTCAGGAAGATGGTGCTCTGGGTCAAGACGTTGGACACGATAACCCGGCAATGGATTTTCAAGAGCCGGAGAGGTATCTTTGCAGCAAAACCATGTCTAGTTCCAATCCTTGGGGTGACTCGGCAAGCAAGCATAGGGGAACATGGCATCTCTTCTTCGTTGAATTGAGATTCCGCCAAGTTCCAAGCTGGTTCCATTCGTAAACTCGTTTTGGCAGTTTAAATAAAAATATTCCCTAAAGAGTTCGACATCGGGCTCCTCTTGAAGGTATACTTCACAGAAGACCTAAAAGTTGCAGATGTATGACACGGAATTGGATCCAATGTCTTGAGGACGGAGTTGAAAGAAGTGCAGAACGTCTCGGAAAAATTTAGAACCGGGCGGTGAGAAGCCCCGATTCATGTGATTAGTAAAAACAATGACTTGGTCATCCTTTGGCCGAGGTCTTTCTTCGCCTGGATTAGGGGCATGATAATGCATGACATTTTTTGCTGGCAAGTACCTGATTTTGACAAAGTATTTGAGTGTGTCCTCGGTGACAATGGAGGGACCCCAGTTACATGAAGTAACTATCTTTGGCGGCATTGGGAAGAGAGAATCCTAAAGGAAAGAAAAAATTTGCCGGTTCAAATTGATTCATTGAGCCTGAAATAAAAAAGCTACAGTATATATTCAGAATGGCGGCTTAAATGGGGCCTAATGATATATGGATAATTATCACTGGTGATGTAATCCGCATTGACAGCAATGGTACTCAACATCTGTCAAAGAGAAAAATTTACTAAGTTTTGGGACAAATAGGTTTCACAGATTGGAGCTATAAGATTGGATCTGCATCAATTTAGAGAAATGAAATAAAATCTAAACCTAAGGTGGTGGCAGCAGAAAAGTGGGAATGCCCAGATGAGATTTGTTGTAATGAGGATATATTCTGGTATTAAAAAACAAGTGCTAAAACTGCTACCGCACAAGATCTATGTTGTTTTCAGATCAAAACTATGCACTCTAGGAAAGAGAAGGAGGAACGGTGATGAACGCCGACGAACAGGGAAACCCTAAGGCAGATATATTAAGAGGAAAGGTGAATTCTTACATACGCTGATGAACGGCGGAGGGGCGCTCCTGTATTCTAGTTCGTTTAGGGTGATGCAGCGGCCAGAGTTGAAGCAGTGGACGAAGATCGACGGTGTCGGAGCTCGGGCGCAGTGGAGCGTTGCGAGGAAGAAGATGAAGATGAGAAGGCAAAGGGGGAGAGTGAAAAGAGGACCCATGGCCCTATTTATAAGGCCGGAAGGATAAGTGGCATGCGCGGGAATTGAGGAGACAAGAAAATGGATATGTGACGACGCGAGTGCCGTGATTTTCGGAGGTTCATTAAAGGAGAAGATTTACTAAGATTTGGGGTATATGTAATATTAATGACAGGTGACGTCATGGCGGGTTACCGCAATCTCAGGGAATGACATCATGGCGGGTTACAATATTCACAAGAAAATGAAGACGGATTTTTTTCTAAGTGTTGAAGATTGACATGAACAAGTTCAAATCAACCTGGGGCCTAACGTTGGGGATATGACTATTGGATATGACCCGCCTAGGAGGGGTCGGGTTATCCCAATGGCGGTTCATAAACCAAGCCCATAAATATGTTGAAGATGGCTGTTCATGTAGTTGGCTTGTTAAAGGGCCCAAAACCCAAAAGCGGCTCAAAGCCCGTAAGTGTAAACTGTCATGTATATGTGACTTGTACCATAAGGCATGTAAGATAAGTCATTGGGTCGGACACGTTTGTATGAGCCGTCCGGGCTCTGTATGCCACGGGGCATCAACCCGTGTATATAGACGACCCGGCAGTGGCTTAGGGCAAGAAACAACAGATCGAAAGGAAGGCTAAGCGTATTCGCTCCTTGGTAATTGAACCCCTAGCAATACCATCTCAAACTGGATTAGTCTTTTACCTTCACCGCAAGGGGACGAACCAGTATAAACTCCTCATGTCCTTTGTCCCGCTTTAACGCCTTCAAGCTAACTACATCGCAATGGCTCCACAACTAAGTCCTTCCCCTAGGACATCTGCCGTGACAATTCCTCCGACACAAAGAATATTCGCAAGTATTAGCAGTTGAGTGGTCAATTCAACCACACCTGAAAGAATTAATATATGTAGCAAGGTGATTAGAAGCAAAGTAGTATGGTAATTTGATAGTACCCGTAACAGTAGCAATAGTAACAGAAATATTGACAGTAGCAGTTTTGTAGTGATTGTAACAACAACAACAACAAAAATAACTTAGGAAATATCAATATATGAAAAGCTCGTAGCTATTGGATCAACGATTGATAATTGTGTTGGATAATATTCATCATGTAGCAGTAATAACCTACAGCGACACAGTACTAGCTCCAATTCATTAATGTAATATGGGCATTTATTTCGTTTATCGTCATACATGCTTACGGAAACGAACTTGCATGAAATCTTTTGTCCTACCCTCCCATGGTAGCGGGGTCCACAAGGAAACGAAGGGATATTAATGCCTCCTTTTAATAGAGGACCGTAACAAAGCATTAGCACTTAGTGAATACATGAATCCTCAAACTATGGTAACCATCGGAAAGAGTCTCAATTATTGTCACCTTGGGGTATGCGAATCATAACACATCATAGGTGCATGTAACTTGCAAGATTGGATCAAGAACACACATATATTCGTGGAAACATAATATGTTCACATCTGAAATCATGGCACTCGGGTCCTAGTGACAAGCATTAAGCATAGCAAAGTCATTGCAACATTAATCTCAGAACATAGCAGATACTAGGGATCAAACCCTAACAAAACTAACTCGGTTACATGATAAATCTCATCCAACCAATCACCGTGCAGCAGCCTACGAAGGAACTCCAGGCGGTGATCATCATGAAAATGGTGATGGAGGAAGGTTGATGATGAAGATGGCAACGGATTCCACCCTCTCGAGCCCCAAACAGACTCCAAATCATCTTTCCCAATGAATAATAGGAGGTGGTGGCAGCTCCGTATCACAAAACGTGATGAATCATTCTCTCTGGTTTTTTCTGGGTGAATAGGTAAATAGGGAGATGGTGTTAGGGTTGCCAGAGGTCTAGGGGCCCCCACAAGCCTGGAGGGCGCCCCCTGAGCTTGTGGCTCCTGGGTGGCCCCCCTCTAGTATATTCTTATGCCGATATTTTTTATATATTGCACAATTTTTTTTCGTAAATTTTCAGGTCAATTCGAGAACTTTGATTTCTGCACAAAAACAACACCATAAGAATTCTGCTGAAAATAGAGTCTATCCAGGTTAGTTTCATTCAAATCATGTAAATTAGAGTCCAAAACAAGAGAAAAAGTGTTTGGAAAAGTACATATGTTAGAAACGTATCAGGCTTAGGCTCTCATGTACATGCCCATTCTCAATGAGATGTTGTACTTGCCATTGTATTTCTTTTGTTTCGTCGGGGTTGACACGGTACGGTGCCTTGTTCAGTACAGGTGCACCGGGGATGAGGTCGATTCAGTGCTCGATGCCCGTAGAGGAGGTAGACCCGAAGGTATCTCATCGGGAAAGACACCGTTAAATTTATGCAATAAACGAGACAACACTAAAGGTGCATGGTGAGAATTATTAGTCAGTGCTGCTTTGTCCTTGCACTTGAGGACATAATGTATGACACTAGATGGGTTCTCACACGCTTCTCTCATGTATATTTTGGTGGCTAAGAACTAGATGTTCATTTTCTCTTATCGTGGAGACACTCAGTTTGGGCTTGTGGCACTCACTCTCCTTTTGGTGGCTCACTCTCTCACTATTATCTCCATGGTGGACGGATCCATGCTTGTCGGTGATCACTTGACTTGGCGACATAGATTGTAACACGAACTCCTTTGCCTTTATCTTGAAACTATAGTGATTGGGACGCCCGTTGTGGATAATGTCGCTGTTGAATTGTCATGGACGTCCGACTCGAAGGTGCCAAATGGAGATAAGAACTACATCACACTCCAAGGTGTCCTCGTAGGCCCCGATCTCGAAGGAGACTTGAACGATATGCTCGACTCTAATGGTGCCGGAGTAATTAAGCCATTGGACCTTGTAGGGACGAGGATGCTTCATCTTGACCAATTGTAGCTTGTCGCACAGCTCTTCGGTTGCCAACTTGTGACATCTTCTTACATCCATGTTGACCTTGACGGGACGTCCATTGATGTCCGCTTTGATGTAGAAGATATGGCATCGTTGATCTTCGTCTTGTTGGTGCTGAAGCGTAAAGACCTTGGATACAACAAGAGCGGGGCTCGGATCATTGTCACAAAAGACTTGATTATCTTCATCTTCATTCGCGTTACCATTTCCTCTTCACTCATAGAGTCATAGGTGTCGTCTTCATTGGCGGTCTTGATAAGTGAAACACTTGATGGAACTTGCATTGTCGGTCTCAATGGTTGGAGTAGTAGATGGTGAAGAGCTCGGCTTGAAGTTGATTGTATTAGGAGGACGGATTGAAGGTATCGAAGATGACATTGTTCTCTTGTAGCTTGACTTTTCACAGTTGCTTGGAGAAGGTTTTGTCCAAGAAGAAGGTCTCAAAGTCATCGGAGCTTGATTGTATGAGCCATATGTCTTGGAAGAGTACCTGGAGTACTTGTAGTCTTCTTGCACTTGTGGCTCCGCCTTGGCGGCTTGGTGCACTAGCTCGATGAGGTTCATGTAGGGTTGGAAGTCGGCGATCTTCTCGATAGGATGGTTGAGTCCATTCAAGATTTGTGCCATAGTTTTCTCCTTATATTTCGTGACATTGGCTCAGATCATGGTGATCTCCATCTCCTTGTAATACTCTTCAACAGACTTGGTGCCTTGCTTGAGGAGTTGCAACTTATTGAATAAGTCGCGGCTATAGTACGTGGGTACAAAGAGTGCTCGCATGACATCCTTCATTTGGTTCCATGTTGTGATGGGTGCCCAGCCTTTTGCTTCTCGTTGCTCATTGACTTGCTCGCACCAAATGAGGACATAATCTTGAAACTCAAGAGACGCCATGGCGATCTTCTTCTCCTCTTCAAAGTTGTGTAGATGGAATATCTTGTTGACCTTCAATGTCCATGATAGGTAGTTCTTCCGGAAAACTTAGGCATGTTGAACTTGAGCTTATTATAGTGTTGATCTACATTGTTTTGGGGTAAATGGTGATGATGCTCTTGCCATGCTGGAGGTGCTTGAACCTCTTGATCCTCGTGCTCATCTTGATGAACTTGACGTTGAGGATGTGGAATTATTACATGGTTCCTCATCTCTTGGTGCTCCTCAAGGCGTGCGGCTTATTCTTGTTGCTCTCACCGGAGGGCCTCTTCTTGTAGAGATACTTGGCGGTTACGCTCTTGCACATTTTTGGTTACTTCATGTAGAGAATGTTGGGCTTCAAGGGCTTGTTCCTAGCGGCATAGTTGCTCCTCTTGTAGTGCTTCGCCATCGTGATGTTCTTGTTGCCGAGGTTGTTGTTGGCGTCGCGGAGCTTCCTCTTGTTCCATTGGATCATTAGCTTGACAATGTAGTCACTCACGTTCCCGGAGGCGGTATCGTAAACCATTGCCATGAAATGGGTTTTCTGGAACTTGATGATCTTCATGGTCTTGATGACGATGCGAACGAACTCGTGGAAGACTTGCGTCTGAAGAAGATTCCGAAGATTGTCGGCTTGAGTGGTGTTGTTTTGGTGATGATGATGTCATAGAAGAACGATTGACCAACAAGGCACGAAACTCCTCCATTTGAGTAGGCATCCTTGCATCAAGCTCGCCCATGTGTGTGGATAGCTTGTTGTCAAAGTAGTATCTTGTAAATATCTCGGATTATCGCAAGTTGGTGGTGAGTAGGTCGATGTGATTGTTCAATGCTTCATTCCCTTGATGCGAAGCTTTTTGAGTGCCGAATAGGTGATTCTTGGTGACATAGTTGTTCAGTTCCTCTTCATGCTCGATGAAGAGTGGATTCGAAGAAGTTCTTGGCCTATCCATCATCTCAAGCAAGTATGTGAGTGTAAGAAAGGAAGAACTAGACCAAATGTACCTTATCCGATGTTGAAGATGGATCAACGATCACCCAATAATGTAGTAAGTAAATAACACAATTGGTATCGAATCTTTTCAATTCTCACATCTACACAAGTAAAGCTTTTGGAGTAGCTTGGTAAGGATGGTGGCACCAAATTTATGCAAATTGGTAGAAAGATTCAATAATGTTGAACAAGATTCACAAATTCGCAAGTGCAACAAGTAGACCAATAACATGTGGCACACATAAACACACGCATGAATAGATAAATGGGCTCGTGCAACCAAGGAATGAGCTCAAAATGTGGTATCCATGGAAAATTCTATTGTTGCACAACACGAGAGAGAGGCTAACACGATTAGTCAATAGGCAGATACAAACTTGTGCACTACCTATAAGAGACTAAATGTAGCGACTTCCTATCCCAAGTATGCTATTATGTATGATTCCCGGTCATTCTCTCAAGATGATCCAAGATGATCGAGTATGGCAAACTTTGTATGCAATGTGGTATGATGCCTTGTTTCTTTCTCACAAGCTTCTTTGTTTTCTTTTTGCTTAAGAGCTTTTCTTTCTTGCTCTTTTGATATCTTTCGTTGGCCACTTTTTCAAAATGCTCAAACCAAGATAGCAATTGTGTATATGCGGGAACATTGTATGACACGATAGATGATACTATGGTAGATGCACTCAATGGGAGATGCGTATCGATGATCACTAAAGTTCACAAGTAGAGTTGTCCGGCAATATTCAAATGGCTAGTCTCAATAGGAAAGTGATGCAAAATGGGCTATGGGTTAACAACACAACGGCAAGGGGGTACAAAAAAGGTGTCGTCGAGGTTACTGTCCTTGCTTATGGTTTTTGTCAAAGTGATGAAATGGTCATTGTGGACATCGAGTCGTATTGAAGATGAATAGTGGTTACGTCGAAGCCGTAACATTCCTACTTAGCCGAAACACCCTAGGAAATGGAAAACCACAACTCAAATTGCAAAAACATATGGCAAATGGTGGTAGTAGAAAATAGTGATGTGGCTAGGTATGCCAGAGGTGTCGATGTGGTAGGTGATCGAGGTGTAAGAATGCGGGTGCGGAAATGAATGGTGGCGGAGAACTACAGGAAATGCAGTTTCATCAGGGGAAGCCAGATGATTTGGGCCTGGAGCCGGATGATCCAGGTGCATCCGGATGATCCGGGCCTGGGTCTGGATGATCCGGGCAAGCCAACTGCGCACGTGTGAAGCTTGGGAAGAACTTGAAAATCAGGGGAAAAGAAAAATTGTGGCGATTTTGGGTGGATTTCAAGATGGAGATGGTGGGGAACTGGTAGATCCACTTGCAACACAACGAATCCATGGATCAAATTCAACAAAACATCATCAAATCAACAAATCACAAAAACAATGGTATGGCTATTTTTGTGGGAATTTTCGGAATTGGACAAAAAAACACAAAATTAGGCTAGAAAGTGGTGTAGGGACTCCAAATTCATGCTCAACCAAGGCTCTGATACCTAGATGATATGGTGTGAGGCTGATGTTTCACGATTGGAGTGAATCCTATGAAGAACACGAGAGGGTAACAAGAGGGCACACTCAAATTGACTTGACTCAATCACACATGTGCTAGATCCCAAAACACAAAGAGATCACAAAGGTCCAAATCCAACAAAGGGGGGTATAAAAGGGGAACTAGTTCATCTCAATCCTAGAAGGAAGGAGGTCTTGAATCCATGAAGGATCTTCACACAAGGGGGTCTAGAATCCACTTGGGGGATGTTCTCCTAGGAGGCCTTGGTCTCCAATGGAGTAGGGGTACAAGTGGATGAGCAAAACTCTTGTCCAAAATGAGCTATCACAATGCTAACCATAGAAAGGAGGAGGAGGAGCAGTATATGTAGTCTAGGGGGCGAATGGGTAAATGCGCCTCGGCCCAAGTCATGCACGTAGGCACGGTTCGGATGATCCGGGAGTTGGTCCGGATGATCAGTTGTCGGTGTACTAAGGAAGGGATGCCTTAGTACCACAACTTCTGCACGGACAGTAGCAGCTTCCCGCGGCAGGGCTTACCACGCGCTTGCCAAGGCCCGCTCCAGATCCCTTCAAGCCATTCGAGAACAAAGTATTCAAGTTAGAAGACAAGACCCCGGCAAGAGGAGCTTGCCGGGAAGGCCGCACCAGGCTCAAGGACATCTTTTCAGCACAAGACCCTGGCGAGAGGTGCTTGCCAGGAGGGCCAAAACATAAACACCGCAAAAGATACATCGCGGCGCATCGTGCGCCCCGGCAGGGCCCGGGAAGCGGCAAGCTTCCGGGCCCGGCAAGATAGCGGCCCCGGCAAGGTGCTTGCCGGGGGAAGCTCACACTGTGTGCCTGCGCTCCAGCTCACTCGGCCACGCGTCGCTCTGGGGCCCTTCCAGGGACGCGTGGCGGATGGCTGTGCAGCCTGGGGGACACGCTGGCGAGCCGCGGTGACGAGGCTACCGCCGTGGCGAACGGAGACGCATGGACAGACGCTTTTGGGGTCGACGGCGACGGGCATTAAATGCCCTTGTCCCCCACCGTCAAGGTTAGGTGAAGACCACTGTTCATACACTGTTCATGCACTATTGCAACTACCACCAAATTTACACTTTTACCCTCCTCTACGTTGGCACTTGTCGGTGACCCCTTTGAGCTATAAAAGGAGGCCCATGCACAACGTAGAGGAGGTTCGACTCCAGAAACTTGCTCACTCCGCGCTCGGTGTAGCTGGTACTGTAGATCTTCAAGCTCCCGAGCTCCGAAAACTAAATACAACCAAAGCAGGAGTAGGGTTTTACGCGTCATCGCGGCCCGAACCTGGGTAAACTGCCCGCGTGTGTTCCTCGATCTGCTCTCCGTGCTCCCTCCGCTCCCTCACCGCAACGTAGAAGGGGCTCCGGTCCCATAGGTGCTCGTGGGAGGACAGTTTCCCCCGACATCTTTGGCGCGCCAGGTAGGGGGCGTCGAGGTTGTGCGAACCTGATCCGGCACTCACGCGGGCGCATTCTTCATCAACCTCTCCAACTTCATCGGCTACATCAACATGCCTCCGAAGAAGAAGGCTTCGGAGGTTGGAGGCCCGTCTGCGTCGATCCCGCCACCACCAGAGCCGACGGTTGGTGGGGGAGGCGCCGGCGGAAGGGTAGACGCCGGTGGGGACACTCACGGCGCCACCAAGTCCAAGGACAAGATGGACGACCGGGCGAACTCCAAGGCCTCGGTGTCCGTGCATGCACCACGTCCCTCTCAGGAGGTGCCAGACCAGCAGCGACGTGGTACCGGAGGTACCATACGCTTGCTGGGCCGTGGCCAAGCCGGGGAGTCGCGGGAAGCTCAAGGCCAACGCCCCGGCACGAGCAAGGCGCGGTCGCCGGGACGGGAACATGCTCCTTCTAACGTGGTTAGAAGTCCGAGCGTGTCCCGCTCCTCGCACCGTTCGCCACCGTTTCCCTCCACTCCAGCAGAAGCCCTGGCCAGGGCTCAGCTGCTCCTCGACTTCCCTACAGCGGCGGACAAGGCCGAAGACTGGAGGGCGACGATCCAGAGCCTCATCGCCTTCGCCAACAACGATGCGCTGCAGCAGCCGGCAACTTCACGGCCGCGGTAAGTCGACCAAGCAAAGGCCGATGGCGACAAGACCACCGGGGGTGCAACTACGGTGCACTCCCCGCCGCGGAAGCAGAAAACGCCGCCCCGCCGGATCAACGTCGACGACGACTCCACGGCGTCGTCGGATCCGCGGGCTCGCCGCGATCAGCGCCAAGTCCTCGACGACAGGCGACAAGAGGACGCTCGAACCCACATCGAGCGTCGACGAGAAGCCAGAAGACAGTCCGATCAGCGAGCTGGGACCGCTGTTGACATGCACGCGCCCGGTGAACCAGGCGACTTGCCGTATGCGACAGGCTGCCCTGCGTTCACCCGAGAGCTGCGGCAAGTCCAGTGGCCCAGCATGAAGAATTTCAAGCCCGACGTACCCGAGAAGTACGACGGCAAGACACACCCCTCGGAGTTCCTCAGCATCTACACCATTGTGGTGCAGGCTGCCGGGGGACGCGACGAGAAGATCCTAGCCAACTACTTCCCGCTCGTGCTTAAGCCAAACGTCAGGTCTTGGCTTATGCACTTGCCGGAGAACTCCATCTCTTCATGGGCGGATCTGTGCCACCAGTTTGTCGGCGCCTTCACAGGCGGCCACAAACCCCACGGCCAGGAGAGCGATCTCCACATTTTAGCTCAGAAGGAGGGAGAGTCCCTGCGCAAATACATACAGAGGTTCAGCCGTGTGCAACACAACATCCCCGATGTCCACCCTGCCGCGATTATCAGCGCGTTCCACCAGAACGTGCGTAACCACCGGATGAGGGAAGAGATGGCCATGACCAAGATCCGGGACGTCAGCGAGCTTTACGCTCTGGCTGACAAATGTGCATGTGCTGAAGAGGGGAGGAGGCTCCCCGGAGAGGATACTGGCGCAGGAGGGAGCGACAGTGAGGATGCCGCCCCGGCAAGGAAAGGCCGGCGGCGGAACAACAGAAAGAAGAAGAGCAAGGAAGTGCTGGCTGTCGAGCAGTCCGGCAAGGAGGCTCCCGCCAAGAAGACACAGGCTGGTGGCTCCGGCAAGGAGCCCGTCCCTGTAGCGGCAGCCGACAAGCAGGATGGCTCCGACAAGCAGTACTGCAAGATCCACCGCACCAAAGCCCACGACCTCCAAAACTGCAAAAGGGTAGAGTACCTCGTAGAGCAGCAGAAGGCTGAATACGAGCGTCGCGACAAGGAGAAGGCCCAAGGAGGCGGAGGAGAACCCAGCAAGAAGCGGCCGTTCAATGGCCGGGGAGGACGCCGCGGCAAGGCCAAACAGCGGCAAGGAGACAGACCCCCC
>LR738711.1:283676699-283882304 GCA_902687465.1 Secale cereale
CGGGGCCGCGACAAGGATGAAGACGAGGACGACGATGAGGATATGGATGAAGGAGACAACAGCGAGCAGGAGTTCCAGAAGGCCCCAGAAGTCCTGTGCATCGACGGAGGTGCCTTTCTGCACACTTCCCACCGCCAACTCAAGCAATGGGTGCGGGAGGTGAATGCAGCTGAGCCACCCGTCGAGTCGCGCAGGCTCCTGAAATGGTCCGGCACGCCCATCATTTTTGACCTTGAGGATCACCCTGACCGCACAACCGCGGTCGGGTGCTTGCCGATGTTGGTTTCACCAACTATCCGCAACCTCAAGGTCACCAAGATGTTGGTTGACGGCGGGGCCGGCCTCAACTTGATCTCCTCCGCTGTGATCAAGAAACTGCAGATCCCCGACAGCGAGATCGAAGAAACCGGGACGTTCCAAGGAATCAACCCGGGAAGGAGCAAGCCGAAGGGGAAGGTTACACTGCCAGTGACCTTTGGTGGGGAGCTCAACTTCAGGACGGAGAGGATCACGTACGACGTCGCCGATATCCCATTGCCTTATAACGGGATACTTGGTCGTCCTGCGCTCGCCAAGTTTATGGCAGCTTCCCACTACGCGTACAATATGCTCAAGATGCCAGGGCCGATAAGCGTCATCTCTGTCCCCGGCGACAAGAAAGATGCGCTTATTTGCGCCGACAAGATCTACCGGGATGCAACGGCCGCGGCAGACAGCAAAACACTTGCCGCTGAAGCTCCCAGGGGGAAGACCAAGACTAAGTCTGGCAAGAGCTCTGGGGCCCACTCCGGCAAACGCACCTCTTCGGAGTGCTGCGCTACCGTCGAGGACGCACCATCGAGCTCCACCGGCAAGTGTAAGAAAGGAATGGCAGCTCCACCGGCAACTAAGAAGGTGTCCGCAAAGGAGGACGGCACTGGTGGTACCTTCACCATCAGTGCTACACTCGACCCCAAATAGGAAAGCGCGCTCGTTGCCTTCTTGCGGGCGAATGTCGACGTGTTCGCGTGGGAACCGTCTGACATCCCCGGCGTTCCCAGGAAGGTAATTGAGCACAAGCTTGCTGTTTGTCCTCATGCACGGCCCGTCAAGCAGAAGGTCAGGAAGCAAGCCGTGGAGCGCCAAGAATTCATCGCCGAAGAGATAAAGAAGTTGGAAGCAGCAGGCCTGGTTAGAGGCGTAATCCATCCTACGTGGCTGGCCAATCCAGTTGTCGTGCGCAAGGCCAATGGGAAGTGGAGACTTTGTATAGACTTCACTGATGTGAATAAAGCGTGTCCCAAGGATCCATTTCCCTTGCCGCGTATTGACCAGATTATTGACTCCACCGCCGGATGTGAGTTGCTTTCGTTCCTTGATGCATACTCAGGTTACCACCAGATATTCATGGCCAAGGAAGATGAAGAAAAGACTGCATTCATTACTCCATGCGGCACATATTGCTTCATACGCATGCCCTTTGGATTGAAGAATGCAGGCTCGACATTTGCAAGGGTGGTGTACACTGCTTTTGAGCCACAGATACACAGAAATGTAGAAGCCTACATGGATGATATAGTGGTCAAGAGCAAGAGCAAGGATACACTGATCCTAGACTTAGAAGAAACCTTTGAGAATCTGCGCAAGATACAGCTCAAGTTGAACCCTGAGAAGTGCGTCTTCGGAGTCCCCTCCGGCAAGCTTCTCGGGTTCTTCGTGTCCTAGAGAGGGATTGAAGCCAATCCCGACAAGATTAAAGGCATCGAGCAGATTGAAGCCCCGAAGCGTGTCAAGGACGTAAGGAGACTTGCTGGTTGTGTGGCTGCCCTCAGTAGGTTCATTTCAAAGTCTACAGAACGCGCCTTGCCTTTCTTCAAAATCTTGAAAAAGGCAGGTCCTATGAAATGGACTCCGGAAGCGGAGGCTGCTCTGCAAGACTTGAAAGGATACCTATCCTCCACTCCAATACTTGTCGCACCTAAACCACAAGAGAAGTTGCTGCTATACTTAGCGGCGACCAATCAAGTGGTTAGTGCTGCGTTAGTAGCGGAGAGGGAGGCAGATGAGGAACCCACATCCCCGGCAAGCGCATCCAGCGGCAAGCAGGGGGCTTCCCCGGCAAGCTCTCGCCCCGACAAGGACAAGTCTGCGCAGGAGCAAGAAGAAGTGCGAAAGAAGATGGTGCAGCGCCCAGTTTATTTTGTAAGTTCCCTCTTGCAGGGGGCTAGATCAAGATACTCTGGAGTGCAGAAGTTGCTTTTCGGCCTCATCATGGCCTCAAGAAAGCTGCGCCATTACTTCCAAGCACATGAGATAACAGTGGTCACTCCCTTTCCGTTGAAAAGGATATTGCAAAATCCAGAAGCAACAGGCAGGATCGTCGAGTGGGCACTGGAGCTGTCAAGCTTTGGTCTCAAGTTTGAGAGTACTTCAACCATACAGAGCAGAGCTTTGGCAGAGTTCATAGCGGAATGGACCCCAACACCGGATGAAGAAGTTCCAGAGACAAGCATACCCGTCCAAGAAGCAAGCAAGGAGTGGATAATGTACTTTGATGGTGCCTTCTCGCTGCAAGGCGCCGGTGTCGGCGTGTTGCTCATAGCGCCCACCGGAGAGCACCTCAAGTATGTTGTTCAAATGGACTTTCCCAAGGAGCAAGCGACAAACATACTGCTGAGTATGAAGGACTGCTTGTCGGCCTCAGAATTGCGGCCGAACTTGGGATCAAGAAGTTGATTGTGCGGAGAGATTCACAATTGGTGGTCCGACAAGTGAACAAAAGTTATCAGAGTCCCTTGATGGAAGCTTATGTCGATGAAGTGAGGAAGCTTGAAGAACACTTTGAGGGCTTGCAGATGGAGCACGTCCCAAGAGCTCAGAATGATATTGCAGATAGCCTCTCAAAGTGTGCTGCAATGAAGTTACCTGTGGAACCAGGGACCTTCATGCTCAAGTTAACTCAACCATCCGTTACACCATCAGTTGGGCAGAGCAAGAAGAGGAAGTTGGTCTCCGGCGACCACTTACCGGCGGATCTCCCCGAAGCCGCCGCCAAGGTCTCCAAGATCAACAACCAAGATGCTGAGGAACAGTCTGCTCCTGCTGACCCAAGGGTCTGTACAGTTGAAGCAGGCGTTCCCGACAAGCCTTGCCCAGGCAGGCTTGCCGGGGAACCCTCAGCTCCGACAGAACCGCAGTTTCTTGTCGTAGAAGCTGAGGTTCCCGCAGCAGCGCTGATGCCTTTAGTCCTTGTTGTTGAGCCTCAAGCTCCAGCATGGGCACAGCAAATCGTCCGTTTTCTTCAGACTGGAGAACTTCCCGAAGAACCAGAAGAGATAGAGAAGATAACCAGGCAGTCAAGTATGTACCAGTTCGTCGACAACGAACTGTACAGAAGAAGACTCAATGGTGTCAGGTTGAAGTGCATTTCCCGGGAAGATGGACAGAAGCTGTTGGCAGAGATACACGGAGGCATACGTGGTCACCACATAGGCGCAAGAGCACTTGCCGGGAAGGCGTTCCGGCAAGGTTTCTTTTGGCCAGAAGCCCTCCAAGATGCAACTGCACAAGTAACCAAGTGTGAAGCGTGCCAGTTCCATGCCAAGCAAATTCACCAGCCAGCTCAAGCTCTCCAGACGATCCCTTTATCCTGGCCCTTCTCGGTCTGGGGGCTCGTATCCTCGGCCCCTTTCCCCGCGCCGTCGGGGGTTTTGAGTACTTGTACATCGCGATCGACAAGTTCACAAAATGGCCAGAAGTGGAACCAGTGAGAAAGGTGACAGCACAGTCAGCAGTCAGGTTCTTGAGATCAATAGTTTGCCGTTTCGGAATCCCTAACAGGATTATCACCGACAACGGCACACAGTTCACAAGCCGCACTTTCATGCAGTACATCCAAGACCTTGGCGCCAAGGTCTGCTTTGCTTCTGTTGCTCACCCGAGGAGCAACGGTCAAGCAGAGAGGACCAATGCTGAAGTGCTGCGCGGACTAAAGACAAGAACCTTTGACAGGCTGCACAAGTGTGGTAGAAACTGGATAGAAGAGTTACCGGCGGCTCTTTGGTCAATCAGGACGACACCGAATCGAGCCACCGGACAGACACCCTTTGCTCTTGTCTATGGAGCAGAGGCAGTTCTCCCCACGGAACTCGTATACGGATCTCCTCGAGTGCTCGCTTACGACGAGCTCGAGCAAGAGCAACTGCGGCAAGATGATGCATTGCTCCTCGAGGAGGAACGTCTCCAGGCCGCTGTACGAGCTGCTCGATACCAGCAAGCCTTGCGTTGCTATCATAGCCGCAAGGTCAAGGCCAGGAGTCTCGAGGAAGGCGACCTTGTTCTTCGACGCGTTCAGTCCGCCAAGAACTCCAACAAGTTGACGCCGAAGTGGGAAGGCCCTTATCGGGTGAGACAAGTCACAAGGCCCGGCGCTGTCCGCCTTGAGACCGAAGAAGGCTTATCGGTGAGCAACTCCTGGAACATAGAGCATCTTCGCAACTTTCACCCATAAGGCGCGGTTTCCGCGATCCGCTCCGGCAACCACCTTTTGTACAAGTCTTGCCGCTGCCGCATGTAAACCTTTGTACAGAGCCGGGCGCTGACCCCGTGCATCAGTAAAACTTTTGTGCTTCGCACCATTTGTCATTTCGTGCTTTTCCTTGTACTTGCATGTATCATCTGACATTTCGTGCAGCACACACTCTCGGTAAGCAGTAACAAGCCGCAAGGCTCCATACTTGTATTTTCTCCTCCTTTGCCTTTCTCTTTGAAACAGAAGGAGTGTTTTCTCGCTCACAAGTTTGCCGGGGGGGAAGGAGATAGCAGTATGGACCAAGTGCTGTTCAAGAAAGAAAAGTCCTGCCGGGAAGCAAACAATCCAATGAAAGCTAAGTTACTAAAGTTTGAGCATTCAAATTTTTAAAATTTCCGTTATCTTCCTTGAACAACCAGACTTTGTATGGAAAACCTGTGCGCAGAGGAACCTACCCCGTGGCTAGCCGCGCCCTTACTTTGTTTCGAGCACGCTCAACGGCTTAAGTGAGCTCCGACAAGTGTCGCGCCCTTACTTCGTTTTCGAGTTCGCTCAGCAATCTAAGTGTGCTGCGACTAGCTGCGGCAAGGTTTCTTGCCGACAAGGTCCTTGCTAAGCAGGCTGCTAAGAGTCCCGCACTCGGCGCTCGCGGCGAGGGCCCCTTGCCGGCAAGTTTCCCTAAAAGCGTAGGGTGAAAAGCATACAAAGTGAAGGACCAAAAGCAAGGGAGATAACACTGCATTGATTACCCAAAATAAGAGTATATATTACAAAGATAGCTTGCTGCTGTTCTAATCAACTACTGCCTATGACTTAATTGGCAGCGGCAAAGGAAGCAAGAAGCCTAATTCCTACGGTCTCCCTCGACCCTCTGGATCTTGCCCACCTTGGCTACAATGTGGGCAACTTGGGCCTTCAACGCCTCATGATCAGCCTCGGGCGGCAAGGTGCGGAGGACGTTGACGAGGTTGATGCCGGGGTTGCGGTAGACAATCTTCGACAGCACCCGCTCCATGGTGCCCATGCAGAGCCGGCGTGCCTCGTCGGCCGGCTGCTCGGGGATCTTCTCCCGCAGCCGCGCAAGCGCCGACGCCACTCCCCTGAAGAATAGACTCAGTTTGGCGCTGTGGGGGAGGTTCTCGTCGGGGGAGTACACGAGATGCTCCGCCCTCAGCGCCATCATCTCCATGTCTATGTTGGCGGCGGAGGTGACGAGGTCCTCAGTCCATCGCTCCACCGTCTGCTGGAATTGGGTCTGCGAGACGGCGGTGCTTTCCAGCAGGGCCCTCTCAGCGCGGAGATCGTCCTTCAGCTTGGTCTCGCGGTCCCGGGCAGCGTCAAGCGAGTTAGTAAGGGTGGAGACCTTCAGCTCTAGATCAGCAATGGAGTCCTTGGCATCAGTGAGCTCTTTACCCTTATCGGAGAGGCGGATTTGCAACTCCGAGTTGGTGTGGGCATCCTTCTCCCGCTCCACGTTGAGCGCGGTGACCCTGTCTTCACTGGCCTTCAAGAACAGCTCCAACTGCGCTACTCTGGCCTCCAGCTCCTTCTTGGCGGTCTCTGCGGCAGCGGCAGCATCCCTCGCCTCCCGCAGAGCCCCGCCAATAGCCTGCTCCCGAGCGGTGAGGTCTTCCTCGTGGCTGTCGAGGTCGACCTTCCGCTGGTTGAGCGCCCCTTCCCGCCGAGACAGCTCTTCGGCGGCCAGACGCTGCTGCTCCTCGACCTCGGCCTTTTCGAGGACGAATGCTTGCTGCGCCCCGGCAAGCTCCTCGCGCTCCTCCGCCAAGTTCCGGAGGGCCGCCTGGTTGGCGGCACGGAGCTCCACGGCGCGCTTCTCCAGGTCAGCACCAGCCTTGGCAGCCAGAGCCTCCCGAGACTCTAACTTCGCCTGCCTGGCCCGGTACAAGGCCAGGAGCCAGCGAAGGATCCGCTCCTCTTCGGGCTCGTCGCTGCTGCTGGGCGCATCCACAACCTTCAGCCCGGCGGAGGCGAGAACCTCTCCGTCGAAGGTCTCTCCCTCCGCGGGTACCCTAGATGAGGACGCCCACGGGACTTGAATGAAGACCCCGTTGACGGCCTCCAGGTAGACACCCGACCGCTCCGTGGAGGCAGAGGGGTCGGCGGCCGGTGCAGCGTCCGACGCTCTTGCAGCCTCCGGGCCAGCAGTGTGGTCGCCGGTCCCTTCCCCAGTCGCGGCGTCGGCGGCCGGAGCGGTCTCCTCGACGGCTGGCTCGTCGGCTCCAGCCATTCCCTCAGCGGTAGTGGCGTTGCCGCAGTCGCCATGCACACCCTCCTCGGCGGTGGCCTCCGTCACCATCGGCTCCGGGGCGGGAGGATCTAGTAGAAGAAAAAGAAAAGAAAGATCGTCAAGCAAATATCCAAAAAGAAGAATTCGAGGAGAAGAAGCTACAAGGTTTACCTTCACGGACTTCCTCGACGACGGGGTCCCTCGCCGGGGAATTCTCCCTTGGCGGCGGAGTGGCAGACCTTGCTGGCGGAGGGCCGCTTGCGCCCTCCCTTGTCGGGGTGCTCGCCCTTGGCGGGGTACTCGCCCTTGGCGGAGTACCCATCCTTGGCGGAGCACGGTCGCTTGCCGGGGAGCTCCTCCTTGTCGGGGAGGGTGGAGCAAGTGGCTCGTCGGGGGCAACCTCCTGGTGCTCCTGCGGCTGCGGCTCCACCTCTGTACGAAACAACAAAACGTCAGTACGAGCGATAACCTCGAGCGCGCCCGTCAAGCAGAAAAATGGATACCAGACTTACGCTGGGGGCTGCGCTGGGGGCTGCTCCTCGGAGCAGCAGGCTGATCCGGCAAGTCTGCCGCTGGGGCGTCTCCTGTCACTGCGGCGGGCTCGTCGTCTTCGATCTCGACCACAGGGACCTTGGCCCTCTTCGCCATCCGCTGGGTCAAGGTCCTGGAAGCCAAAACAAGATCAAGATCAGAACCAAGCAAGAGAAATCAAGACAAAATCAAAGGAAATGAAACTAGCAAGTACTTACTCTTCCTCCTCCTCTTCGTCGGAGCTGAGAGCGGAGAATTTAAATCCCGCCTCGGCTGCTCCAGCGCGAGGAGCCGGAGGAGAGTGCTCCCTCGGGCGCTTGGCGGGCTCCGGAGCTGCGGGCTGTGAAGACCCAGCTCCGGTCGTCGTTGAGGTCCGAGGAGCAGAAGGTACCCCGGAGTCACTCCGAGAAGACCCCCCTCCGCTTGTCGCTCGAGCACGGGGCGCCTCCTTGGCGACCTTGCTCGTCGTGGCGGCACGTGTCGCCCGGCGCTGCGGTCGTTGCTGAGGCGCCGGCGGCCTCGCCGTCACGACGGCCTTGTGGAGGCGCTTCTTCGGTTGCGGCGGAGGGCTTCGGCTTGGTGGTGGCGGAGAGTTCTCCGAGGACGAGGAGGCGTCGTCGTCAAGGTTCAAGGATCCGCCGGAGTCTTCATCAGAATCGCCGGACTCGGCCTCCTCCTCCTCCTCCTCGGCAGGCCCGCTGGACTCGGTTTTCTGCCCGGCAGCCTCGCCAATCCCGGCAGGCTCCCCGGTGGGCTCCCCGGCAAACTCCTCGGGCGTGATCTGCAGCAGCTTGAGGATTTCCTCCTCCTCGGCCTGGCTCACCGCGTCCGCCGCCTCCGCTTCGTCAACGGTGTATCCAAACTCACCTGCCGCTGCTGCCGCGGCGGCCTCCTCCATCCTGGAGGCAATGTACACCACATCTCGCGCGGTGGTCTCCCGGGTGAGCCCCTTCCTATCATCAGCATTGCATGGTTTTTCAACCAAGTTGTCGAAGAAGGCTTGCACGGTTTCCGCTGAAGGCTCCAGCCAAGTGGGGACGACCCCATGGGAGTCGCACTCCGGCATTGCCGTGCGGATGGCACTGAGGGCCGTGTTGTTGCACAAAGGTACCACTCCGGTCGACGGTTTGAACCACTCCGGGTGCTTGGGGTCGTGTTTGAACAGTTCCCGGACCATCCCCTTCAACTCCAAGACGGTGAAGTTGTAGTTCAACCCGGGGCGCAGCCTCATGCGGTCTGCCGCATTGCCGAACTCCCAAGCAGGCCTCTTCCTTTCCTGCAGAGGGGCGATGCGGCGGCGGAGGAAATCAGCTCCAACTTCACCCACTGTCAGACTGGCAGCCCGGAGGCGAAGAATCCTAGTTAAAGCGATCTGCAGCTTGTCGTCCTCCGGGGCCAAGTCACTCCAATCCTTGCCGCGCACTATGGCAGTCTGGCGCGGCAAGGTAAACTGCTCGGGATCCTTTTCCAGAATCCAACACCAATCTGCCCTCCACTCCTCCCACTTGCCGCGGAGCTCTCCCTTCAAGTACGTCTCCTTCTTGTTCAGCCTGAAGATCCAAGAGATGCCGCCGGAGAGAGGGGATCCGGATTCTACTCTAGGCGTGAAGAAGTGGCGGAAAAGGGCTACATTTGGGTGGACTCCAACGTAGTTTTCACACAGATGTGCGAAAACAGCAAGGGTGAGGACGGCGTTGGGGGTAAAATCTAAGAGACGGAAGCCGTATGTATTCATTACATCGCAGAAGAACTCCGAGAACGGAGGGCAAAGACCGCAGTAGAAGAATGCAGCAAAGAAATAGTAACCTCCCGGGAACATGTCGACGGCCACGGCGGGGAGGACTTGGGTGCGGGGATGATCCTTCGTCTCCCTCGCCCAGAACAAGTAGTACTTGTCCCGCAGCTCCCTCGGGCCGAGCCTTGGCGGGAAGACCACACTCTTCCTCCTCATGGCCGCTAGCTTCGCCGCCTGCTCAGACTTCTCCTTTTTCGCCTTGTCGCTCTTCGCCTTGTCGCTCTTTGCCTGGTCGCTCTTGGGGGCCATGGCGAGGGCGGCGGGGGAGGACGGCGGCGCGGCGGGTGGGGAGGAAGGTGGAGGAAGGGCAGAAGCAGGGAGCGGCGGGGGTATCTGAGAACTCAAGGCGCAATGAAGACGATGGGGGGAACTGCCCCTGCTTCCTCTGCTTTTAAGGGGGAAGTGGGGGACGTTCCGCATTTCCCATTAAAGAATAGGCCACGATCTCTCCCACGATGCCGTAATCGACGCGTGCCGTTAGGGAGGGATGCGGCGGATACGGAGAGGGATACGGCTTGCCGTGGGCCGCGTGTGCCCGTGCACAGTCTTGGGCCTGGCCCAACAGCGCTCGGCACCGTGTGTGGCCCAGGCCCGGGGGCTCCTGTCGGTGTACTAAGGAAAGGATGCCTTAGTACCCCAACTTGTGCACGGACAGTAGCAACTTCCCGCGGCAGGGCTTACCACGCACTTGCCAAGGCCCGCTCCAGATCCCTTCAAGCCATTCAAGAACAAAGTATTCAAGTTAGAAGACAAGACCCCGGCAAGAGGAGCTTGCCGGGAAGGCCGCACCAGGCTCAAGGACATCTTTTCAGCACAAGACCCTGGCGAGAGGTGCTTGCCAGGAAGGCCAAAACATAAACACCGCAAAAGATACATCGCGGCGCATCGTGCGCCCCGACAGGGCCCGAGAAGCGGCAAGCTTCCGGGCCCGGCAAGATAGCGGCCCCGGCAAGGTGCTTGCCGGGGGAAGCTCACACTGTGTGCCTGCGCTCCAGCTCACTCGGCCACGCGTCGCCCTGGGGCCCTTCCAAGGACGCGTGGTGGATGGCTGTGCAGCCTGGGGGACACGCTGGCGAGCCGCAGTGACGAGGCTACCGCCGTGGCGAACGGAGACGCATGGACAGACGCTTTTGGGATCGACGGCGACGAGCATTAAATGCCCTTGTCCCCCACCGTCAACGTTAGGTGAAGACCACTGTTCATACACTGTTCATGCACTATTGCAACTACGACCAAATTTACACTTTTACCCTTCTCTACGTTGGCACTTGTCGGTGACCCCTTTGAGCTATAAAAGGAGGCCCATGCACAACGTAGAGGAGGTTCGACTCCAGAAACTTGCTCACTCCGCGCTCGGTGTAGCTGGTACTGTAGATCTTCAAGCTCCCGAGCTCCGAAAACTAAATACAACCAAAGCAGGAGTAGGGTTTTACGCGTCATCGCGGCCCGAACCTGGGTAAACTGCCCGCGTGTGTTCCTCGATCTGCTCTCCGTGCTCCCTCCGCTCTCTCACCGCAACGTAGAAGGGGCTCCAGTCCCATAGGTGCTCGTGGGAGGACAGTTTCCCCCGACATCAGGGCTTGGGGGTCCGGATGATCAGGGTCGGTGTGCGGATGGTCCGAACGTGTAGTGGAGGTTGCGGGAGGTCCGATTGTCGAGGTCCTGGTCTAGGCGTGCGGGTCCGTGCGGATGATCCGGGCTGGGGTCCTGATGATCCGACTTCAGCGAGATGGTTGCGGGTGTCTTCGGGCATGGTAGTCGGATTGTCCAGGTGGTCGTTTGGATCGTCCGAGCATGGTCCAGATTGTCCAGCTGGGGTCCGGATGATCCAGGCAAGTCCAGTCTTGCTCCGTTTCTTCTCCGTCTTCGCGTTTGCTTCTCTCCTTCGATCGTACTTGCTCCTTAGATTCTCCATGGCTAGTTCCTTGGTACCTGAGTATGCAAAGTGTCTCCACTTTAGGTAGTAACCATGTATCATGTGATCCAAAAGGTAGATGCGAGAGGAGTGATAGCATCTCGGTCTCGAGAGCTCTTGCAAGTGCACATGTCATGGGTCCGCTTGGCACTTGGTGAGGCGATGGTAGATCCATGGGGATGACCTTGGAATGCTCCACATCAATTTTGCTCCGCAACCTTAAATGGGCCAACAGTTGTGTCAAATCACGCTAGGAACAACAATTTGTCCACCTAGTTCAAGTAGGATAAACCCCTCTTTTCTCTTTGTTCCACATCAGGAATCACCGCCGGATACTGTTGCAGTATAGGCGATTAGTGATCATCCACTTGCCATCTTTGTGGCCTCCACCAGTGTGGATGATATTCATTATCGCCTCGTCACCTGCTGCCATCAAACTTGGGCAGCATTCCGCGGGATAGTGACCGGGTGCCCAGGAGCGAGGGCTCCTCCAATGGATTCCGCGACGGGATAAGCATCGATTACTCGATGAAGGTGTAGTCTCCACTGAGATTGACAATGGATGGTGAAGGCATGTCATAAGTGAAGGTGGCAACGATGGTGTGACGATTGCTGCATGATCAGCTGACTGTACTAGGAGATTGCGAAAAAGTATGACAACTTGTACAACACGGGCCAAGGCAGCAATTTCCTCGACGGCCTCGACATGGTGGTATGCTATAGAGGAGGAGGTAGGGCTCGGGCTAACGCAACAGCTTCCTTCATGTTCGTCCTCAAGCACCGGTCTTGGCATTTGATAGGCATCCTATTCGTCGGTGCGAACGTGACGACACAGGCGTTGGTTACGGTATGACAATAAACAAGTTGCCGGTGCCATACGTAGCCATCACGACAACGTTGGATTCAACGGTGTATTGATGTCGAGCGCGGGAAAGAGAGACATACATATTCTAAAAATATACATACTCACTGGTATAGTGAGGTGCTATACAAACGGTTTTTAACCCCTTTCCACGACGACATTTTGAACTATCGCCAAGTGATTGTGGGCAATAAGGGGGTCCTTCTAACACAACCAGAAACCATCGGGATAGGCCCTCCGGTCGCACACGCTGCGCAATATGAGCTCGAGTGCGATCGGGCTAGCCATCGCATACAATTATATAGGCCCAATCATTTCTGTTCGTAGGTACATCCCACACAGTGATTCCCACAAAAACGTTTCAGTTCGTCTGCACAACCCACACAGTCAATCCACGGGGAACGTTTCCATTCGTGTGCATATCCCGCACAGTGAATCCCAGAGTAATGTTTTCGTTCATATATACATCCCACATAGTTTGATGTGTATGTTGGGGAACGTAGTATTTCAAAAAAAATCCTACGATCACGCACGTACCCTCGTAGACCGAAAGCGGAAGCATCTAGTGACGCGGTTGATGTAGTCGAACGTCTTCGCGATCCAACCGATCCTAGCATCGAACATACGGCTCCTCTGTGTTCAGCACACGTTCAGCTTGATGATGTCCCATGAGCTCTTGATCCAACTGAGCTTCACGGGAGAGTTTCGTCAGCACGACGGCATGGTGACGGTGATGATGAAGCTATCGGCGCAGGGCTTTGCCTAAGCACTGCAACGATATGACCGAGGTGTGTAACCATGGGGAGGGGCACCGCACATGGCTAGAATCAACTTGTGTGTCTACGGGGTGCCCCCTCCCCACGTATATAATGGAGTGGAGGAGGGGAGGGCCGGCCCTCTATTATGGCACGCCCTAGGGGAGTCCTACTCCCACCGGGAGTAGGATTCGCCCCTTCCATGTAGTAGGAGTAGGAGAGAAGGAAGGGGAGGAGAGGGGAAGGAAAGAGGGGGGCCGACCCCCTCCCATTTCGGATTGGGCTAGGGGGCACGCCCTCCACCATTTCCCTTCCTCTGCTCTTTTTCACTAAGGCCCTATAAGGCCCATATACTCCCCGGGGGGTTCCGGTAGCACCCCGGTACTCCGGTAAATGCCCGAACTCATCTGGAAGCATTCCGATGTCCATATATAGGCTTCCAATATATCAATCTTTATGTCTCGGACATTCCGAGACTCCTCGTCATGCCCGTGATCACATTCGGGACTCCGAACTACCTTCGGTACATCAAAATACATAAACTCATAATACCGATCATCATCAAACGTTAAGCGCGCGGACCCTGTGGGTTCGAGAACTATGTAGACATGACCAAGACTCATCTCCGGTCAATAACCAATAGCGGAACCTGGATGCTCATATTGGTTCCTACATATTCTACGAAGATCTTTATCGGTCAAAGCGCATAACAACATACACTGTTCCCTTTGTCATCGGTATGTTACTTGCCCGAGATTCGATCGTCGGTATCACCATACCTAGTTAATCTCGTTACCGGCAAGTCTCTTTACTTGTTATGTAATACATCATCTCGTGACTAACTCATTAGTCATTTGCTTGCAAGGCTTATTATGATTTGTATTACCGAGAGGGCCCAAAGATACCTCTCCGACACTCGGAGTGACAAATCCTATTCTTGATCTATGCCAACACCACAAACACCTTCGGAGACGCCTGTAGAGCATCTTTATAATCACCCTGTTACGTTGTGACGTTTGATAGCACACAAGGTGTTCCTCCGGTATTCGGGAGTTGCATAATCTCATAGTCATAGGAACATGTATAAGTCATGAAGAAAGCAAAAGCAGTAAAACTAAACGATCGAGTTGCTAAGCTAACAGATGGGTCTTGTCCATCACATCATTCTCCTAATGATGTGATCCCGTTGGTCAAATGACAACTCATGTCTATGGCTAGGAAACATAACCATCTTTGATCAATGAGCTAGTCTAGTAGAGGCATACTAGGGACACTCTGTTTTTTCTATGTATTCACACATGTACTATGTTTTCGGTTAATACAATTCTAGCATGAATAATAAACATTTATCATGATATAAGGAAATATAAATAACAAGTTTATTATTGCCTCTAGTGCATATTTCCTTCAGTATAGCCTCATGTGTGATAGGTGTAACAATCACACACGATCTGCCTCTGTTAACCATTTGCTTTATTCAACTGTATCACACACGATTTGTTGAAGAAAACTGTATGGCATTGGGCTATCCATCACAACTGCTTTTACAGCTAGAACCGTTTACAAAGTTCTGTGGCCCATTTAGCAGGTTTATTAGTTTATAATTAATAGTTCCGGTATTACGGAAATTCACATTTTGTATCGAACATCTGTTTGCCAATTTCATATCAGGCACATAAATATATTTTAACATCACAGTACATCATATACCTAGTTCACCTTTGTAAGAACAATATTAGAATAGATTCATTTCCCTAATTGATTGATGCATGATCAGCCAGGTTCGTCTTCTCCACCTCTGCTTTCAGTTCAGTAATAATCCGTTTTGCAGTGACCAACTGGGAAAGTGCCTCCTCCTTCGCCAACACCATCTTAGCAAAGTCTATTTAAAAAAATATGAGCTTATTCTCCATCTTCCTATTTTTTTCTTCATCTTGAAATATTCTTCAGCGTTGACAACACTTTGTCTAAGACTCTCTCTGTTCTCTTCCTCATACATGCTCCACAGCTTTGCTAGGCACATCTTCAAAGACTGTGGCAACTCTTGATCAACCCACTCCAGGTAAGAACACTTCCCTTCATCCTATAATATTTAAAACTAAATCAATAACAATTGTACGGAAAATGGGTTTCTAGCAACATAGAAAATCACCAAATACATATTTTGAAAAACCGAAGAAACAGGTTAATTATGACATATCTTCTCAAAAAGATCAATGTGCAAATCAAATAATTGCTACCGAGACAAGAACCAAATTTAGAAACATCAGAAGCTATAATTAACTTCAACAATGCTACAAGTTCTTAGTCATGTACTATAAATTGCAAATTGAACATTTTATGAGGAAGCTAAATATAATTGCAGCAGTATAGTGACAGTGTTTGGATGACAATGAATTAATACTAATAGGTGTGTCCATGCACAAATTTAGTGACATAGAACTAATAACACTAAGGCCGTCCACTATGTATGCCAAAACTGGTGTCAATACAACTGTTGGTACATTTGGCACCGGGGCCCTGCATTGGCGAGAGGAAAACATCAGGGAACCGAACTCCAAAGCACCTAGTTGCTCTGATGCCCAGTTCCTTCATTCCATAAAGTTTTAATATTTTATTGCTTGACTGCTCAGATGTGTGGACCAAAGTTGGCTGCACAAACTACTGAAGCGATGCCAAATAATTTTCTAATGTCACCGCTGATGAGATGGCAACTTTTTTAGATACTAGGTAGAAAATGTGACATTGTCTTAATCACATCCAGAATAACATAGCATAGTGACAGTGTCTGAATCACATCTAACAAATGATTTGTAACAACGAAAGTGGGGCTAACCTTCTCTGCACATGCCACAAACTTTCTCCCACCGTCCATATATTAAAAGGAAACTAGCTTCACGCATGGAGATTGATGGTGACAACAAGCACGCAGATCTTCCGCCACCCCGCTCCATTTATTGCAACTGATGGTCCTGGGGAGCTACAAGAGGAATAAATGACTCAAATGGACCGTCGTGTTAAAATCCTTCATTCCAAATCATAACTTGAGATAGAGAATAGAGGCATACGTGGGTGGTGAAAGAGTCGTCGGAGGAGGAGGAACCGCTAGACAAGTCCTTGAAGAAGACCATGGCGACCGCGATGGCCGGATGCAAGACGCCGACATCGAGGAAGCAAGCGAGGAAGCGGCTATAGGTTGTGTAGGAAGGAAGGAGGGCAAATGTGACTTGTGGTCGGGGAGAAAAGGGGGTGGGGAAGGGGGGTTAAATATTTCGGCGCTAATCAATTTTTTTCGAAAGGTTGAGGGAAACTATGCGCGCAGTGCCGCCGGACAACATTTCGCTTTGAATGAATGTGTGCATCGCAAACGATTCTTCTTCTTTACATGCATGCAATGAGTTTGATCATTCAAATTTTGGTGGAAATTTCCTTGGGTACTGTCCTCATCCACATCATTGCATAATTTAACATCGCTAGCAGATTTGGGCACACAAAAGAGCCTACAGCACACAGACCACACTTACTAAATCGAGCAATTTTATTAATTAAATAGAGTCGGTAAACCTAAACAATGCTCTAACTACAGACCAGCGTTATAAACAAAGGCTAAGTACCCATAATTTTAACAAAGCCGCCACCGTGCCGCCCTATGCCTCGCATGTGTAAGATGAGACGTCGATAACTTGTCCTGGCGACATGCCGCCATTGGTGAACACCGCGTCCCCCCTGCTGAAGTCGATTGCATCCTCGTCCTCATCCTCGGCGCCGCCCTCAAGGTTGTAGTAATCGTAGTAGTGGCTACACCAGATCTCGCGTTGGTACTCCACCGCCGGTTCCTCGACGGACATGCTCTTCTCTACCTCATCCTCTGCCACGAGCAACTCCTCCACCCGGCGCTCCTCAATCTCCGCCGCATCCTACATCTCCAGCTTCCGCTCGGTGATCTCATGAGGAAGCAGGTGCTCCATGACCTCCTTCACCTTTTTGGACGTGGGTTTCTTGGTGAGTTCAAGGTGACCTGGAATATCTTGTCATGTTCGTCCTCGATCTTGGCGTGGATGGCCTCGACCCGGGCCATGGAGACATCGGCGACGCAGACAGTAGCTCGAGCACTCTCGACATCTGCAGATGCCCTCACAACAGATGCTGCTGCCATCTTGGCTATTGTAGGTGCCCTGTCGGCTGCCGCAGACGCCCTCTCGGTGGATGCATTCGGGCTCAATGTGTAGGCGGCGGTGCTCTCGGTGCAGGCTACGGTGCTCGGGAAGGACGCGTCCATCGTATGAGCCCTCACGAAGCATTCCCACGACATCACTCTTTGCAAGAAGGGGTTGCGGGAATGGGATCTGGGATTCGTGGATTCAGGGGTGACCGGCACTAGAGCAGACAAAGCCGGCAAAGCTTATGGGGGAAGACTTAAATAGACCCATGAATTTTCATCGCAAAAGGTTCCTACAACAAACTATGTGTGATGCTGTTGATATTTTGTATTAGCTATGAACGACGAATTTGGAGTACAGTGCCAATGGATGGTGTTTTAAATGTACGAGAAAATTTGGAGTACTAATACAACTGTCATGTCAAAATTTCGAAAACTTCAGGGCTCTATTGAACTTTTTAAGACATTTAAGTGATTTTCTAGCCATTTAATTACCGTGATTCAAATTTGAACTACATGTACACTCAACAGCTAACCATACCAAATTTGTATACATGTGTGCGACTTAATTCCATGTGCAGTAAATTGGACGGAATTTTGAAACATATTGGTGTCACGGCTTGGACACAAAGCATCGAGTTCCATGACATTTAAATTCCTAAAAAATAAAAATTGGTCAGAAATACATGAAACCTTGCTTGACATAAGGCCATGCCACCAAGATGTCGTGGTGAAAAATTGGCATGTTTGACGAAATTTTGGACACACACCCCTCACAAACCGGAGCAACTCACAAGAAGGCTCGTGGTTCCGAGAGGGCACAATGCTTGTTTGATGACGAACCGGCGATAGCTTCCTCTTATGGCCTTCAAAAAAATTCTACAGTTAACATACACTAATACAACAGTCATTTCAAAATTTGGAAAATTTCAGGGGTCATTTGACCTTTTAAAGACATTTAAGTGAGGTTCTAGCCATTTAATGACCGTAATCCAAATTTGAACTAAATATACATGCAACAACTAACCATTACAGTTTGAAAGTTCATATTTGTGTACTTGTGTGTGAGTTAATTCCATGTAGTGTAAATTGGAAGGAATTTTCAACCATATTGGTATCACGGCTTAGACACAAAGGATGGAGTGCCATGGCATTTAAATTCCAATTTTTAAATGATTAGAAATACATGAAACCATGCTTGGCGTAATGGCATGCCACCAAGATGACGCGGTAAAAAATTGGCCTGTTTTGATGAAAGTTTGGAGACACACCCCTCGTAAACCAAAGCAACTCACTAGAAGGCTCGTGGTTCCGAGAGGAAACAATGCATGTTTGATGACAAACCGACGATAGCTTACTCTTATGGCCTTCAAAAATTGTCTACAGTTAACGTGCACTAATACAACTATCATGTCAAAATTTGAAAAAAAAAATCACGGTTCATTTGTCCTTTTTAGACATTTAAATGATTTTCTAGCCATTTAATGACTGTAATTCAAATTTGAACTACATGTATATGCACAGCTAACCATAACGGTTTGAAAATTCATATTGTGTACTTGTGTGCGAGTTAATTCCGTGTGGTGTAAATTTGAAGGAATTTTCAAACATATTAGTGTCATAGCTTGGACACAAAGCATGGAGTGACATGGCATTTAAATTCCAAAAAATGATCAGAAATACATGAAACCTTCTTTGACATAATGGCATGCCACCAAGATGTTGTGGTAAAAAAATTTGACAAGTTTGACGAAAGTTTGGACACACACCCCTCACAAATCGGAGCAACTCACTAGAAGGCTCGTGGTTCTGAGAAGGAACTATGCGTATTTGATGACGAACCAATGATAGTTTACTCTTACGGCCTTCAAAAAAATTCTACAGTTAACAAGCACTAATACAACTGTCCTGTCAAAACTTGGAAAATTTCATGGGTCATTTGACCTTTTTAAAACATTTAGGTTGTTTTCTAGCCATTTAATGACCATAATTCAAAATTGATTTACATGTACATGTACTAGCTAACCATGTGCAGTAAATTGGAAGGAATTTTCAAACATATTGATGTCATGGGTTGGACACATGCATGGAGTTCCATGGTAAAACAAAATAAGCATTCGTGCCTTATAAGAGGAAAGAAAATTTAAATATCTGGCAAGACAACCGGGCGCCACATGATTAGCACTCTATTTTTCGCACCTCGTGGCGTGGGTTATAATTAGATGCGGTTCTGTACTGGAAACCGGCATCCATTAAGTTCACACACGGCTTTTGCCGTGGGAATCGTGTGCAATTCAAACTACACTACTCATAAATTCCGCCGGCCAGCGTGTGTACTATTCCCCTCGATCTATATTCTGGCTGCCAATAAATACTACCTTGCTCACATCGTCTCACCATTATTCTCATATACATCATCCCTTCGCTCAACCTCTTTCTCTCTATCTCTCTCACCAATCACCAATCTCTGTCATGGTGCCACCGATCTACCCACGCACAGACGAGGAGGCGTCGCCCCCCGAGGACGTTCAGGCTAAGACCGGAGACGAGGAGGACCACTACGGGCCGCCGGACAAGGTTGCGCCAGACCCCCCCCCCCTACACACACTACAAAAAAAGACACATCCGTGATATTTTGGGCCAAACAAAACTGTTTTCTGTCATACTTATGACACTTCTATGATGATAATTGTGACAAAACCCGGTATCATCATAGATGTGGTGGGGTCCTACTTCTATGACAAAAAATCATGACAGAAAATGGGCTTTTCGTCCTGGGCGGGCCGGAGACGCAGATGCATGACATTCTTTGGGCCGTCCATGACGGAAAAAACCGTGGTAGAAGCGAGGGCGAGGAAAATATCGAGGTGTTCCGGTTACGATGGGTGGTCGGGGCCGAGCGATGCGCGTTTCTCTTGTACACGCACGCGCGTGGGTGCGAGGCATTGGGCTCTAACTGAACCCGAGTGATTGCACTGCATGCTAGGCGTTACTGAACCCGAGTGATCAATCGATGGCTGTTAACTGAACCCGATCGAGCGATTCCTTCGCTACTGCTGCTAACTGAAGCCGATCGATGTTGCCTCTGCATGAGCAGTGAGCATTGCTGGGGGGTTTGGATGAACAGTTACCGGTGGGGTGGCTAAACAGGACCCCTGGTGTTAAACAGGACCCTGATCGATCGAGCCGATTGGGGCTGCAAGAACAGGACCCTGTGGAGGGCTGCATGAACAGGACCACCCCGTGGAGGGCTGGATGAACAGTAGATGGTGGAGGGCTGGATGAACAGTAGCCCGTGGAGGGGTGGTTGAACAGGAGCCCATGGAGAGGGTTGGTTGAACAGTAGCCGGTAGAGTAGCATGCGGTGGAGGCTGAACAGTCGCAGGTGGATGCTGGAGGAGGTCGACGGTGGATGAACAGCAGCCCGTGGAGGCTAGAGGGGGTCGACGGTGGTGATGAACAGTATGTCGTGGAGCCCCGATTTGCGGTACGCCATGCACCTCCCGATGAACAAGACCACCGTTTCGACCGTAGCGCTCCAACACATGTCTGTTTCCTCCGTTTTGCGGTACGCCACACCCCTCCTGATCAACAGGACCCCCATTTCGACCGTAGGGCTCCAACACAAGTATGTTTCCTCCGTTTTGCTGTATGCCAACCCCTCCCGATGAACAGGACCCTCGTTTCGGCCGTAGCGCTGCAACACAAGTCTGTTTCCTCCGTTTTGCGGTATGCCACACACCTCCCGATCAAGAGGACCCCCATTTTGACCGTAGGAGGTCTGTTTCCTCTGTTTTGCGGTACGCTAGACCCCTCCCGATGAACAGGATCCCATTTCAACCATGGCCGATCGAACACAAGGCCGTTTCCTCCATTCTGCAGTACGCCAGGCCTCGTTTCCATCGGCTTTTCCGTCCAAGCCCTCCCGATGAACACGACGACACATTCCATTCCGACCCAGCCGGTTGGCTCCCCATGAACATGACGACGACGCTGTTTCTCCATTCTGACCCAGCCATGTACACCTGTCCTGGCCGTACGTATGCGTGAATAGGAGTTCAAGACCCTACCCATATGTATGTACATGGTCGTATTTTCTCTCTTGCACACTGGCCGATGTACGTACGTGTACATGCTATGTGCGCACCTCTACATCCACCAGTATGTACGTACATGTTCGCGACCAGAATGACAATGCTACGTAGGCTTCGACCAGGTGGGTCCCGACTGTTAGGCACTTCCTTGCATGCGAAGATGTAGCTGGTGGGTCCCAGCAGTCAGGGGGGCGAATTGTTTTTATTTGCCCGGATGCACTTCCTTGCGTGCGAAGATGTAGCCGATGGGTCCCAGCAGTTAGGGGGAAATGTTTTTTTGTGAAATACAGTGGCCCGCCGGTGGGTCCCCGCTGTTAGGTGGAGGAATAATTATTTTCCGCGTAATAAGGAGGCACTTCCTTGCTACGGCCGTGGACCCAGCTATCAGCCTCTCCACGTACGCCACACTTCTAATGGAAGTCGGTCATTGACCACATTGACCACGCCGCGCTGAGAGCACCAAGGCGGTGGACGACGGCGAGGCCTAGGAAGGGGACGACGCGGAGCTAGGGAAGACGCGGCAGTGGATGCCCACGCGGAGAGGAGTACGAGGGTTCACTGGTTCGGCTGCAGTATGAGGCGGCCGTCGCCGCAGAATAACACGGGGTGTGGGTGAGTGGAGGGTTGGCCTTGCCAGCGGTGGCAGTAGTAGGGGGCGGTGAGGCCTCCGCGGTACCGCAGCCGGCCACAGGAGGTAGGACCACGAGGCATGACCGGCGCTGGTTTGCTAGCTAGTTTGGGCGGCTAGAGCAAGAAGACCAGAGGTTGAAGAAGCACTACGATCGTTGGATGGACATCGAATGGTCACTTGAGCAAGAATCATGCATATTGACTAAGTTGACAAAGCCCTCCGTCCCCGCCAACTTATTTGGCCCACAAGTCAGCCTGCCATTATACTGGGTCTCAGCTAACAGGGGGGGTATTCAATTTTTTGTACGTAATAAGGAGGCACTTCCTTGCGTGCGAAGATATAGCTGGTGGGTCCGAGCTGTCAGCGGCGATAAAGTTTTTTTCGCGAAATACATAGGCCCTTTCGGTGGGTCCCAGATGTTAGGTGGAGAAATCATTATTTTGCGCGTAATAAGGAGGCATTTCCTTGTGTGCGGCCGTGGACCCAGCTGTCAGCCTCTCCACGTACCGTCCACTTCAGATGCATGTCAGTCGTTGACCATGTTGACCAGGCCGCGCCAAGAGCACCAGGGCGGTGGACGACGGCGAGGCCTAGGAAGGGAACGACATGGAGCCAGGGAAGACTCGATAGTTGTTTCCCACGCGGAGGAGTACGAGGGTTTACTGGTTTGTCTGCCGTCCCCGGAGAATAATAGCAAGTGTGGGTGAGTAGAGGGATGGCTAGGCCAGTGATGGGAGTACGGTGGGGCGGTGAGGCCTGCATGATAGCATAGCCGGCCGTGGGAGGAGGGAGCAGGCGGTCCCACCGGCGCTTGTCTGAGCGGATGCAGCAGGAAACACAGAGATTGAAGAAGCACGACAGCCGTTGGATGGACATCCAACAGTCACTTCTCTCCTATGCATTATTTCTAATAATGTACAGTCCATTTGCTAATTCTTAAGAATTTTTTTGGTGCCCATCTTCTTTTTGTTAGCATTACACCCCATATTGTGGCCACGGTTAAATGGTATACGAATTTTTTGCATATTTCGGTGCGGTCAACTGTTTTTAATCCTGAAATATCGATTCACATTCAAACTATTTTGAAAAATAATTCATATAAATATAAAATCCAAATAATTGTCCGCGCATAAAAATCAATGGAATTTAAAATCTTGTAATGAAAAAAGTATTGAAACTAATTCTTGGTTTGATGTGTTTTAAAAATGTACAACTCATTTTTGGGCAAACCAAATGAAACTCTCCTCGTCTTGAAAGATTTGCAGCCCAGCAGGGCTGATAAAGCAAGTAGGCCTCGTTTCAGTATTTCTTTTAAAAAAATAGAACTGGGCTAGCTATTTTCAGCAAGTAAAAAACACAACTGGGCTCATGATGTGGTAAACATAAATAAAACCCTTGCTAGATGGGCCACAGCCCCCCCCCCCCCACAACCCCGTTGTTACTATTTACTAGGGTGGATGGGTTGTTTTGTCTTGGGCCGAGAGAAACAATTATTACTAGTACAGTGGAGACACTCAACAGCTACCCAGAAAAACAATTACTACTAGTATAGTGGATACAATACCGCTTCTGGTTCCTCCTAGGTCATCGAAACGTCTCCCTCTACTGAATGTCGTTATACTTTTGTCCATCGACATGCGGGCCATGCAGCGCGTGGGCCCAAATGCCATCCACCAAATTAGAAGGCAGTATCCAGGCAGAGAGTCACCCCGGTCGTAGCGCGGCAATAATGAGCCGTCGTATCACAAAACCCCACCTCCCCGCAGTCTAAGTTTGACGGACGAAGCAACCATCATTTCACTCTTCGCTGAATCCCCTTCTCCGTCATCGTCTTCAAGAAAGGCAACACTCGCATCTGCCACTGTTCTTCTCTCCAAACGAAGGGAAGGTAAGCGGATTCATGATGTTGGTATATTTTTGTTCAGAGAAAAAAAAGAACTTTTGCAAAGCAGTAACCGATTCTCACTTTGTTTTTTGTTTCATTGTCATTGCGATTGTGTTTTCCTTTCAGTGGTCTCCTAGTATTCGTCAGTTTCATGATGGACCAAGGAGAACCAGGCAAAGATCTGCCGATATTGGAGCAGACGCGAGAGGCTGATCCCCACGAGACAGAGAGCTCCAAGAAGATGGAGGCAGCCACCGAGCCGACCCCAGATACGCTCACGACCACTACTGAGATGGTCAATTCCTCGTTTGAGGTTACAGCCCACATGGCACTACCGGAGCAGTTTCCCCCCTTCGAGGATGTGTCCCCCCCGGCTGAGCTGCCCAAGGTGATTTTCTTCTTTGCTGATATCGATTGTGGTTTTTCATCTAAGTATGTGGTGATGAATAATGAAAAAAATTATTAGCTTCGATGCCATGCTATACATAGTGGTTTAAATAACGTGTGTTTCTTATACTAGAAAGTAATTTAGAATTTGTTTCTGTTTCAATCTCTAGCCCTGATGTAGACAAGGATTGTGTGGTTGTACATGTCACTCGCTATGAGGCGGATGACCTGAATATACGCACTGGGAAAACAGAGTTTTTAGGCTGTTGGATCCTGGAAGCCATTTGTGCTTATACCAATGAAGAGTTGTATTCCAGCCTCACTGTTGTTAGGCATGTTGTCCAGGGTGTACTGAAGCACGCGAAGTTCAAAGCTACTCCTTCGTTTGTGAGGCATACTATTGTTGTCAAGCTTACGCAGGAGGATGATGTGGCATGCCTTCACAAACAAGTTTATGAGTGGCAAGGCCACAAGGTTGTCTTCATGAAGGTTTACAGGATTGAGCTGTTGCCGGACGTCCTCGATGATGTTCATGCCAAGGTCCGTCTTGTGTCCAGCCCAAATTAGATCGATGCATGAAATACTTGCCCCAGCTAGTGTTTAATAGTAGTTTGGATTCTGTCTAATTATTCGAACCTTGCCTGTTATCGAGCCCTCTAGGGCTAGTACTCTGTTTGAATCCGTCTATGGGAACTGCTGTTACTTTTGTGTGCTCATGAATCATCGTAATTGTTGCCAAAACAGATGCGTCCTCACTAGTTTAATCATACGAACAGTGTGAGTTTTGATGAAATAGAGTACTCGTTTGAGAACTATGCGCCGACGTATACATAAGTACTTGTAAACACTATTGGTGCTACCCAACTTGTAAGCAGTTGTGCAAAACACGGCACATTGACTCAGCTCGCTTCAACACTAGGCTATCAACTAGCTAACAATCAACAATCTGATGTCTGACATATAAGCAACTATGTATCTTTTTACAGTGGTTCGTGCAGTTAATTGAGGTCACAATGTAAATTCCAACCGTTGACACGCTAGTCCAGCATTCATGTGGAACACTCACATTAAACTCAGCTTCATAAAAAACTTGAAAAGCATAAGTTAAGCAATTTTATACATCTCAATGATTCATAGAACATAACAAACATATACTAGTTCACAGCAAAAGATAAAGTTGTGAGAAGGATTACAAATCAGGAAAAAACAAGCAAGGCTTCTCCGACCAAAGGGCCTCTCGGCAGGCTTAAATTTCCTGGAGTTCACTCTGGTTTTTTCTTGTTGCCACCATCCAGGGTTAGGTTCTCTCATTCCAAAATAACCAATTATAATTGTGTTCTCAGCTGGAATGCAGAACTGAACCATGTAGTGTACTGACCAGCTAAAATTCTTGTGCATTCCACTAAATTTAAGCACCGCTATTTGAAGAAACAAGAAGACCAAAATGCCTCTTGTCCACGCACCTGTCCAAAAAACCATTGTGCAGCCGTGCCAGCTAGTCCTCAGTCCATGGATGAAATGGTAGAAAGTGCATTCCGCACTAGGATGCAATTGTTTTCGCTCGTCCCTACACTGAAATCAGGAAGTAAAAAGTACGAATCAACTTCTTTTATATTGCGTTGGTCATTCTACCTAGTAACTACCAATGTAGGAATACCTAGAAGATGGGTGGTTAGAGGACGGCAACGAGGGATGGCCATCTCATTTTGCATAGTTCTACTAAAACTGGGGTGTCTGCTTTTGATTGCGCGGATAGAAACGATACGAAGACAGACATCCTGAAACGATATGGAGACATACATCCCTGTTTGCGCATATACAAAATATGGTTATTAAATAGTGACAGATATTTGCAGTGGCGTATGATTAACAGCAGCATCTATTGTGTTATAATTGGCACTAGATTGACAGTATGAAAGTGTCCTTAAGTAAGTAGCATCACATCACATCAACACTGCCACTAGATTAACATGCAGAACAATAGCATTAGTATTACTGTCATGAGAGTAGCACATGGTCAGTAAATGTGCAATCAAATTTGTGCGGTTCAACTGGGATGAAGCAATGTTAGCGGTGTGAGATTTAAGTGTAACTGCAAAAACACAATTCATGGGAAATAAAGCAAGACGGAAGCACTTCATAAAATGGTGGTGGAATTGCTTCAATTTATCGACGGCACTAGACCATTACTTATAGTGACATTAGGTGGCATTGCTTAATGCTTCATGTGATTTTACATTAACGGTAGCGATATGGGCGTATGGACAACAGAGGCATAAAGTGGTGAGGCAGATGTGGTTGCCAAGAGCGGCAAACACTCAGGCAGCATGTCTGCATTTGTCCCATTTTTTATCTCCTCGGCGACATTTTCCTATGTGAGAACAGGAAATCTAGACCTGCTCATTCTCATTTCCGTTGTCCCCAACACCCGTCACTTTCCTTCCTTTTTCAACCAAGAGATAGGTCCACTTCCCCCACCCTTCGCCATCCACCATGCTTTCTTCGTCTTTTCAACCAAGAAACCGGTTGGGTAGCTAGTATCTACTACTTTCCCCCGTTTCCTCTTAGAACCAAGTCCTAGATTCATGCTACAGCTATGATAGCCTGGCTTATTAGGGTTGATAGACTACTCATATCAATAAGGAATTCCTTCTTTTCTAGGTGCCCATTCGGACAGAACTCCAAAGTTAAGCGTGCTCAGCTTGGAGTAATTTCAGGATGGTTGACCGACCGGGAAGTTACTCCCGGGTGCGCATGAGTGAGGACAAAGTGTGCAGAAAAGACTAGTATTGATATGTGGGGCCAGTCTAGATCTTGCTAGGCGTAACGACCACCGACGGGTGTGTCCTGGGCATTACAAGTTGGTATCAGAGCCGACCCTCGCGGTTACACGGATGTTTGCGGACAGGTGTGCGGTCATGTTGTTCATGACGTTTGTGACCCGTCGTGGGACACGACATGGCACATGTGCCGGACTGGAAGCACATACGTATGTGCCAAGAGGGAACGTTCCTGTGGGCCGACGAGGACGTAGGTTCCTCTGAGTGAGGGTGTATGTGATAGCTTGGCTTATTAGGGATGATAGACCACTCATGTAAATAAGGAATTCCTTCTTTATTAGGAGTCCATTCGGACAGAACTCCAAAGTTAAGCATGCTCAGCTTGGAGTAATTTCAGGATGGGTGACCGACCGGGAAGTTACTTCCGGGTGCGCATGAGTGAGGACAAAGTGCGCAGAAAAGACTAGTATTGATATGTGGGGCCAGTCTAGATCTCGCCAGGAGTAACGACCACCGGCGGGTGTGTCCGGGGCGTTACAACAGTTTTCCCACTTTCTTCCTTCCTTGAACCAACTCTTAGAGTCGACTGTATGAACTAGCTTTACCTATAATAATAGTAAAAGTCTAGGTGGCTTTGGAACAGCGGACGGAAGTAGAAAAATATCCACACGAAGCCAAGTGGGGAGCTGGGGCAGTAGAGCAAGGCAGGTTTCGAAGGAATATATACCTAAGGGTCGTCGGCATGTGGTAAAGACGGTGTTGGGAGGCCGCATCTTGGCCACAATACCACAGGGAGGAAGAAGGGGTCGGAGGCCCTCCGGAGTCGGCGCTCTCTCGGAGAGAACGGCACGGCCGCCGATCGGGACATGCGGGCAGCCGTTAGTCTCATCCCTCGCCGTCGACGACAGTGTGAACGATGCACCTACACCCCTGCCCCGGTCGAGGTTGTCCGACCGATTTGTGACCAGCCGTGAGCTGAGAGAGAGTGTGGCCACCTATGTCTTGCTTAGATCTGGAGAGTATGAGAGAGTGAACGAGAGGAACCCTTGTAAAGCAAGCGCTAAGGCTCCTGCTTATATATATAGTGGAGTGATTTTGTTGTACCAGCTTCAAAAAAATGCGCTCCTACGTGTACCCACGAGTGGGTCTGAGAGAACTAGTGCGTGCGTGCACCGCTTCTCTTCGTGAGAGTACAATATACTATGCCCAAAGAATGTTTGCCACAAGAGTAATAGTATAAGTGTGTGACGTGTGAGCTAAAATAAAATGTGCGCGACGTCTTTTGTTTTTTAGAAGTTCTAAGGGTAGGGTGTGAAGAGCACATATGTGTGTGACGTCTACCTACAGATAGTCGGTGGGTGCGAGAGGACTTGGGAGGGTGCGTGTGCATGAGAGAGAGGGGGGCACGTATCAATGCAATGCATGTGTCCGTAAATCATTATCCGACAAACGTTCGCCACAAGCCTTTTCCTGACGAACGCTGTAAGAACCGTTAGATCGGCATCTGACAGTGTCAGTTTTACCATGTCATTTAACAGAACAACCACTCCTCCTACACACAAATCTTCCACGTGAGTGTAAGAAATTGCCGTATGCTCCCTCCGTTCCAAAATGCAGTGCATATAGCTTTATTGAAAATTCGAACCTCGCAAACTTTTACCGAGTTTTCGTGTACCAAATTGCACATGTAGAATATTCATCTTCGAGAGGTAACTATAAAGATGGGGGAGGAGTCTACAAAGAAAGGCCATCGTATCACCTCCAGCAATTTCAGCCATCCTTTGGTGTGGAGGAATATCATAGGAATTCTATATGATACGATTTTTATATGATTTTTTCCTTTAGAGCCAATTGGTTCATAGGAATAGATTCATATACTCCACATTTCAAAGCAAATAAACATGATATCATTTCTATAGTTTTAGAGCCACTTGGTTCATATGAATGGATTCCTATACTCCCATAATTTCAAAAGAAAATAAACATTAGCGTATATTCAATAGAAAAGTTCCTATGATATGAACCAAATTACATCACTTTTCTAATCCCTCTTCATAGTAAATGAGATGCATGTCATCTCTAGATTCAATAGAGAAGTTCCTATGATGTCAACCAAATGACATCTCTTTTCCAATCCCTACTCATAGGAATTGAGATACTCCATGTCATCTCTTTCCCTACAACTTCCATGTATACATCTTCTATTCCTAATGTAGCGACCCGACCCGAATGGATCAAGTCTCTGTGCTTAAGTGTCATCCCTGGATCGGTATGTTGACACACACAGTACTCGAGGATTTATAACAGAGGTAAATCACATGTATAAAGTAACGTAAAAGCTGTTACCTCAATCGATCATAGCGGAAGCAACAAAGGTTGTAGATTCCCATCAACACCAACGGCAAAGTTGAGTGTAGACAGCGCAACCCTAACGTAACACTTACTCGTCGAATAATTCCTACAACATGAGACGATGCAGCCACAAAGGGTCAGTACATTGAATGTACTAGCAATTTCACACTGTAATGAGAATGATGAACAATGCCTACAACTACATGCATATTTAGCTGGTGGAGGCTGTAAGGCTGTTTTTGCGTAAAGCTGATTTTTCCCTACCACAAAGGAATGCAATTTTATTTAACTACTTTGTTAAATTTAAAACATGAACAATTGAGAATGGTCCCTCCATCTCAATCCCAAACCAAAGTCATTATTAACCCAACAAATTAATTAAATAGAGTGTTGAGATCAACAAATAATCCACTTCTAGATACTCAAAGATGTCCATAACCGGGAACACGGCTACTCATGAATAGTTTGTACACTCTGTAGAGGTTTGTGCACTTTTCCCACAAGACTCGATCGCCTCCGTTTAAGTTCTCGCACTGCATGGTGTTTGAGAAACGGATGACCGAGACACAGTCTTTCCGAAGAGGTCCCCTTAACTAGATAGATAGGCCGGTACACCTACAATCTCTCTACATCTGCTAGCCCATCATGGAAAGGTTTCCCACAACTTACTCAACTATGCCAAAGCCCATAATGGCTTGTGGTTGCACATGGAAGTTTCTAGGCATGAAAATATTATATGATCCCATTGGGCCTAGGTGGCATTCCAATAGGGTGATCACACGGTTCCTCCGAGATCCCCTAGGGCAAACACTGGTTTCTCCAGGTGCCCGACAACCACTGGGTACTCCAGGGTGCCACAACCAATCCACCCAGATGTGTATTAAATTTCCACCTTAAAGTTTCCCTTAAATAACACTCACATCTTTCATGAAACTATCATGCCAATCCACGTCTACGAGCATGGCTAAGCAATAAGTAACAAAGCATATACCCACCCCCCCCTTTGGTTGATCTCAGGTCATTGGGTTCCTACCTCATGAACTACAATGCATCTTATTATGTAACCAGTCCTACTCATGCAAGTGTTTGAGGATAGAACTAATGCAATGAAAACTGGGTATTGGAAAGTATGATCAAAGTGTGAACTTGCCTTGTACTGACGATGTAGAAGATTCGCACTTAGAACTTGTGATAGCTCTACTCATCACACTCCGATCAATCTATCGTAATCAAGCAATAGTAACCACACATAAGCAATCACTCAGAAAGATCGGACAGAACGAATAAACACTTAGGAAAACTTCGAAAACAAAATGAACGACTCCTGAAACATAAAACAATTTCCAACTGTACCAAAATTATGTGAGTTTGGCCTTATCAGAAAGTTTAGGTCAAGAGCTTCGATTTGCAAAAAGAATCAACTAAATCGGAGTTATAAAAGTCAAGTTATGATCAAAAAAAGTTCGAATTCAAATCTAGTTGAATTCAAATTTTAAAACTTTCAAAAACATGTTTAAGTTGTTTTACTGGAATGAGGGGATCGTAACGAAGACGTGGGCGTTGGTTTCGTTGGATTTGTACCAACGAGTAAAAAGTTGTGGCCTTTTAAAGTTTAGGGGCTAATCTGCAAAAGAAATAATTACAAACAGGTCCCTCGCCGAAACTAAAAGAAAAAGAAAAAGACTAAAGAACGAGCGTTCACTACTGAACCCTAAATAGTGAACGATCTCTAAATAACAAACCTAAAAAAAATATCTAAATATATAGTTTTTAACAGAAAAACCTAAATAGAAAACAAGGCGGTTTATTATCGTTTCGACCGGTTCGAAGAAAACCGGCGGTTCGGGCTGCCGGATCGGCTCCGCCGGCGGTGAACTCCGGCGATGCCCGGCTGCTGTGGCGGCGGCGCTGAGCGAGGGCGGAGGCGGGGCGCGGCGTGAGGGGCGAGGGGAGGCGCGGCTGCGGGCGACGGCGAGGCAGCAGCAGCCTGCAGCGGCGGCGGCAGCAGTCAGCGGCGGCGGCGGCGTTTTGCAGCAGCGGTGGCGCTAGCGAGATGCGGCGGCGGTGGGGAAGAGGGGAACGGGGCCCGAGGCTCCGGTTTTATAGGAGGGGGGTCGGGGTGGCTTGGAGGATGGACAGAGGAGAGGCGGTGGCGGCGGTGTCCGCATCGGGGACGGAGGCGGTGTCCGGCGGACGCACGGAAGCTCCGGGGCGAGCGGGGAAGATGCCCTGTTGGGCCGGCTGGCTAGGCTTCGGCCCAGCTAGCCCGAAGAGTTTTTTTTTCAAAAAACAGACAAAGAAATGCGAATAAACCAAAATAAACTAAAATATTATATAGGCATATAATATACCAAAATTCACAGAAAAAGATTTCCTACAAGATGAACATTTTTCTAGCCTCAAATAAAATCCTCACATATTCTAATAAATCTAAAGGTGCTACTGTTACAATAAAATCCAGTAAAATCATTTTTAAAAATACCAAAAATAATTCAAATTTATTTATCTCCAATTTTCTGCTATAGGGAATCATGTTACCCTATTTTCCATATAATTTATTTTTGGAGAAAAATAAATTGAATAAAACCCAATAACTCAAATATTGAAAATGAGTTGCAGAAAATTGTAGAAAAACTGCCAACTCATATTTCCTATAATTTCAAGAATACATTTTATCTTCTCTCGGGAAAATCATTGAGTCGCATAAAGTTTCTGAATTTGAAAATATTTCGAGGATGAAATCCAAAAATCATTTCAAAGCCCTTTATCATTTAAAATAAATGGAAGAAGTCATATTATCTTCACTCTAGGGTTTTGTCTTGAAAAGAATTTGAATTCCCTCGGAGATCAAAATGCAAAGTGAAAGTTTTGGGAAAGTCATTTTATTCCCTCTCATTTAACTTTCAAAAGTTTCAAATTTAACTCAGTTTCACACAGCACATCAAACAACAATCAAATCTATCTATTTATTATAACATTCCAAAATTTAGAATTTTGGGATGTTACACACCTACCACACTTAAACTGAATCTCGTCCTCGAGACTCGGAGAGGCTAGCAAGAAATAGGTTAGGGTTTGGGGGTCTTCTAACAAATCCACTGATTGGTTTGGCCTAGTGTGCTACCACACTTAGAAACATGGATACGGTTCCTTCAAATCTCAAGTACTCCATCCTTTGGGTTGATGGTGTCGGTCTTCTCATATTTTCAGGGTAACTCCTTCTGTGGGGCTCTTTCGGTAGGGGCATAACCTTTATCCTCAATTCTTGTGTTCTTTCATCTTGGTGAAGTTCTTCCGGTCGGGCTCTTTTTAGCTAACAGGTCTGGCGCCAATACTAAACTAGTATCGATATCTCATGGTGGTCATCGGACAATTTATTGGTTCCCTGCAGAAAACGATTCTGGGCTTCATCCTCACCGTATATCCTACGGTTGGCAACAGCATTACGTGTACAAGGGAAAAATTTCTATACCCTTCTAAGGTTTGAACAAAGTTTTGACATCGTCGTCTCTCTACTATAGGTAAGTCACTCAGATTTACCATCCCGTATAACAGAGGCGAATAATAAGAGTAAGTCGGTATGGTGATCAATCCATCCCACACCCAAATCATTACCTTGTATATGGTTTAGTGAATCTCGTATTCTAACACTCGGCCATCCTCACAAGCATTGCAGAATTTTCTCTTGTCAAAGAACTAAGTTCGGATAAATCCATTGATTCTGCAAGCCAAACAACCATCTATCGTGTTTTCACAACCCTCGGGTTTTAACATAACCACATATAAGATCGTCTATTGACAAAGGTCGTAACTTCTTCCAGGGGTTTTCCTCCAGCAAGAGTGAGCTTGCTTTCTTGACAGGTCCTGGGGCCTGTGGGTTATGGCTCATCTCTCCACTAGTAACACTTGGTCTCATCATCGGGTTGCAACTGGTCATTCTTCCAACTTCATTGGCTCTCTTAAATCCATCCAATTTTTGTTTGGTATCCCTTTTCTCTGGGTACCAAACTGAGCGTAATTACTCACACTCATCTTTGTGTAGTCCTTTCCAAGTCGGACGTATCTAACCACTAGCTAGTGTATTCGGGTAACGGTGTTGGATTCTACCACACTTAAAATGAATAACACTAGTTTCTTCAAGATCTCCTTCCATGCATCATGTCTACACTCATCACCTTTATAGTACCAACTTATAATATCCAAAATCAATACCATGATGCCAATTGTATTGATTCTCATCTTACTACGATCTACTACACTTCCATTTTCTTGCTTCAACTCCAATACTTAGCATAAAACTCCTCCTTCTTGGTACAATCTATAGAAAAATGCATTGCTTTACTACAGCAGATACACATAACTATTGACAAGTCTCGTGGTTCCCTTGTGATTACGTAGCCTCCTTAGGTCCTCGGCTAAAGGTTCCACGTCGGAACTTTTATATCCATAACTCAATCCTTGGGGTCACTATAGCTCCATACTCCAGCCTTACACCCTCTTAAAAATCCAATTGTACTTCTTTCCTTCATACTCTTGGGGTAATCCTCATATCAAAATAAACTCCAACTTATTTGTGCAAACTCTACTCCTTGGAGCAATACTTTCTTTTCCTATGGGTCGGGGGTTCACACAATAAAGTATCGCCCTAAACAAAACGCACTGGTTCATCCGTAATCCATATTCTCCTCATATCAAATCTCTTATTATATCTTGAACCAGTTTTCAATACTCCAATTTCCAAGGGTGCATCACTACAATTGCTACTATCCACATAGTCGGGTATGGTCAACATTCCTTCCATCTTTATTCCTTTGTCCTAGCTAAGGATGCTTCAGTCCCAAGGGAATTGTACAATGTGATTCTTGAAATCATCAATCTTTTGCTTCATCCTATTGGTCGTGTGCTTCATCTTCATCATATCTGCATGCATCCTACTCAGGCATTCATGAGTTCAAACTTCATTCTCCATGAATGGATAACCCTTGTAAATGCATCTCCTTCCAGGTGAATATGCTTCATCATGTCCTTTAGGATCTTTGGGTAATCCTGATCGCTAGTCAGGGTCATGATGGTTTCCGGGCCTTTGAGAAAAGACTCGTAAAGGGTTGTCATCTATGGGTATAAGAGAGAAGGGGTACTCAGGACAATGTAGGTATTTCCTTGTGATCTTTTGTCCGAGAAAGGTTTGGGGTAGCTTGTCCATGGCTTCTAGGTTTTGGTCTGGGTGAGGGGCACTCACAAACATCCAACAACTCATAACACTTCCTTCTTATATTCCAACAATATCAACTTCTATTACTCCTCACACTATTATGATGTTCTTTCCATAACTCAACTCAACATTGTAATAAAGTGTATTCCATATTTAGCTACATGCTTCATTCTAATTTCCAGATCTCAACTACTCTGATCATCCTTCCTGTGGTCTGAACTTCTCTGGCAAAATGCCCTACTTCCTTGCAGCGTAAACTAATGACATAAGACAAATCTAGGCACTTCATGGCGACTATCCTGGTTCACTGGATTCTCCGCTTTCTAGTTGGGCAGTTGCTAGCATAATGGCCTAATTCCTTGCACCGGTAACATGTGATGTGACTCAGGTCCTTTTTCGTAGAGATTGGGTTCTTCCGGGGACACATGCTCTTGCTCTTCCTCGACTTCTTCGTTCCTATCAATTCTTCTATCTTTTGTGGATCAAACTCCACCTCTTTTGTCGGGAAGTATCCCAGATACTCTTGACTTTCCCTCGTGCAATGCTGTGAAAGATTTCCTTTCTCTCCACATGAATAGCAAGCACAGGAGTAATATCTGTCTAGTCCTTCTCTATCAGGGTCGTCAATATCTTCCTCCATCCCGGATTCCCTTAAGGTTTCCTTGAGGACTTCTTTCATTGCTTCTTTCTTCTGCTGGATAGTTCGTTGCACCATGGGGTAAATGTGGCACTGAGCAGGGTAGTGGGTAGTCCTTTCACACAAGAAACAAGTAATCTGCCTAGTTGGGCATTCTTCAGCTAGGTGACTTCCTTCACAATTAGGGCATTCATCCTTGTGCTCCTCCTAGGTGTGTCCTATTTCTCCGCAAATCCTGCAGGCACAAAGTTTCTTCTTCGGGTTGTCACCACGCTCTCGGATGAGACGGGATTTTAACAGAGTCTTCTTGAATTCCTTCCAACTTCCTGCTCCATTACATCCTTGTATGGCTTGATGCATCTTCCACCACGTTGCAGCACTTTTTGTAAAGTACTAAAGAGCGTATTGAACTTCATACTTCCTTGCAACCAAATTTTTCCTAAAGTGGTCCTCCATGTTTTCTATCCATAGTTCTGCCTCCGGTTGGGTCATTGGTCCCGAAACTTCAACTCTATCTTCAGTCATCCTCTATTGGGTCCAAGGGTTTTGGGATGAGATACAGAAGATGGGGAGAGAGATACACTCAATACAAACAAAAGTTTTTTTTAAAGACGGGTTTTATTTTGTGGCCGTCGGGAAAATATCAAACAAATGACGGCTCACAAATCGTCGCATCTAACATAAGTACATAACAGGGGTTTGGTCTTCTAAGGTCAACATCTCCTCAAAGTCGTCAACTCTTCAAATCTTCGGAGTATCCACTGTTGTAGCTTCAACACTTCCAAGGCATGGTGAAATCCTCTTTACTCCGAAGTGGTCCAAATGGTAAAGGGTATTGTCTAACTATTTAAGGTCAAGGGGAAGATTTGACAAAGCTCAGAAAAGAAGAGAGATAAGAATCTTTTTGAAAAAGATAGTTTTAGAGAAATCCTTTCCTATGGTCTGGCCAGTTTCTAGGGTCACGTCCAACAGTCAACATGTGCTTTGATACCATCTTGTAGCGACCCGACCCGAATGGATCAACTCTCTGTGCTTAAGTGTCATCCCTGGATCGGTATGCGGACACACACATTACTCGAGGATTTATAACAGAGGTAAATCACATGTATAAAGTAACGTAAAAGCTATTACCTCAATCTATCATAGCGGCAGCAACAAAGGTTGTGGATTCCCATCAACACCAACGGCAAAGTTGAGTGTAGATAGCGCAACCCTAACGTAACACTTACTCATCGAATAATTCCTGCAACATGAGACGTTGCAGCCACAAAGGGTCAGTACATTGAATGTACTGGCAATTTCACACTGTAATGAGAATGATGAACAATGCCTACAACTACATGCATATTTGGCTGGTGGAGGCTGAAAGGCTATTTTTGCATAAAGCTGATTTTTCCCTACCACAAAGGAATGCAATTTTGTTTAACTACTTTGTTAAATTTAAAACATGAACAATTGAGAATGGTCCCTCCATCTCAATCCCAAACCAAAGTCATTATTAACCCAACAAATTAATTAAATAGAGTGTTGAGATCAACAAATAATCCACTTCTAGATACTCAAAGATGTCCATAACCGGGGACATGGCTACTCATGAATAGTTTGTACACTCTACAGAGGTTTGTGCACTTTTCCCACAAGACTCGATCGCCTCCGTTTAAGTTCCCGCACTGCATGGTGTTTGAGAAATGGATGACCGAGACACAGTCTTTCCGAAGAGGTCCCCTTAACCAGATAGATAGGCCGGTACACCTACAATCTCTCTACATCTGCTAGCCCATCATGGAAAGGTTTCCCACAACTTACTCAACTATGCCAGAGCCCATAATGGATTGTGGCTGCACATGGAAGTTTCTAGGCATGAAAATATTATATGATCCCTTTGAGCATGGGTGGCATTCCAATAGGGTGATCACACGGTTCCTCCGGGATCCCCTAGGGCAAACACAGGTTTCTCCAGGTGCCCGACAACCACTGGTTACTCCAGGGTACCACAACCAATCAACCCAGATGTGTATTAAATTTCCACCTTATAGTTTCCCTTAAAGAACACTCACATCTTTCATGAAACTCTCATACCAATCCACGTCTACGAGCATGGCTAAGCAATAAGTAACAAAGCATATACCCCCCCCCCTTTGGTTGATCTCAGGTCATTGGGTTCCTACCTCATGAACTACAATGCATCATATTATGTAACCAGTCCTACTCATGCAAGTGTTTGAGGATAGAACTAATGCAATGAAAACTGGGTATTGGAAAGTATGATCAAAGTGTGAACTTGCCTTGTACTGACGATGTAGAAGATTCGCACTCAGAACTTGTGATAGCTCTACTCGTCACACTCCGATCAATCTATCGTAATCAAGCAATAATAACCACACATAAGCAATCACTCAGAAAGATCGGACAGAACGAATAAACACTTAGGAAAACTTCGAAAACAAAATGAACGACTCTTAAAACATAAAAAAATTTCCAACAGTACCAAAATTATGTGAATTTGGCCTTATCAGAAAGTTTAGGTCAAGAGCTTTGATTTGCAAAAAGAATCAACTAAATCGGAGTTATAAAACTCAAGTTATGATCAAACGCAGTTCAAATTCAAATCTAGTTGAATTCAAATTTTAAAACTTTCAAAAACATGTTTAAGTTGTTTTACTGGAAAGAGGGGATCGTATCGAAGACGTGGGCGTTGGTTTCATTGGATTTGGACCAACGAGTAAAAAGTTGTGGCCTTTTATAGTTTAGGGGCTAATTTGTAAAAGAAATAATTACAGACAGGTCCCTGGCCGTAACTAAAAGAAAAAGAAAAAGACTAAAGAACGAATGTTTACTACTGAACCCTAAATAGCGAACGATCTCTAAATAACAAACCTAAAAAAATCATCTAAATCTAGGGTTTTTAACAGAAAAACCTAAATAGAAAACCGGGCGGTTTATTCCAGTTTCGACCGGTTCGAAGAAAACCGGCGGTTCAGGCGCGGTTCGGGCGGTCGGATCGGCTCCGTCGGCGGTGAACTCCGGCGAGGCCCGGCTGCGGTGGCGGCGGCGCGGAGCGAGGGCAGAGGCGAGGCGCGGCGCGAGGGGCGAGGGGAGGCGCGGTTGCGGGCGACGACGAGGCAGCAGCAGCCTGCAGCGGCGGCGGCAGCAGTCAGCGGCGGTGGCGGCGTTTTGTGGCGGCGGCGGGGAAGAGGGGAACGGGGCCCGGGGCTTTGATTTTATAGGAGGGGGGTCGGGGTGGCTTGGAGGAGGGGTAGAGGGGAGGCGGTGGCGGCGGTGTCCGCGTCGGGGACGGCGGCGGTGTCCGGCGGACGCGCGGAAGCTCGGGGACGAGCGGGGAAGACGGCCTGTTGAGCCGGCTGGCTGGGCTTCGGCCCAGCTAGCCCGAAGAGTTCTTTTCTTAAAACAGACAAAGAAAAGCGAATAAACCAAAATAAACTAAAATATTATATAGGCAAATAATATACCAAAATTCGCAGAAAAAGATTTCCTACAACATGAACATGTTTCTAGCCTAAAATAAAATCCTCACATATTCTAATAAATCAAAAGGTGCTACTTTGCAATAAAATCCAGTAAAATCATTTTTAAAAATACCAAAAAGAATTCAAATTTATTTATCTCCAATTTTCTGCTGTAGGGAATCATGTTACCCTATTTTCCATATAATTTATTTTTGGAGAAAAATAATTTGAATAAAACCCAATAACTCAAATATTGAAAATGAGTTGCAGAAAATTTCAGAAAAACTTCCAACTCATATTTCCTATAATTTGAAGAAGTCATTTTATCTTCTCTCGGGAAAATCATTGAGTCGCATAAAGTTTCTGAATTTGAAAATATTTCGAGGATGAAATTCAAAAATCATTTCAAAGCCCTTTATCATTTAAAATAAATGGAAGAAGTCATATTATCTTCACTCTAGGGTTTTGTCTTGAAAAGAATTTGAATTCCCTCGGAGATCAAAATGCAAAGTGAAAGTTTTGGGAAAGTCATTTTATTCCCTCTCATTTAACTTTCAAAGTTTCAAATTTCACTCAATTTCACACAACACATCGAACAACAATCAAATATATCTATTTATTATAACATTCCAAAATTTATAATTTTGGGATGTTACACCTAAATAGCTAGTACAACCCACTAGTAGCTTTTTCCAAAACATGTAACTACGACACAAGAACTATATAGTGTGCGAATAACTTGAAAGATGGTCGCTGGATGAAGCTAATCTGATAGTGCAGAGATGTCAAATCCGAGCACTACTGGCCGTTGGATATCATCAACATTCCACCAGATCTGCCACATGTACAATTTAGAAGACTCCATGGTTGAACTTAAGCATAATGCACAAACCTCAAAACACAAGCACTTCTCCTTTGTTCTAGAATCTTCCGTATCATAATTGATTTTTTTTCTAAATGAATTGCCATTATTTGTTTTTTACTTTATGCTTTACAATGCACAATCCCATGAATCCTAACATTTTTATAAAACTAATTGATTTTGAATGAGATGAACTATAAGAACTAAACGAACATCTACAGCATGCATATATGACTCAAAGCTTTGCATGCTATAGTGTGTATTTATTCATAATTTGGTTTCAAAATCTCATGCGTTCAATGCATGTGTACCTTACTAGTTTTGAGTAGAGTAGCAAATTTCACGCGGCCCCGGGTATATCAAAATGCAGGGCCCATGCATCATTGCCTTTCGATCAAACCTACGTCCACAATTTTTTGTACGTACTATATCTCCACTGGTCCCTGAACCCAAAATGCTACCTCGTTCTCCTAAAACCAAGCGGCCCACACATATTTTAGGTGTCGACTCGAAATCAATCCCTCTCCCGTTTACTACGACATGGCCCCGCACGCCCTAGTAGTACTCCTACAAACCCTACCGCTGCACGCATCATCGATTTTCTTCAAGAGGACGAGGGAGAAGCCGATTTGTAGTGGGGGTGCTTTCAAAAAAAGAAAAAATGATCTGTAGTGGAGACCCCTACCCTAGGGTGCCCTAGGTAGCTGCCGCACGCGTCATTGGTTTTCTCTTTTCTTTATGGTCTTGCGCCCTAGAGTGAAATGATTGTTGCTTCGTACGTCCATCTTAATGCGAGAAAGGTGGGGCTTTGTGATTTGACCCCTCATCGCTCATTTTCTACTACTGCGGTGCTACGACCGGGCTGCCTCCAATTCCAACCGCTGCTGTGAACTATACATGGAACAAGACGGTGGATGAGCCACATGTAGGCCAAAGGGTTCCTGTTAAGTGTGTCGCCATTTCGTGTGCGGACTGACCCTGCTTGAGTTGCTACACCGACACGACAGGTGCATCCTACCACTTGGTTTTGCTCCTTGGTGAATCCCGACTATATTGATCTAAAAAGATACGTACTGAACTACCCTCTCTGTCTCGGTTTTTTTAGACGTCTCAGTTTATAGGGTGTGCACGTAGTTCTATGTCATCCATTGGACTAACTAAATCCGAGTTACTATGTCACAAAAAGTATATCATTGGATTATTAAGCGGATGTAGTTTCTAAACATATACTGTTCATCACATATATAGCCAGTTAAATTCTCAACCTAGAACGACGTGCATGCCACGTAAACCGATACGGAGGAAGTATAGTAGTAAAAATGAGGTGATTTTACCGAGCGATCGGTGGGGGAGCATGTCCTGTCATGCGGTCCCACGTGTCATGATGTACCAAGGCGATGCGCGTGTCCCTCTTGAGGCAGAAGCAATACTACGTGGTTTGAAATGGTGGCTAACCGAAGTGTGAAATAATGGTTGCTTCGTCCGTCTGGGAAGGTACGGCATTGTGATTTGACGTCTCATTGCTCATCACTACTACTACTAGGGCGGTACGACTGGGGTTCGTCCCCCCTATTGTTCTGCACTGTTATTTGGTGCTTGACACATCGACCCGGTTGCTATATGTCCCACATGTCGGTGACAAGAAGTACAGAATTCATGAAAGCGAGCGTCGACGGAGGAGTACAAGACACGGCTTGGGTTTTTGCTGCTTCGCGCGATCCATCGATACAAACCCGGACTAAAAAAAGGCGAGGGCGGATCTATTCCCGCGCGGCAGGCAGGGGAGTTTGGCATAGTCTGTTCGAGGCAAGGAGGCAGGAAGGGAACAAGCAAATAAAGGTTGAACGACTTAGTTTTGGAAAAAAAAAATCTGATTTTACGAAGTACGTACCCACCAGGGTTTATAGGGCTCATCTAAAAAACATTCGTTTTTCCGTTTTATAAGTCTCAATTCTACTAATAGTAGTAGTACCATCACATGTTGGATTTCGAGGTGCGTTAGATCACCCGATGCAAGCAGTGTTAAGAGAAAACTCTCTAAACAAGGTAGTAGGGACGAGGAGTAAACGGAGGGAGTAGTAAAATTTTCTCTCTAACCAAGGTAGACTGACATGCACTTTTTTATAGTGGCCTTGTATAAGTAAATGGAGGGAGTACTAAAGGACATATGTATTCCAAACAATGTGATAATCTCTCTAACCAAGGTTGTAGGGACGAGGAGTAAACGGAGGGAGTAGTAAAATTTCTCCTCGTCCTGCGAGCCACCGCGCACGTGGGCGAGGGATCGGGCGTAAGGCGTAGTAAGCAAGCTTCACCTCATCCTGCGAGCAACCGTGCCCGTGGGCGAGGAGACGGCGTACTAAGCAAGATTCTCCATGTTCTGCGAGTTGACAGGACACATCAAAAGTTCTCCAGTGTATAGAGCCTTGCCTCTAAGGTAGGCCCCACATGGTTTGCCTCTTTTTTATCATAACGCGTCAAGTCGCAATTTGTTTGTTCACCCGTGGTAGACGATCCTCCCTCCATCTAGTGAACAACCAGTACACGTGTCAAGTTACCACGTGGGCTGCCTTTTTGTAGAGCAATGAGCTCCACCGTGTACCCGCGCGGGTGTGGTTGGGAAAGAGACAGGAGTACGTGCGCCGTGCATGCACCTCTTCTCTTCGTGCACGTCCCCTACCTACCTGGGTGTGTGTGAGAGGGACTATAGAGATACAAACCTAGACATAATGTGTCGTCCATCCCCATGCCTCCGCCCAGTCTGACCACCAGTCACCACCACGCCCCACTCCTCCTCACCTTATCTCTCATCTTTCTCCCTCCATTTTTATATACAAGGCCACTATCAAAATTACAATTTGCAAATATACAAGGCCACTAACACTAATCGATGCAATAGTAATGGTGTTTGCCTCGTAGTACTACTAGCAAAGGAGGACACTGATTATCCCTTGCATGCATGCGGGAATGTGAGCATTGTCTTGATGTGCATGAAAGAGAAGAATACACATTAATTTACATGGCAAACAAGGAAACAAGGTGGCTTGCAACATTGAGTTTGAAGACATTAATTTTTGCCTTGGTACCTGTAATATGGGTTTGTGGCCTTGTATACAAAAATGGAGTCCGATAAAATTCTCGAGATACCATTTATCCGATAAAATTCTCGAGCAGTCATTAGTTTTTACAAAATGGGATTACTCCTGCATGGGTCAATCACAACAGGTGTTTTGTAAAAAAAATGCATCTTGATGTTCCGTGCAATGCACGAGCATCTTGCTAGTCCATGAAAACAACACATGGCAAAATTCCATAGCGAATGAGGGATTTGAATCTGTTGGGAGGGGCTGTTTGGATCTTGCCCGGGGTAGCCAAAATATTGGCGACCCTTTTGTCCACCGGTGCCTTTGCCACCGATGAACAAGGAATGGCTCGGGGTCTCATGCATCCTCCAACGCGCACGTTGGAGACGAGCTCGCACGAGCTAAGTTATTTTTGTCCTGCCAAGCTGCCCGAACCGCCCGCTGACCGTCCTGTGACCCGCAAATTACGCCATCCAACCGTAGCCGCACACATTATGACAAAAAGTCAACCAACCGGACGAAATTCACGCAAACACGACGATATTTCATATAAACAATGACGGAAATCATATAAGATACCGGATTTTCATACAAACATGATCGATTTCATTACATTCAAATGAACTACGCGGTGCTAGTTATAGACAACACGGGTACATAATACCTGGCCTAAATGGTCGCCCGCCGATCGATTTGTGTTCCCAGCATGATCACCGGACTGCCGGGAGCCCCGGAGGTATATGCAGGGTCGAGGAAGGTCCTCGCAACAAAAGGATCCGGCAAGACACCAACTGTTTACGCCGGCGTCGCCTCTGTGGTGGCCTTCATGGGACCCAAGCGGCGGCGGCCTCCCGTGTTCTACTTCTCCTCGATGATGGCGGCGGACGCGGAGGCGCTGGCCACCGACTAGTCGCTCTCCGTGCACCTAGCTTCTGTCGCTGCTTGCATGGCGCGGCCGCCGGCATGGGAGTCTCGGCCACATAAACAGGAGACGCGGTACGTGGTGGCGGTGTGGACGGCACTAACAACGCCTGTGCGCCGCTCCTCGTCGAGCTGGCCTGGAGCGGTGAGTTGCTAAACCGCGCGCCGACTTGGGGCGGCAACTGGCTCCATCGGGCGAGAGGAGGGAGATGGATCAGCGAGCTGTATAGCTCGTATCCGGCGGGATCGGCGGGCCACCCAGCCGGCTTGGATGTGGAATAACTACTCTTCGTAAGCCATTGTAAGAGTGGACAAAATGGTGAAGGAGGAGATAGGGGAGCCGCAGAGGTGTGCGATTCTTGGCCGGCGTTTGGCCTCGTTTAAATAGGAGATTAAATAGACGGCGGGCGGGAGGAGCTCGGCGGGTGTTGCATTTAATGCCGGCCCGGTCATGAATGGACGTGTGTCCAGAGTGGGTTTCTCGGCTTCCACACGGGTGGGTTTCATGGAGGCGTTTGAATGCGGCAAGGAGGCATGTTCAGCCGGGTGTGCAATGAGTGGCGCCCTTGACTCTAACATAGGACAGCGCGCCGTTCTTCCACTGACATGTGGGCTCTTTGGGTACATGGCATGCATGTTAGTGACCCAACGCAGGCAGCGCACAGCAGAGGAACCTTTGGTGGCCAGGGCGGTCAGAAGCGGGCATTTCATAAACCGATGATTGTTCATTAAGTGTGACGTCATCCTTTTCATGTTGATAGCCCGTTCGATATGTTCTGATTCATAAAGACCACTACAAACATCAATGTTCTGCTTATCATAGATAAGATTGATTAATACCCGTAACAATCCATGTACTTAACAAAGGGTGCATGCAGGTATAGGTTGAGCGTGTGTCTTGCGTCGTGTGTTGTGTGCATGCCGGCGTGCGAATGTTGCGTGCGTGCAAGGGTACGTTTCAGTGTTGCATGCATGTGTGCGTACGTGCGTGTGTTCGTGAGTGCATGTGTATGCGTCAGTGTTGCACGCTTGCATGCCTGCGTGTGTTTGTTATGTGTACGTGTCAGTGTTGCACGCATGCATGCGTGCGTGTCTTGCGTGCGTGCATGTGTACATGCGGGGTGAGGCTATACGTCAGTCGACCGCCGGCCCCCACCGCCCGTGGCCGGCCCGTGCCGCCACGCCGCCCCGCCCGCCCCGAAACCACTCCTCACGGCCGGTCCGCCGCCACACCGGCCATCCCTATAGGCCCCCCGCGCCGAGCTTTTTCTCTGGTGATCCCCACCCCACCGCCCAATCAACGCCCCCCCCCACCGCCGGCGACTGCCAACCAGAGGTCTCATGACTTCGAGTACCCACCGACCACTAATTTATTACCATTTCTGTCCTTCATATAAGCGCTGACGGGTGGGCCCTGTGGTAATATGCGGTGCTGAATGTGGACCGTTTGACTGGTCAATTGATCGTGTCATCAACAAATTATGGAGCTGTATGGTGAGCCAGTGACCATATGATCACCCTAAAATGTACTTATTTTATTAACACAGTACAGACTCAAACTACCATTTCTTTCTTTCATATACGGGCTGACAGGTGGGCCCCACGGTTACGTGGCCCGATGGTGCAACACTAGTTGCGCCACGTGGAACATTTGACTGGTTAATTGATTGTGTCATCAACCAAATACGGAGTTGTACGGGCGAGCCAGTGATAGTATAATCATGACATGTATTTTTTTACACGGTACAGACGCAAGGGCTCATATATACGCGCAAGAAATCACCGCTATAAGCGCACACACGCAGACCCTACCCCTATGAGCGCCTTCGAGAGAGTGGGCCAGCATATGATCTTGAGATTTTACGAAGTCACCATAGGTGCCACGTAGTCGAGTGGAACGTCTCCTCCCACTGAACGCACATCGCCGGAAAATACTGAAATTAACCCAGGATAAATGCGAGCACCAGGACTTTAACCCTGGTGGGCTCGAGAAACAACTGTCCTCCTAACCATCGAACCACATGTTGGTTAGCATGACAAAACGTATGTGGTGACCGTGATGAGCTTATTATGAAGTCCAGTGACCATATCGTGCTTTCGCTTCAAATACAATGACTGTAAGTGTCGTCAACAAAATACGAAGCACGCATCAAATGCAAAGTCCGTCAGTGTCATCAAGAAAATACGGAGACATATCGTGAGTTAGATACCGTATGATCACCACGAGAATGTATAGGTGACCGTAATGAGCATATTCTGAACTCCAGTGACCGTATAGTGCTTTATCTTGAAATACAGTGGGCCTCATGCGTGAATGTGTCGTGGGCATGCATACTTTTAGAGGGCCGAGAGATGATTTGTGTGCGTATGTGAAAGTGGTGTAGAAAGAGGGGATGTCCGGTGGAGACAAGGAGAGATGTGCCCTTCGTTTCTCTTTCACGTGACTAATATTTTAGGAGAATATATATACATTCACAATGCAGAACAAATATTTTTGGATGGACCATGCAATTAACTTTCATGTATAACATTGTACTATTGTATACAGAGCTGTAGCTAGGAATTTTCAACGCCCCGGGCCAGCCTTGTACTACAGTATTCTAATGTAGCTACAGTTTGCTCCTGTAGCTACAATGCACGAAGCATTTTATCTTCACGCCTTGGGCCACAGCCTAGGCAGCCCGGGGCTTGTCTACGCCCCTGATTGTATATGCTTATTTTCTCAGTGGCCGATTGCGTGTGTGGTGTGGTGGGCACATCATTTCTAGTTGTGGTGGGTAAACATGAGGACTAATGGGTCGGTTCCATCCTGCGCCACATAGGTTGGATCGAGACGCGTTATACAAAGACCCATGTGGAGGACTCGTCGTACAACACGAAGCTATCTACCAGAGTCGCGGAGGACTATATCCCCACTGGTGATAAGCCGACTATATATGATTTGTAACCCTAGGCTCCCAGTATGTTATAGAAGCTTGGGGGCTAGTTCGTCGATAGTATACACACACGCACAGTGCCTGGTATTCACGTGTACTTTGTACACACCACTATCACTAATATACAGTACCAGGAGTAGGCTTTTTCCTCAACTGCAAGGGTCCAAACTAGGGTAAAACTTTGCCTCGTATTACCAACCAGCCTAACAGTCAGGGATATCCTATCGAATGATATGATGGAATCACATCTGCCAACTACTAAGAGAGAGGTGTGTCTGGGGGGGCAACGTGTGAGAGAGAGGCCTAAAGATAATGTGCGTCTGGGAGACACGTAGGCACATATATGTGCGTATAGAGGGCTAGTAGAGACCATGCGTGTGTGTGTATATGCATGTGAGAGAAATAGTGTTTCCAACTGACATTAGTGAAAAGAGTGGTACATAGTAGTCAGAAAGAGAGAGAGAGAGAGAGAGAGAGAGAGAGAGAGAGAGAGAGAGAGAGAGAGAGAGAGAGAGAGAGATAGAGCGAGCATGTCCGTGAGACTCCCCGACACCCCGCGAGAGATTGTGAGCATGTGTGAAAGAGAAATGCCGATGCATATAAAGTGTGTGCACTTATGCGGTAGATAGAGAGATATAGCACGTTTGTGAGAACCTAGTGCATCTACGTGTAAACGGCGGTTCTATGCATTAAATTAAAATATAAATGGCATTATTATTTTTGTTTGAGATCATGAATTTTGAAAATTGCGTATGGACGAAAATCGGTCTATCAGACACCCATACTCTATTGAATTCTTGCATGTGCAAGTGTTTATTTCATATTATCGATCCATAGAGTGCGAGCGGTTTGAAATACAGGCAATGGATGCTTTTGCAATTCATATATAAACATTAATTAGTGCACTCCATGTTGTTAGTGTGAAGCACTTTATACATTTGTCACTTGCATGGATACATTCCAAATTGCTAGCTACGAAATAGAATACACGTCGAATTCAACATAAAGGGGGTTACGAAGATTTGAATTCATAGGAAGTGCATACATCTATTTGAACCCAAGATAATGGCATTTGTAAATCAGATGTAAAAGGGGGCATCAATCTTTGTTGTGCGTTTGTACATGCTATATATATTCATATGCATGTCTAACTTTTTTTTTGCAACCAAGGAGATTATATTTGGAACCATGCATGAACTAGGTAAGTTGCATATTTTTTAATATATACTCATGTACAATGTATATTCAAATGTACCACCTCCATTCCAAAATAATCGTAGCTTTAGGATTTTCAAGAGTAAAGATTTGTGAATTTAGACAAATCCTGAATGTTCAATTCAAGAGAACCGAAAACGTTAATGCTTCTGCTCCCAAATATTGAACAAAGCGCCATATAGGCCTTTGGTCACCCGAAACCGCGTGAGACTAATGTTTGGCGCTAGGAAATTACTGTCCTGAATCTGGCCCATGTAGCCTATCGGCCCGATATCCAAAGGGCTAAACCAGGGTAGGTTTGTAACTTCACCAAGATGCCAGTCTCAACCGTCTCCGAGAAGCATTCATACGCCGTGGGCGCCTAAACACCCATGCGCTCGGCCAAAATCTATCCCGCCCACATTTGGGACAACTGAGATTACTGTCCTACCCCCAACCCGCAATATGTCCGAAATTTTAGATGGGGGCAAAGTTTTTAACTTTCCCCAAATTTCAAACAAGCGCGTCCCAAACCGAAACATTGTTCCCCCTCAGTTCCCCGCCTCCCTCCGTTTCCCCATTCATACTCCATGGGCGCCAAAACGCCCTCTCCACCAGCCGCGAAACCCCAGCCTCCTCCGTCCTCCACCCCATAGCGCCCAATCCACCGCCGCCCAACTCCATCATGCCGGAGCTGGTACCCCGACGTCGTTGTCCAACGCAACCGCAACCGCAACGCCCTTAAGGATAGCTGAAGCCGAGGTAGAGCTGCCTCCACGACGCCGACGCCGACGTGCGCCGTACCAGAACTACTCCATCCACGCTGTCCTGCGCCTCACTGCTGCAGCTCCACTGTCACAACTGTCCACCGCACCAGAGCTGTTCCCGCTACGCTGTCGTTCGCCGCCTCGGATCTGCTTCCCCGCCGCCGACAGACGGCCACCGCACCACACTCAACAACTTGGCCATGGGTTCGTCCAAGGCTGCACCGTCCTCCACAACTTCTCGTTTCCAGCGAACCACAAGAAGATTGTTGGAAAAACAGAAGGAGGGCACAACACTGCCAGCAGAAAGAGGTACTCCTCTTCCCTTATTCATGCAAACCTTACGTCTTTGCTCACACCGTATTCATCCCACAAAAGAAACTAGTTGAGCGCTTCTTACTGCATCTTCTTCATGATACTAAATGCACAAGGTTTCGTCCCTTTACTATTTCACCTTTCCTAGAGGTCAGTAGCCTGCCTGGATTTCAATTCAAGGCCAGTCGATCTACAATTAAAAGAAGCAGCACCTGCTTAGGCGCGCGGAGCACCTAGTCCGCATGTTCGCCGGGGAAGCGGCGCATCGGTGTCTATCATAAGGGTGTGGGGCGCAAGAGCTCCTTGCGCCCGATCTGGAGATCGGCGGGGCTTGAATGGATTGTCGGGGGGGCGGTGCCAAGCACGGCGGTGCGGTGAGGTAGAGGAGAGGGTGCAGGCAGGGGACTGGCCCAGTGGTCGCTGTCGTTTCGAGGAAGATCGTCAACACTGACTAGCTAGAGGTAGATGAAGGCGATCTGCCCGTTCTTTGTACATGAGAAGGTGTAGAAAAAATGGACTGACCTATTTGTTTTCAGTCGAATGTTATTTTCATAGAATCATGTAGTAATTTAGTGTGCCATGCATGTTGTAGAGCTATCACATGTCTTCCGTCATTTATTTCTCACCGACCTGCTATCTGCTACCTTTACATTGTACTAATTGTGCACACATTTCACCCATACTCACACTATTGTTTTTTTATTCATGGGTATTTCAGACTCTGATGCATTGTTGATGAATGCTGAAAAGAAAAGACAAAAGTCGCTCATATGTAATTCGAAGATAAGCACTAAGCGTTTCAATGCTCTAAAGGATATAGTGTCAGCAGTTGGAGACAGTAAACGTAGCTCTGTAGTTGATGATCTCAATTGCCACACACAACCATCCCAGGTGCTTGCTTTAACTTCGTGCTGTCAAATGTGGTTGCATGTTGCATATGGTGTCTAGCGTGTATTGCTTCCAATTTGGTTAAATTGCATCTGCTTACTATACACATTATACCTTTGATAATGACATGCCTTCCTGTTTTTGATACATACTACATATGTCTATTAACCATGTTCGTACATCAAACTAATGCTCTTTTGTATCCCTCGTCAATCACTTATGATGAGACAGTCACCCGGGTGGGTTAGTGTGAGACGCCATACTCATTTAAAGAGTGCAGTGTCATCCTCCCCACATGATTCTCAAGAAACAACAAGGCTAAATGAAGATAGTCAACGTAGCTCTCTAGTTGATGGCCGCAATTCCCCCACACCACCATCACAGGTGCTTGCTCTAACTTCGCAGTGTGATATGTGGTTGCATGTTGCATACGGTGTCTAGCTTGTAATGCTTCTAATTAGGGTAAATTGCATCTGCTTAGTTTACACATTATACCTGTAAATATGACATGCCTTCCTATTTTTTGGTACACACTACATCTATGTGTTAACCTTGTTCTTACATGAAACAACCTCTCTTCTGTATCCTGCATCAATCACTTACGATGAGTCACCATTATTCGTTGCATATTGCATATTATTTCTAGCCTGCTGCCATGTATTGCTTCTAATTTGGTCAAATACATTTGTTTGGGCACCCTATTAATTTGGCAGAGTGATATTGGTTTCATCTTTCATATGGTTTCTAGCTTGCATTGATTCTAACAAGTTCAAGCACCTTGTGCTTACTTTACACTTTATACATCATACATGTCAATATGTCACGCCGTCATGTTTTTCATACATATTCCATCCTCCTATCATGCGGCTGCCTTACATGAAAGTAGTGTTCGTCAGTATCATGCATCAACGAGTTTTCAAGAGAAAATTTTATTCCTTTTTCTTGTGGGTTTGACTTGACAAGGAAAAATCAAGAAAGAGGAAGGAAAAGAGTAAGGAAGGCGATGATGGTGGTCCTCTGCAGCAACATAAACGGAGCATCTGTACCGATTCTCCTTGTACTGATAGTGCATTACAAGGCCCAAGTCTCCGCTCCCCTACACCACCATCCAAGGTGCTTGCTCTAACTTGGCAGTGTGATATTTGGTTGCATGTTGCATATGGTGTCTAGCTTGTATTGCTCCTAATTAGTGTAAACTGCATCTGCTTAGCTTACACATGATACGTGTGAATATGACACGCTTTCCTGTTTTTGGTACATACTATATCTGTCTATCACACCATGTTCTTACAAGAAATTACTCTTCTTGTGTATCCTGCATCAGTCGCTTATGATGGAGCACCTTTAAGTTGGCAGTGTGATATTGGTTTGCGTCTTGAATATGATTTCTAGCATGTATTGCTTCTAGTTTGATGAACGCCACCTATGATGAGACAGTTTTAACTTGGCAGAGTGATATTGATTGCACCTTTCATATGGTGTCTAGTTTGCAGTGCTTCTAATTTGTTGAAGTGCCTTCTGCTTAGTTACCACATCATAGGTGTGAATATGTCAAGCTGTCAATTTTTTCATACATATTCCATCCTCGTATCATGACTTTGCTTTTCATCATAGTAGTGTTCTTCAGTATCATGCATGAATGAGTTCTGAAGAGCGAATTATATTCATTTTTCTTGTCGGTTTGAACTCGCAATGCAAAACCAATAAAGCCGAAGGAAATTGGCAAGGCATTGTGTCCCTTTCGAGCCACTGAAACGGAGGTTCTCTACAGATTCTACTCCGCCATCCTCCCAACAAGATTCGCAAGACAACGCAAGGCTAGACAGTCAACGTAGTTGTGTAGATGATGAGCACATCTCCCCTACTCCACCATCACAGGTGCTTGCTCTAACTTGGCACTATTATATGTGGTCGCATGTTGCGTATGATGTCTAGCTTGTATTGCTTCTAACTTTGTTGAATTGCATCTGCTTACTTTACACATAATGCATGTGAATATGACACGTGTTCCTGTTTCTAGAACATATGTGTACATGATGAGCACATCTCCCCTACTCCACCATCACAGGTGCTTGCTCTAACTTGGCACTATTATATGTGGTTGCATGTTGCGTATGATGTCTAGCTTGTATTGCTTCTAACTTTGTTGAATTGCATCTGCTTACTTTACACATAACGCCTGTGAATATGACACGTGTTCCTATTGCTAGAACATACGTGTACATGATGAGCACATCTCCCCTACTCCACCAGCACAGGTGCTTGCTCTAACTTGGAACTGTTATATGTGGTTGCGTTTTCCATATGATGTCTAGTTTGTATTGCTTCTGATTATGTTGAATTGCATCTGCGTAGCTTACAACTTATACCTGCAACGGTCACTTACCCATAAGACACATTTAACTTGGGAATGCGATGTAGGTTGCATCTTGCATTGTCTTCTAGCTTGTACTGCTTCTAATTTCTTGAAATGGCACTTACGACGAGACACTTTTTACGTGATAGAGTGATATTGGTTGCGTGTTCATATGGTGCCTAGCTTTCATTTCTTCTAATTTTGTTGAAATGCCTTCCGCTTACTATTTCCGCATACATATTCCATCCTCCTATCGTACGTGTGAATATGAAATGATGTCTTTTTTTGTATATATTCCATCCTCCTATCCTGGGCTTGCCTTACATCAAAGTAGTGTTCGTCTGTATCATGCATCAACCAGTTATGCAGAGCTAATTTTATTCATCTTCTTGTGGTTTTGACTTCATAAGGCAATATCAGAAAATAGGAAGGAAAAGAGTAAGTTAGGGGATGTTGGTGGTCCTCCGCACGGACGCAAACAGAGACTCTCTAGATTTGCCACTTCTACTGCTAATGAAGTGGAAGTCCCAAGTCTACATGATGAGTTCATCTCCCGTACTCCACCATCGCAGGTGCTTGCTCTAAGTTGACAGTGAGATAATTGGTTTCATGTTGCATATGTTGTCTAGCCTGTATTTCTTCTATTTTGATTAAATTGCACATGCTGAGTTCACACGTTATACATGTGGATATGACATGGCGTTCTGTGTCTAGAATAAACTGCATCTATCTATCATACCACGTTCTTACATCAAAGTACTGCTGTTGTGTATCCCGCATCAGTCACTCATGATTGGACACTTTTAACATGGCAGTTTGATAGTGGTTGCATCTTGCATTGATTTCTACGTTGTACTGCTTCTAATTTTTCGAATTTCCACTTATGACAAGACACTTTTAACTTGGCAGAGTAATATTGGTTGCATCTTTCATATGGTGTCTAGCTTGTATTACTTCTATTTTCTTGAAAATCGTTTTGCTTAGTTTATAGATCGTAGTTGTGAATATGTCATGTCGTCCTGTTTTTCTTACATATTCCATCCTCGTACGGTTGTCTTACATCAAAGTATTGCTTGTCTGTATCATGCATCAATGAGTTCTGAAGAGCAATTTTATTCTTTTGTGTTGTGGGTACGGCTTGACAGGGCAAAGTCAAAAAAGATCAAGGAAAATAATATAGTAGGGAGTGGTGTTACTCGTCGGGTGAAATGGAAAAGGATCTGCCATCCAGATTCTGCTGGTACTTATAGTGCAGTAGAAGGTCCAAGTCCACCGGCTAAATCTACAAACACAATATCACCTGCTCCACCAGCTGCAGCATCCGCTTCAACTGTACCAGCATCTCAACGAGTTACTCGTTCGTTTGCTCCAGAACTGGCCGGTTCCCAAGCTGCCTTCACACCTAACACTACTTCCGAAGCACTGCTGACGAAACAGGACTTGGCAAGATCAGATGAACCTCATGAGCATCAACACCAAGACGGTACTTGATTGAGTCAAGTTGCAGTTGCATGCTCCTTTATATGTACTCTCACAAATTGATGTACACTAACACTTTCAATATTCGTTGTTGAACTAGAACCACGACGCAAGCGGAAACAGACATCAGGGATAATGCTTGACAGATTAACAAAATCTAAAGGAGGAAGAATGGAAATCCATTTTGAGGCAGGTTTAAAAAGGCCACGTAATGCTACAGAGTCAGCCAAGTTAGTATCAGAGGCAGCCGTTGCCGTTAGGTGTCATGCACGTATCCTCCCAACGTGGATCCAGTACAGGAATGAGAAAGACAATACCCAGTTTAACACCTTCCTTGACCATTTATCCGTAAGTAATGTTATTCATCGCAATTAGTAATATTGTTTTGCTCTGTCCCATACTTTCTAGCTTCCTCCTAATAAGACTCACATTCTTTTTTCAATAGATGAGGTTCAAGTTGGATACAAAAGATGATGCAACTAAACAAGCATGCACTCATGTTTTTCAGCCTGCTCTGCGACAGTATCGGTACCACCTTACAAAATCTCACTTTGAAGGCAAGGCTAACAATGAAATCGCCCAAACATCTCCAGTGGAATATATTACAGATGAAGACTGGACATCCCTCATTAAACACTGGTCTGATCCAAAGTATCAGTAGGCTATATGTATTTGATCAGACCACATATTGAACTTGTATTTATGTATGTGCCTTACAAGTGTATCTTCTTCTAGGCTAACTGTTTCAAGAACAAGACCAACCATTCTAAAGTGAAATTCTAACAGACAATAGGATCTCGTAGCTATATTGCACACTGCGAGGCTCTTGTAAATAGCTGCTACTTCCTTCTTTTTTCTGTGCCATATTATCGTATCTATATTGATTTGTTCCAAATACAGAGGAAAGCCTGTGCGGACCAAAAAGAACCTGAACTGAATGCAGTGCAAATCTTCAAGGATTGCCACACCAGCAACATGAAGGGCATGAGCACACCAGTTCAAGCCGCTGTTGTAAGTCCTTACTCCTCCTGCCTTTGAACTGATTGGTACTGTGATGTGTTCATTTAACTACTTGGTTTGTAGCCAATGTCAGTTACTATGTTCACTTTTATACACAGTTGTCTTAACGTATCATTTCACCTTACATGGTTTAAAAGAGATGAAGGATATTTTTTTTCATCTTGATCTGTATTCTAGTTGTTATGTTCACATGTGCACACAATGATAAAATAGCCTATTTGTTTTATATCTGTTTGCCCATGATATGAATGATGTCATACTATGTTCATCCTACTTTAAACCATGTCTCTTTATCCTTAGATGTCAACGAATGTGAGGAAATAGACACTACAGTAGGCATGCTACATGGACATATGTTCCGAAAGTGATTTTATTATGTAGTTGGCACTACAATACATGCTAATGTATTACAGTAGTTCACCAAAATAAGTTATGCATAAATGTGTAACCTACTTTGTTTGTTTTTGTCTCATTAGTAACTTATCTGTTACACTAATCTACAAGTTCAAACTTTCAGGAAGCTATGGAAAAAATGATTGAACAACCACAACCACCTGAAGGTGACGAGGCTACCACAGGCACAATGTCACCTCTTGCTGCAGTGCGTCAGTATCTCTCCACTAATAGTGCAAAAAGTACCTTCATGCGTAATTCTGGGTTGGTTGTCAAGGTAACCTCGTCCAAATCGCCTACTAAACAAAATCTTCCTGCTAGACAGAGTGATATATCTGTGCTCCAGACACAAGTCCAAACCCTAATGGACGTCGTTTTGGAAACAAGAATAGAGGTTGACAAATGTCGTCAAGTATGAATGGTTTTGAAACCAGACTATCAGACATTTGCTTCGTTTTTCAAGAGAATGGCGTAAAAAAGGTGAAGATCATGCTGCTCCATCAGATTCTACAGCCTGAAACATTAGCACTCAGGTCAAATGATCTGTGCTTCTATACATCTGATGGTGCTTTTATCTGCAAGGACTATAAAATTTATGCCAACATGCCTTTTGTTGTGATACAGCATTTATGATGCTGCCAAAGGCTGCAATAATTACAACGCTATTTTTGAATAGTGTAGGTTTATCTTAGTAATGTATTCGGCCGAAAGCTTCGTAGAAGCCCAACATGCCAACCTTCGTCGAGCCCATTCCAATTGGACTAAAAACGATTATGGGCCGAAATTTGCATGTAGCCCACTAAAAATATCTGGGCCTAAATCAGCATAAGATTTCATATTTTTCTGGTTGGCATGTGCCCATAGTGGGCCTTTAACAGGCCTAAACATAATTTGGGCCCTTAGTAACAATAGGCCGTTTATAGGTGTAAATATCTCGAGCCCATAAAAACATGGTCCTTTAAAAGACCGAAAGTGAGATTGGGCCCATTTAAGATGCAGATCTTTCACGGGCCGAAACTCAGACGGGTCGTAAATGCGTCGACCTAATACGCGGGCCTTTAACAGGCCGGAAGTTTGGTTGGGCTAGATTATCGTCATTTTTATATGGGCCGTTAATGGGCCCGATGTGACGTTGGGCCACATATGGCCCATGGATTTCATCCGACGTTAACAGGCCGAAAATCATAACAGGCTGAAAGTGGCCCAAATTTGTAGTGAGCCTCTAACAGGCCGAATGTCACACATGGTCGAATATGACCCAAATCCTTCACGGTCGTTTATGGGCCGAAAGTTTCAATGGCCTGTAAATGGGCCCAAATGAAGCAGGACCTTTAACACCCCGGAAATACACCGGGCCGTAATTCGGCCCATATACTTAGCAGACTATTAACGGGCTAGAAGTGACCATGGGCCGCGATGATGACAAGGTTAGGACAGGCCGTTGATGGGCCGATTTGACAATAGCCCTACGGGCCTTAACTAAGAATGTTGGGCCTTTAGCTGGGCCGACCCATTATGGTCCGCAAAATCTCGCGGGCCTTTAGCTGGGCCGGCCCATTATGGCCCACAAAATCTTTTGGGCCTTTAGCTGGGCCGACCCATTATGATATGCAAAAGCTCGTGGGCCTTTTGCTGGGCCGGCCCATTGTGGACCGCAAAATCTTGTGGGCCTTTTGCTGGGATGGCCCATTATGGACCGCAAAATCTTGTGGGCCTTTAGTTGGGCCGGCCCATTTAAACTTTATGGGCCAATTTTGGGCCGGTCCACGTGCCAACATATCATAGGCGCATCTCGCCCATTGGATGAGTGACACCTGTGCCAACGCGGAGCTGACACGTGTTCCCGTCAGCCAATCAGAATTTTACACGTGGAAAATCCCCATTGGTCCGGGCTGTTAACGGGTTATCGGAACCAAAACCGGACCCGATAGCTTAACGGCGTTCTGTTACAGTGGATGCCACGTGTCGGTCACCCTTAACGAAAGCACTTCTGTGGCGCGTGATTTATCGTCATGGAAGTGGACACTTCCGTGATGATAATTTTTGTAATGTCATGGAACACTTCTACGACAGCAGAGGTATGACTATCTTCATTCTGTCATAAATTTGTCATGGATGTACATGCATGACAGAAAACGTGACCTACTATGACAAACACGTATCATCACGGAAGTGTATTTTTTTGTAGTGCCACTTTGGAGTGGTTTTGAGGCTAGTACAATCTTTGTCTGTGCAAGTCGCCGCCATCGGATGAGAAATCCAGGCAAGTGGCATTCAAAAATGAGATGGTGGAGTAGGACGCTAGGTACCAGGTAGCTTGTGAAGCCCGTGAGGCCGCCTGGAAAAGGTGGCGGTGGAGCTTTGGGAGCGGGCGCGTCGTCGTGATGAGGTGTATGAAGACGGGTACTTTGCGAGGAAGGTCAAACGCGCTAGGCGCCTCATCTTGGCGTGGAGTGGGCCGACAAGCTCCAGCGTGCCACTGACGAGGAGCTCCGGTGAGCGCCCAACCAAATGGCAAGATCGTTCATGCTCGTCCGCCAGCAAGAGGCAGATCGGTACGTCAAGCGCTGTGAGGCGGAGGAGGCGGAGTACTGCCTCCGTGTTCAGAAGACGCCGCACACCAGGGAGCTGGTGGCGAGGAATGTCGGAATACTACCCCTAGGAGGGATTATTAGTTTTAGTTTTCTTTGTTTTCAATTTTATGCATTGTACATAGTAGTTAAGTATCATCACGTATAAGTGATGATATTATATATATTCTATGATCAACTACTGAACAATTAATATATATTATGAATTCCATTTTTCTATTTGTTTTCACATACTAATTTGTATCTACCTATTATCGTCCACATATACAGAATGGAAAGCATATATGCACACATTGAAACAGAACATATAAGAACGGAAAACAGAGTACACACATTGAAACAGAGCAATATTATGATTGTTTTGAATACATAATGATCCATGTTGAAATGACTCAACAAAATAAAACGCGTCCATGACCAGCAGCCCTTGGCTACGGTAGCTCTTGGCTCCGCCTGAACTCATGCAGTCATTCGTCCAAGCATTGGACACACTCGCGGTACATCTGGAGCGCGATCTCGAGCTCCAAGTTGGCTATTTCATCGGAGATCACCAACTCGATCATGGTGTGCGGCGAGTTGCAGTCTCTCGGTGATGACATGCTTATCTTGATCCGCGGTGCTGAAGAGTTATGCGCCAAGGGTCTGCTCAACCCTGGCAATGATGTGTGGCACGACTTCGTCCATCGCATTGCCGGGGAGCGCCTCGGCCTTGACGAGCCGTGCCACCTTCTCGTTTTCCTTGTCGAGGAGGTTGATGTCAGATGCGACGCTTTGGTGAGTTGTCATGCTTGGAATAGGTGGATGTGCTATAGGTTATGCTTGTTGCCTCGGCGCGTCGCGCGCTGCCTAGGTTTATGCGCAATATCGCTGGGTGGCGGCGGGAAACCAGTGAGGAAATGTCGGCAAACAGTGACGTGTTCATAAAACACCATCAATTAATGGAAACTTAGGATAGCAGGAACACCAAGCTAGGACAACACGTGCGGGCACATTACTCGCCGAAGGCTATGATCCATATACTTGTGTGCCCAACCGAGCACACTAGTCACAATAAAGAATATTGTTCCATTTATCTTAGTAGAGGAGTGGCGGCAAGCGTCATAAGAAGAAGTAGATGATGATCAGATGATGGTTTATCCTAGTTAATTATGCATATAATATTTTACTTTGGTGTGTGGAAATTTCACGTGTGTACTAGGCACCTATGTAATTGGATGTTTAATCTGGTTGTGCAATCATATCCTTATCAGTATATATGTTGTTGTTCTGTATGCAATCACATCGCACATATACCACACACATGTTGTTAAGTCCAACTGTTGTTGTTCTATCTGCTCAACGCAAACAGTTCATCCGAGTGAACCGTATGTCATATATTGCACACACCTTGATTCGGCTGACCGTTTCCGTTGTGTTGCCTAATCACAAATAGTTCATCTGAGTGAACTATATGTCGTATATTGCACACACACACACACACCTTCATATGGTTGCTCGTTTATGTTGTTATGCCTCATCACAAATAGTTCATTGGAGTGAATCGTATGCCCCGCATCGCACATGCATCTGTAATATGAACCATGTTTGATGTATCCGCCATCACAAACGTTTTTCATCTTTTTTGACATTTTTACATCACCGTTTGTGATTAATGCATCGCACACTGTTTCGCCGAAGAGACTGTCGCGTTTGGACCATCCTGAAGTACTGACTCTAGCTAGGATCTTGAATGGGTCTGGACTATCGAAATCCACCGTCCCAAATCTGAAGTCGGGTTGTAGGATTTCAAGCATCCAGATTAGTCCAATCATATATGAGCATCCATGTTGAAGACCTAAACATATAGGGAACATACGGGCATTCGCATTGGAAACCCAACTCCTTTTTGGCACTCCACAAACCGGCCCACACACCCCTTCGTCCTAGGCTCGGCCCATTTACGTTTTCTTCCTTTTTTCAACCTTAAAAAATAGATGCATGAAGCATGATTCGAACTCACGACCTCTTCAGTTAGTTCTAGCAGTTGTAACCAACTAGGAAAGCTCACTTTTTATGCTAGTTACTTCTTTTCTCTTCTTACTATGCATCTTCTATGTTTAATTTATTTTTGGGTTGACCTTTTCCCTTCGGTATTTTTTGTTTTTTACTTCATCTTTCATTTTTGATTTGCATAAATTCCTAAACCTTTTGAGAATCATGATTTTTTTCAAATTTGCAAATGTTTTTGTAAATCCATGAATATTATCTTAAATTCGCAAAAAAATCAAATCCATATTTTTTTTAAATTGTGAACCCTTTTCAAATGCATGAATGTTTCTCAGTTTCGCAAACTTTTCTCAAATTACTGATTGTTTTAACAAATACATAAAAAATCAAATCAATGAAAATTTTCCAATTTCATGAACTTTTCAAATTATAGATTTTTTTACTAAATCGTGAACTTTTAAAAAGTTGATCCTGTCATTTTTTTCTAATTCGTGAAGTTAAAAAATATCAAAGATCAATCAAATTCACGAAATTTTCCATATATATGAACTTGCGAATACTGTGTGAACTTTTTTTACAACAATTCTTGAACTTTTCCCAAATCCGTCAGCTTTTTGTGAACTTCGTCCAAAATTCAAGAACTTTTTTCAAAATTTGTCAGCTTTTTAATTGTTTGCTAACTTTTTAATGAACTTTTCACATTCATGAAATATTTTTAATTCTAGGAGTTCTTTAAAATATGTTTTTCAAATTCATGAGCTTTTTCATTTCTTCTGAACCTTTTTCAAGTTCATAGTTTTCTCTTCAAATTAGCGGTAAAACCTGAAACAAAACGAGTAAGAGATCAAATTAGGTTTTTTTGGTGGCCAGCCCACAATAAGGATTGTGTGAGTGCCACTTGGATAACTGGCGCCAAAGGCGCCCCATAGGAGCTCTTTGTTGGAGATGCCTGGGGACCCTATAAAAAGATACTACAGGGTCACTCTGTGCGTTCGGTTTATTCGGCTTACATGGTTTGGTTTATACGGTATTTTGGTTTATATAGTATTAATAATTTGGTAAATACAGTAGACAATTTAGATACGGCTTGGTTTCGGTGTATACCAAATCATTTTGGTATGGTTTTGGTATATACCATAAAAACTAAACTTGCCAATTTGAAAATGACATATAATAGTTTGCAAATTTATGGCTCAAAACACATATCTTTGTATACAAAGAGTGTATCACTATATGTGAGTGTATATGCAGGCATCGATTCGATGGTTATGGACGTGCTTAGAATTCTTTCGAAGAGAAGTATGACTATGTTACAAGAAAAATAGATGCGCCCAACAGGAAATCTAGCTTATGTACAAAAAATGACTACTTGTATGGTTGTTCTCCCCAAGATATATACATATATATTTTTTACTCCGGTTTAGTCGGTAAACTATTCGTTTTTTAGATATATACCATAAAATCCAGAATGCAAAACGGTATGAAAAGTTCATACCATACTGAAACAATAAACCATAAAATTGGTTCAGTTTTTTTATTTTCATATGGTTTTTCGGTTCGGTTTTAAAACGCACAGGGTGACTATAGGGGATGGACAGCCAAGAGACGAAGACCTTTTTTTACTTCAGTGTCAATCTGATGTTTGATCTACGGTGAAGCGAACAAAAGATTAACTCTGAGGGAACTCCGTGCACGAACATTTTTGTTTGATCTGAATCCCCTCCAGGCATGAACCCCACGCCAGCCAGACTTTTTTGCTAGGCCTCCAGGCCAACACAATCCTCTTTTGTACAAAAATATAAGAAATGTAAAAGGCTGTCCAAAGTATTTACTACATAAAATAAGAAAAAATCACAATGACATGCAGTAACTATTGCATGAAGTGGTGAACCAACCTGTGGTTGAGATGGTTAGGTGGACAGTGGTATCCCCTACCCACCAGGGTTCAAATCCTGGTGCTTGCATTATTCCTGGATTTATTTCAGGATTTCCGGCGATGCGCTTTCAGTGGGAGGAGATGTTCCCGTAGACGACGAGGCGCCTACGGTGACTTCTTAAATCTCAAGATGATATGCCGGCTCAGTCTCTCAAAGGTGCTCATAGGGGTAGGGTGTGCGTGTGTGCGTTCATAGGGGTGAGTGTATGCGCGTGTATATGAGCGCTTGCGTTGGTACTGATGCTAAAAAAAAAACTATTGCATGAAGTGTACACAAATTTATTGCCATATTGTATCCTTTTTTTTGCTGATGTCTAGTACATTATGAAAAAACATGCATAGTAAATTGCCATGGCAAATGGAGAGATACAAACATACATAGTTCACCGTCGTCCATCTCACCTATGATAACATTGCCACTCCATAGAGACGACGTCATCCTCTTCATCTATTGCACAAAACACTGATCGAGGCAGTGTTGTGGGGGAGCTGGTCATAGTAGGAGGTATCATATACTCGATGCATGATACTAGTGTATGATACTACATTCGTAGTGCATAGTATCATATGCTGGTATCAAAGATTGCCTCATTTATTACACATACTAGTTCCACATGATTGAAAATGATACAATATCATATCATGATACTCAATCTTTTCTTTCTTCATTTAATTATATGCCATCTTATCAAAATTGGCATTACGGGTAGCCTAAGGTGGACATGCATTTAATTCTATGATATTGCATCAAACCCTAGCCTCGTCCTTGATTGAGGTTCTCATGGTGGTCTCACGGCAGATGCCATGGGATGGCTAAAGAGTGGGACAGACACAAGGGCACCGGTGGGTTCCAGAGGCGAGGTTGATACACGCAAGTGGGAGACACGAGACGTACCCAGGTTCGGGGATCTCCGGAGAGATAACACCTTTAGTCCTGCCGAGTGTGGTTTATATGAAGATGATACAAGCTTACTCCTTGAGCTGTTCTGAAGAGGGAGGAAGACTGGCCAAAGCATAGCTTGCTGCTTCACATGTGTGTGTGTGTGTGGAGATCGCTATGTTCGCCCGTGTACATGGAGGGGCACCGGGGGGTCTTATAGGATATGCCCTCGGGGTTACAACGGTCATATTACACGGGCGCTGGGCCCGGACGTAAATGTATGGAAGCCAGCGCTGGGACCCGCCGGGCACCAGGGTACGCCGGGTTCCCCGGAGAACACTATGCCTCGGTTTGCCGTACGTCATGGTGTGGTTGAGCCAGGTCAGCTACAGTGCCAGGACGCCTGGTCACCGTCAGTCCTTGTCGATGGGATGGAAGCGCACTGTAGCCATCCCCGCGCTGGTCAGCGGGGTAGGTGAGCCACTGTAGCCACGCTCGCCCCCTCGTGGGGGCCTGTCTTGCCGAACACCTGATGGGGACGGGCACTGACTCGACGCCGGGTTGAGAGTTATGCCATGGTCAGGCTCATTTGTCTTCTTTGGGTTCATCTTATTGGGAACATCCGGCATGCGCTTGCCGGCTGGCCGGGTTGCCACGTCTGGCCATGTTGTGCTTGGAAGCTGGCCAGGGTGAGCCGAGTTGAGGGGCATTGCTGTCCCCGATGTATTTGAAAGGGTTCAGTATTTTGTTGCCTGCCCGGGGTCCATTGCTACCTCTTGGCTTGCGTTGTATTCCCTCGAAGAGGAAAGGGAGATGCAGCATAGTAGCGTAAGTATTTCCCTCAGTTTTTGAGAACCAAGGTATCAATCCAGTAGGAGACCACGCGCGAGTCCCTCGCACCTGCGCAAACAAATAAGAACTTCGCAACCAACGCGATAAGGGGTTGTCAATCCCTTTACGATCACTTACGTGAGTGAGATCTGATAGAGATGATAGTTTATATTTTTGGTATTTTAATTTAATAAAACAGCAAATAAAAGTGGTAAAAGTAAAGTAGATGTAGATTGATATGTTGAGAATAGACCCGGGGGCCATAGTTTTCTCTAGTGGCTTCTCTCATGATAGCGATATTCTACGGCGAGTAAACAAATTACTATCGAGCAATTGATAGAAAGCGAATAATTATGAGACTATCTAGGCATGATCATTGTATATAGGCATCACGTACGAGACAAGTAGACCGACTCCTGCCTGCATCTACTACTATTACTCCACACATCGACCGCTATCCAGCATGCATCTAGTGTATTGAGTTCATACGAACAGAGTAACGCCTTAAGCAAGATGACATGATGTAGAGGGATAAACTGAAGCAATATGATGTAAACCCCATCTTTTTATCCTTGATGGCAACAATACAATACGTGCCTTGCTGCCCCTACTGTCACTGGGAAAGGACACTGCAAGATTGAACCCAAAGCCAAGCACTTCTCCCATTGCAAGAACTATAGATCTAGTAGGCCAAACCAAACCAATAATTCGAAGAGACTTGCAAGGATATTATGAGCACACATAAAAAGTTCAGAGAAGAACCAAATATCTTTCATAGATAACCTTGATCATAAACTCACAGTTCATCGGATCTCGACAAACACACCGCAAAAGAAATTACATCGAATAGATCTCCTAGAAGACTGAGGAGAACTTTGTATTGAGATTCGGAGAGAGAGAAGAAGCCATCTAGATACTAGCTATGGACCCGAAGGTCTGTGGTAAACTACTCACAACTCATGGTGAGGACGATGATGATGATGAAGGCCTCCGTGATGGATCCACCTCTGATGGAGCTCCGGAACAGGCTCCAAGATGGGATCTCCACGGGAACAGAAGCTACGGCGGTGGAATTCGGGTTTTCTCTCTATATACGGAGTTTCTGGGGTACGTGGACTTATATAGGAAGAAGGAGGGCACCGAGGGCCACTTGAGGGGCCCTCGAGGCAGGGGGCGCGCCCTGGGAAGGAGGGCGCGCCCCCTACCCTCGAGGGCCACCTCTCTGTCCCCTGACTTGGTCCTCAAACTCCACGTGCGTGATTTTCTCCAAAAATATCTCTCGCGAAGGTTTCATTCCCTTTGGACTCCCTTTGATATTCTTCTTCTGCAAAACCCTGAAATAGGCAAAAAACAGCAATATGGACTGTGCCTTTGGGTTAGTAGGTTAGTCCCATGAATGATATAAAAGTGAATGATAAAGCCCATTAAACATCCAAGACTTCATAAATAATATCATGGAACAATAAGAAATTATAGATACGTTGGAGACGTATCAAGCATCCCCAAGCTTAATTCCTGCTCGTCCTTGAGTAGGTGAATGATAAAGAAGAATTTTTGATGTGGAATGCTAACCAATATAGTGTTTCAATGTAATTCTCTTAATTGTGGCATGAATGTTCAGATCTGAAAGATTCAAGATAAAAGTCTATATTGACATAAGAAATAACAATACTTCAAGCAATACTAACAAAGCAATCATGTCTTCTCAAAATACTATGGCTAAAGAAAGTTGTCCCTACAAGATCATATAGTCTGGCTATGCTCCCTCTTCAACACACAAAATATTCATATCATGCACAACCCCGATTTCAGCCAAGCATTTGTTTTCATACTCTATCTTTTCAAACCTTTCAAATTTCACGCAATACATGAGCGTGAGCCATGGATATAGCACTATGGGTGGAATAGAGGTGGTTGTGGAGAAGACAAAATAGAGGGAGATAGTCTCACATCGACTAGGCGTATCAACGGGCTATGGAGATGCCCATCAATAGATATCAATGTGAGTGAGTAGGGATTGCCGTGCAACGGATGCACTAGAGCTAAATATGAATGAAAGCTCAACAAACGAAACTAGTGGGTGTGCATCCAACTTGCTTGCTCACGAAGACCTAGGGCATTTGAGGAAGCCCATCGTTGGAATATACAAGCCAAGTTCTATAACGAAAATCCCCACTAGTATATGAAGGTGACTAAATATGAGACTCTCTACAATGAATGACATGGTGCTACTTTGAAGCACAAGTATGGAAAAAGATAGTAGCAATTGTCCCCTTTATTTATTTATTTTTTCTTTTTTTTCTTTTTTTGGGCCTTTCTTTTTTTTCTTTGGCCTTTCTTTTTTTTTTGCGGAGGGGCTTTATAGATTTAGCCTTTCCTCCCAAGGATGCTCTAATAATGATGATCATCACACTTTCATTACAACTCGATATTACAACTCGATACTACAACAACAAAGTATGACTCTATATGAATGCCTCCGGCGGTGTACCGGTATGTGCAATGAAACAAGAATGACATGTATGAAGTTATGCATGGTGGCTTTGCCACAATTACGATGTCAACTACATGATCATGCATGGCAATATGACAATATGATGCGTGTCATATAAACGGAACGATGGAAAGTTGCATGGCAATATATCTCGGAATGGCTATGGAAATGCCATGATAGGTAGGTATGGTGGCTGTTTTGAGGAACAATATGGTAACTGTTTTGAGGAAGATATATAGTGGGTTTATGGCACCGGCGAAAGTTGCGCGGTACAAGAGAGGCTAGCAATGGTGGAAGGGTGAGAGTGCGTATAATCCATGGACACAACATTAGTCATAAGAACTCATATACTTATTGCAAAAATCTACGAATCATCAAAACAAATCAATCAACACATGCTCCTAGGGGGGAGGTTGGTAGGAGTTAACCATCGTGCGCCCCCGACCTCCACACAAAGGATGGCACTCTACAAATACCTCATGCTCTAACTTCGTCACATAGCGGTTCACCATACGTGCATGATACGGGAATCACTAACCTTAAGACAAATATTTCTCAATTTCATAATAACTCCACTAGCATGACTCTAATATCACTATCCTCATATCTCAAAACAATTATCAAGCATCCAACATCTCATTCTATTCAATGCACTTAGTGTGATTTTTTTTACTACATTGACATTGGATGTCTATCATGTGAAGACTAGTTTCTTTAGCCTAAACACATTACCATGCTGTTTTAATGGACTCTCAAATAGATATAAGTGAAGCATGAGAGTTCAACAATTTCTACAAAATATTATCACCACCGTGCTCTAAAAGATATAAGTGAAGCGCTAGAGCAAAAACTATTCAACTCAAAAGATATAAGTGAAGCACATAGAGTGTTCTAAAAATTTCTAGGCCATATTTAACTCTCTCAAATAGGTGTGTCCAGCAAGGATGATTGTGGCAAACTAACAAGCAAATACTCAAATTATACAAGACGCTCCAAGCAAAACACATATCATGTTGCGAATAAAAATATAGCTCCAAGTATAGTTACCGATGGATGAAGACGAAAAAGGGGATGACTTCCCGGGGCATCCCCAAGCTTTGGCTTTTGATTATCTTGAATTTACTTGGGGTGCCATGGGCATCCCCAAGCTTAGGCCTTTGCTACTCCTTGTTTCATAGTCCATCAAAGCAATACACAAAACTTGAAAACTTCACAACACAAAACTTAGACAAAAATTCTCATGAGCTCCGTTAGTATAAGAAAGCAAACCACTACTCAAAGGTACAAAACTTAATTCATTATTTGTTTATATTGGTGTTAAACCTACTGTACTCCAACTTCTCTATGGTTCGTATCTTCCAATACTACTCATAGATGCATCGGAATAAGCAAACAACACACGAAAAACAGAATCTGTCAAAGACAGAACAGTCTGTAGTAATCTGCAGGGTTCACCTACTTATGGAACTCCAAAAAATTCAAACTAAATTTTTAAATTTGTGAAATTTGTCTACCAATCATCTGCAAAAAGAATCAACTAAAAAGCACGCTCCAGTAAAATCCCACAACTACTTTAGCGAGCGCTAACGATTCTGTTTTTCACAGCAAGATCATATAAACTCCACACAAGTCTTCCCAAAGGTTCTACTTGGCACAAACACTAAACAAAACATGAAACCACATATAATCAGAGGCTAGATGCAATATTTATTCCCTAACAGCAACAAAAACAAAAAACATAAAATTGGGTTGCCTCCCAACAAGCGCTATCGTTTTACGCCCCTAGCTTGGCACGATGCAAGATATATCTAGGTATTGCCAACCTTGGAAGGCAATCCATAAGTGGCTCTCATGATAGATTCATATGGTAATTTTATTTTCTTTATAGGAAAGTGTTCCATGCCCTTCCTTAATGAAATTGGAATCTAATATTTCCTTCCTTCATATCAATAATTGCACCAATCGTTCTAAGGAAAGGCCTACCAAGAATAATAGGACATGAAGGATTGCAATCTATATCAAGAACAATGAAATCTAAGGGCACTGAATTCCTATTGGCAACATTAAGAACATCATTAATTCTTCCCATATGTTTCTTAATAGTGGAATCCGCAAGATGCAAATTTAAAGAACAATCATCAAGCTCATGGAACCCTAACAAATCACACAAAGTTTTTGGGATAGTGGAGACACTTGCACCCAAATCACACAAAGCATAGCATTCATGATCTTTTATTTTTATTTTGATAGTAGTTTCCCATTCATCATAAAGCTTTCTAGGTATATAAACTTCCAAGTTAAGTTTTTCTTCATAAGATTGCATCAAAGCATCAACTATATGTTTAGTGAAAGCTTTATTTTGACTATAAGCATGCAGAGAATTTAGCACGGATTGCAACAAGGAAATACAATCAATCAAAGAGCAATTATCATAATTGAATCCATTGAAATCCAAAGTAGTGTGTTCGTCACTACGCAAAGTTTTAATCTCTTCATTCCCACTTTTAGGAAATTTAGCATCAAGATCTAAAAACTCCGAATCATTGGGACACCCTAAAGCAGAATCATCTCCAATCCAATTTTTATCAAGATTAATACTAGAAAACAAGGATCTAATAGGAGACACATCAATAACATTCAGATCTTCATCTTTATTTTCATGCTCTTCCGGTTTAGCAGCCATCTTATTGATCAAGGTGGACTGTTTATCCGAAATTTGGGCAATTGAGTTTTCAAGGTGAGCAAATTGAGATTTCAAGCCATAAAACTCCTTAGACATATCATCAAGGTCTTTATTCATATACTCCATAAAGTTTTTCTGTTCTTTAAGCTCACTTCTGAAGAAGTCATTATGCTCAAATTGTATAGTCATACAATGTTTAACATTGTTTTCAATCTCCTCCAGCCTCTTGAGGTGAGGGTCAACACTAACAGGGAGAGCCATAGCGACAAGCAAGAAAGCAGCACACGAGCAAACAAGAAGCAAGCGAACGATAAACACACGGCGGAAGAAGGGCAAATAAAACGGCAAGGGTGAAGTGGGGGAGAGGAAAACGAGAGGCAAAAATGTAATGCGAAGGATAAGGGTTTGTGATAGGTACTTCGTATATGACTTTTGCGTAAGCCTCCCCGGCAACGGCGCCAGAAATTCTTCTTGCTACCTCTTGAGCTTGCGTTGTATTCCCTCGAAGAGGAAAGGGAGATGCAGCATAGTAGCATAAGTATTTCCCTCGGTTTTTGAGAACCAAGGTATCAATCCAGTAGGAGACCACACGTGAGTCCCTCGCACCTGCACAAACAAATAAGAACTTCGCAGCCAACGCGATAAGGGGTTGCCAATCCCTTTACGGTCACTTACGTGAGTGAGATCTGATAGAGATGATAGTTTATATTTTTGGTATTTTTAGTTTAATAAAACAGCAAATAAAAGCGGTAAAAGTAAAGTAGATGTAGATTGATATGTTGAGAATAGACCCTAGTGACTTCTCTAATGATGGCGATATTCTACGGCGGGTAAACAAATTACTGTCGAGCAATTGGTAGAAAAGCGAATAATTATGAGTCTATCTAGGCATGATCATTATATATAGGCATCACGTCCGAGAAAAGTATACCGACTCCTGCCTACATCTACTACTATTAATCCACACATCGACCGCTATCCAGCATGCATCTAGTGTATTGAGTTCATACGAACAGAGTAACGCCTTAAGCAAGATGACATGATGTAGAGGGATAAACTCAAGCAATATGATGTAAACCCCATCTTTTTATCCTCGATGGCAACAATACAATACGTGCCTTGCTGCCCCTACTGTCATTGGGAAAGGACACCGCAAGATTGAACCCAAAGCCAAGCACTTCTCCCATTGCAGGAACGACTACATATCTAGTAGGCCAAACCAAACCAATCATTCGAAGAGACTTGCAAGGATATTATGAGCACACATAAAAAGTTCAGAGAGGAACCAAATATCTTTCATAGATAACCTTGATCATAAACTCACAATTCATCGGATCTCGACAAACACACCGCAAAAAGAGATTACATCGAATAGATCTCCTCGAAGACTGAGGAGAACTTTGTATTGAGATTGGGAGAGAGAGAGAAGAAGCCATCTAGATACTAGTTATGGACCCGAAGGTCTATGGTTAACTACTCACAACTCATGCTGAGGGCGATGATGATGATGATGATGAAGGCCTCCGTGATGGATCCCCCTCCGGTGGAGCTCCGAAACAGGCTCCAAGATGGGATCACCACGGGAACAGAAGCTACGGCGGTGGAATTAGGGTTTTCTCTATGTATATGGAGTTTCTGGGGTACGTGGACTTATATAGGAAGAAGGAGGGCACCGGGGGCCACTTGAGGGGGCCTCGAGGTAGGGGCGCGCCCTGGGAAGGGGGGCGCGCCCCCACCCTCGAGGGCCACCTCTCGGTCCCCTGACTTGGTCCTCAAGCTGCGCGTGCGTGATTTTCTCCAAAAATATCTCTCGCGAAGGTTTAATTCCATTTGGACTCTGTTTGATATTATTTTTCTGCCAAACCCTGAAATTGGCAAAAACAGCATCTGGACTGGGCCTTTGGGTTAGTAGGTTAGTCCCAAAAATGATATAAAAGTGAATGATAAAGCCCATTAAACATCCAAGACTTCATAAATAATAGCATGGAACAATAAAAAATTATAGATATGTTGGAGACGTATCATCCATCCCCCTGACAATAGTCCCTAAAGTTGTGAAGGCTCGCCGGCTTCAAGCAGGGGGGCCTTCGCAGTTTCACCCCCTGTGTGACGCCCGTGATTTGATCGTACACTAATCATGCATGCCAATGTGTACGACCAAGATCAGGGACTCACTGGAAGATATCACAACATAACTCTAGACACAAATTAAAGTAATACAAGCTTTGTATTACAAGCCAGGGCCTTGAGGGCTCGAATGCATAAGCTTAAATACACGAGAGTCAGCGGAAGCAAAAATATTTGAGTACAGACATAAGTTAAATAAGTTTGCCTTAAGAAGGCTAGCACAAATGTAGCAACGATCAAAAAGGCAAGGCCTCCTTGCTGGGACCTCCTAACTACTCCTCGAAGCCAAACTCCTTGTAGAAACATCCTTGGGATCCTCTGGGTTCTGGACTCCACCGATCCGGTTGCATCATCCGAGAAGAAGGGACAAAAGGGGAAAATGGGGGAGCAAAGCAACCGTAAGTACTCATCTAAAGTACTCGCAAGCATGGATCTACACTACATATGCAATGCTATCTGTGTAAAGGGGTTATATCTGTGGGCTAGACTGCAGAATGCCAGAATAAGAGGGAGATAGCTAATCCAATCGAAGACTACACTTCTGGTAGCCTACATCTTGCAGCAGTAGAAGAGAGTAGATTGAAAGTAACAAGTATCCTCGCTTCTGGCAGCCTCCATCTTGCAGCAGTAGAATAGAGTAGATGGTAAGTTCACCAAGTATAACATCGTATAACATAATCCTACCCGGCGATCCTCCGCTCGTCATCTTGTGGGAAAGCGATCACCGGGTTGTATGTAGCACTGGTAAGGGTGTGTTTTATTATGTATCTAGTTCTAGTTTTCATGAGGTCGGAGTACAACTCCGGGTCGTCCTTTTACCGAGGGACACGGCTATTCAAATAGATTGACTTCCCTGCAAGGGTGCACCACATTACCCAGCACGCTCGATCCCATTTGGCCGGACACACTTTCCTGGGTCATGCCTGGCCTCGGAAGTTCAGCACGTCGCAGCCCTACCTAAGCATAACAGAGAGGTCAGCACGCCGGTCGAAGTCTTAAGCGCGCAGGGGTCTGGGCCCATCGCCCAACTCACACCTGCACGTTGCGTACGTGGCTGGTAAGCAGACCTAGCCTCTCCTAATACCAGTGTAGGCATTCCAGTCCAATCTGGCGTGCGCCGCTAAGTCGCTGACATTAAGAAGGCTTCGTCAGATACAACGACGAGGAGAGTCCATAACTATTCCCATGTAGCTGGTTAGTGCGTATAGGCCAACGGCCAGACTCAGATCAAATATCCAAACTCGTTAAGCGTGTTATTATGAAATAACCGCGGACAACGACCAGGGCCAGGCCACCTCTCGACTGGGTGTCTCAACCTGCCCCGTCGCTCCGCCACAAACATCCACTCGGGTGCCATCAGGAACCCACGCCCACCGCTACCTGGATGGAGCCACCTGTCCTTCCAGCCCCCACATTGGAATCACTTGCAGGTAATCAACAAGCTGACCCGACTTTAGTCACATCATGTGTCATGTAAAGTATGTATATAGTATATGCTCATGATCACCACCCGAAGTGATCACGGTCTGATAGTATAGAATGTCGGACGGACAAGAATGTAGGGCCACTAATCAAATACTAGCATCCTATATTAAGCATTAGGATAGCAGGTAAAGGTATCAACAATTGTAGTAACAATGACAGGCTATGCAACAGAATTGGAGCTATCGAATCAACAACAGTAGCAGCCCTAATGCAAGAATAAGAGAGAGGAGAGTGGGTGATATCTGGTGATCAAGGGGGTTTGGCTTGCCTGGTTGCTCTGGAAAGTAGGAGGAGGGGTCGTCGATGTAGTCGATCACGAGGTTATCGGTAGCGGTCTCGGGGTCTACCGAAATGAAGTAAAGAAGAGGGAACACAATAAATAACAGAGCAATCAAATCATCAGAAAGCATAACATGGCAATACGCGGTGCTAAGGGTGACCTAACGCAGTGCTACATGTTACAGACGGAGCGGGAAAATATCTGTGGATATTTCCCCGACTTTGGGCATTTACCGCACAAGCGATCCGGAGGGAAGATTTCATGTTTGCTGTGATAGAGACGTGTGACAAGTATGCGGGTGGCGTATTCGGCTTCGTCATATCTTTCTAATCATTTTTCATATATAAATTATTTACATCCGAGTTACGGTTATTTCTCTATAATTTTTCAATGATTTAATTATTTGATTGGATTTTAATTCGAAAATAAAACAATAAATACTTTTGTCACCTAGTGTTACTCTAGCCTATGAGTATGCCAGTGGGGCCAGTGGGGTGGGTTGACCCAGTCAAAGGATGAATGGTCAAAGGATGAATAGTGTAGGCGGATTCCATATGTCATTGTCTATGGTTAACTAGACTTTAATTAAATTAGATTAACTAATAGTGGGGAGCACTGTCATTAGCTAGGAGTTAACCTACTAATAATTAACACCTAAGCTAATTTACACGGGCCGTTCGGTGGTGGCTGTGCATACACACGCACACCTCACGTTCTTGAACATGGCCACGGTCATGGCCATTAGCAACCACGCTAGCAGCGGTAGCTGGAGGAATTAGCAGCGCCAGTAGCTAGCAGCTAGAGAAGAAACTAAGCGGCAGCAACAGCACCTAGCAGCCGCGGCAAGGTCGCAGTAGCACAGCAACACACATAGGAGCAGTAGCAAGCGAGCAGTAGTAGCCAGGAGCAGCGAGCGCAGCAGCAGTCCGCCGCTGCTAGCAGGGGCGGGTTGGCGTGTTCTGGCACGACTGCCTGCGGGCATGGAGCCGCGTAGGGCCGCGCGAGTCCCTGCCCCGGGGCGTCCGGGATGCGGCAGGAGCGCGGCAAGCGCTCGCACACAAGAACACTGGGCGCAACGATGACGACGACATACGGCAACAAAATCGAGGGGGGAGGGGATCCGGAGGAGTGGCTCATAGAGAGGCCGTGGGCGAGCTCGGCAAGGTCGGAGGCGGACCGGTGCGATGGATCGATGGCGAGGTTGTGGCGTCCAAACATAGGGGACGACGATGACATCGGCAACACAGCAACCCGACTCGAGTTGTTGCCCTGAATGGACTAAGCCATCCTCGACGGACCTCATGGACGTGCTCCCGCATGCCAGAGACGTCGATGGCCGCGACAATGATGGCGAGGCAGCGGTGATCACGCAAGATCGCGAGCTCGAATTCGAGGCAGAGAGAAGGGGGTGATGGGGGATCGAGGGGGGAATGGAAGAGGGCGCTCTAGGGTTTCTGTTCGACGTTTTTGTAGGGATGGGAGGGGCACGTGCTGGCCATTCGGCCATGGTGGCCATGGATGGGCTCTATGCCATGGCCTCTACCTCCTCTCTATGTTTCGGTGGGAGAAAGGCTAGCGTCGGCTGGGACAGATACACTGTAGTTGCACAGGGCCCATCTGTGGTTTTAAGTCTTTTTTTTTCTTTTTCTTATTTTCGATTTATTTGTTGTGTTTTTCTTTTATTCTTAATAGCATTTGAATATTGTAAAATATGAAACTTGTCCCATAATTAGTGTTGTAAATTTTGGCACTGCCACAAAAAGGTTTTGTCAAAATTTGAGTTGATTTGAATTTTTCATAAATAAAAATATATTAATTGGCTTATTTTTGGTTCTGTTTTCATATCCAATGGCATTTTAACCATCTATGAAAATGTTCGTTAATGCATGGAAATTATCTAACGAATATTCGCAACCTATTGAGCATTTTTAACTTACTGTTTGATAATACCATAATTTGATTTTATTTTAAATTTGAATTTGAATTCGGTTTGGATCAAAGTGAGGTTTAGCAAATTATTTGCGATGACATGGAACCATTAGAGTGTGATTACTGTAGCTTAACTACTAGGGTGTCAAAATTCTCCTCAACTACAAGAAATCTCGTCCCGATATTTGAGAGGTAGAGTTAAGGGGAAGGGATTGGTAACGAAATTCTAATGGATCTTTTCGTTCAGGTTTGCTCTTCTCAAGATTTTGATCCCTATCGTTGATGTCTTCATTCCTCTGCATCATCATGATGAAGTTGTCATCATTTCTTCGGGAACTTCGTCGTAGTTTCGAAAGGAAAAGGGGTAACTTCGTAAGAACGGTCCTCTACAAGGTCGCTTATTTGGTAGTTAACATCAGGGAAGGAGGTGGAAAGTAACTCTCGAATTGTAACTTACGAAGATATCGAGGGTAAAATGTTTTCGAGCGGGCATGCAGTCGTTCGATGCCTAATCAGAAGGTGACTGAGGTTCGAAGCAACAAATTAAAATATTGCGTTTGGTAGTAGAGTAGATCATCTCTAGGAAGGTGGCTCATGATCAACATACGAAGCCAAGCGCGAGGAATAACTTTGGAAACGGGGTGTATAAGAGAGTCAAGATTCGATCCTGTGGTACTATGTGTTATGGGCCCACCATGTGGGTTAAAAGAAGGGAGGGCGTTGACGTCTTGCACGATCATGTAAGCAAGGTATGTCAGAGGATAGTAAGTCAGTTATATCGTCAGCAACATCGATACCAAGGGCGAGGGACGAAGTGAACCATTTTCCTGCTCGTTGAAAGGAGGCGGTCCTGTAGGCAAAGTTCTCGTCCATCGGTGTTTACCGGAATGTTATCAACAATAGTAATAGGGTCTTCCTGACAGAATCATACACCGATGTGTTTACATAAGCAAAAAATTATTACTGCTTAGATTATATGTAGATCACAAGAAAGGTTAAACAAACAAACGGAAAGGAAAATGTGTTTAAACATAGGTAATGGGAGTATATCCTTCCTAACGATAAGTAGGGCATGATATACGTGACTAGAGATCAAAGACATGACCATTTGGATAAAAGGGTTAATAAGAATCATGATATGTACCCATACACGGTGTTTGGATAACTGATCAAGAAACACTTAGCATTGTGCTTCAAATGCTCTTATTGAGAAGCGAAGTACCACAGACATGCTTCGAGATAGCATTGACATGGTCTTCAAGAAAAGGTCGGCCTTTGGATACACAAAGGATCCATCATGAACAACTCATGGAATAAGCCTTACAATTTCTCATGGAAGAATGACTAACCTTGCTGAAGAGGATACTATAACAATAGGTCCTCCGGCCTGGTGTGCTAGGCATGACATCACCTTACCGGGTTACAAAACAACCAATGCTTTAATTCTTGGAAATATGTTTCCAACATCATATCTAACCAAGAATCAGATCTGATTGGTGTCAGGATACCTCAGACTCAGGATGTTCGAGAAGAAAAGGTGCAACACAAATCGGCGAAATGACATTCCAAGATTCTCGGGAAATGAACTATGGGAGCGGGTTCCCGAAACAATAGTTCCTCATTAAACCAAGCAGAGGATGAGGGGGTGGTTGATGGGCTCAGCGACAATACATCGAGAATTCCAAACTGATGGATTTCCACAATAATGTGAACTAGAAGATGACACTCGTCAATTCAAATGATATAATGTTGTATGCTCAAGGAAAACATGCACCATTAATCATTAGTTGAAAGGTGTGCCCGAAATATGACCTTAGGCAGCAAGATCAATGTTAGAGTGACGATTCAATAACGAACAGTCTAAGAATGAACCGTAGATCGTTAACTTCAAACCAATAGGGTTGCTAGAAATACAGAACTCAAGCGACATCATTGGCATATTGGTGTACCGTTTAAAAACAACACGGGGACCAATGAAGAATGGTGATGGTGAGAAGTATCATCATACAAAGAATTTCAAATAGGTGGAGCAATCCCCACAACATTCTCGACATAAAAGACAGTAATACTTCATGGCAAAACACAACACTAGCTGGAGAGCAAGTTGTATTCATAATGTGGACAAGTTCGCCATGAAAGGAAGTCAAAGGTGTTGTCGATGATAATAAAAATCATCGAGGGCAAGGAAGGTACTTCTCATCATGAACACATTTGACATCTTGGAAGAAGTCAAAGTGTTGAAGGTGATCTGACACATTTGCCGGGAGGTTTCAAGAGGATGCAATCAAACAACAATGGCAGCAAGCAAGGGAATGACGAAGTGGCAAGTTATAGGATCAATATATAAGATGCAAGCTCAGAACCAAAGTTGCCTTTCAAGAAAAGCAACATGATGTTGAAAGCAAGACGTAAGTCAAGCTCACACACTGAAGAATTCGTGCACCAGAGAAGGACGAGGTAGCACAGTCAAATACAGCAAGACCGGGATGCAACCGATAGTCTAGGAATGACCAGATTATGTTCAGAATTTCCCAGTAAAATACTAGGGGTGTTTTATTTTTAGTGCGGAATAATTTCACTAGTTGGTGTCCTCGGTTGACAACAACCCAGAACCCGTAGAGTGATTACGACAAGGGAAGACTTTACTTCAACAAAGTTAGTAAGTGCTACCTCTTGAGCTTGCGTTGTATTCCCTCGAAGAGGAAAGGGATATGCGGCACAGTAGCGTAAGTATTTCCTCAGTTTTTGAGAACCAAGGTATCAATCCAGTAGGAGACCACGCGCCAGTCCCTCGCACCTGCACAAACATATAAGAACTTCGCAGCCAACACGATAAGGGTTTGTCAATCCCTTTACGGTCACTTACGAAAGTGATATCTGATAGAGATGATAAGATAATATTTTTGGTATTTTTGATATAGAAACAGAAAGTAAATAAAGCAAATAAACAACGGCAACAGAAATTGGCTAGTTGACGGGAAAGTAATATGATAAAGATAGACCCGGGGGCCATTGTTTTCTCTAGTGGCTTCTCTCATGATAGCGGTATTCAACGGCGGGTAAACAAATTACTGTCGAGCAATTGATAGAAAAGCGAATAATTATGAGACTATCTAGGCATGATCATTGTATATAGGAATCACATCCGAGACAAGTAGACCAACTCCTGCCTGCATCTACTACTATCACTCCACACATCGACCGCTATCCAGCATGCATCTAGTGTATTGAGTTCATACGAACAGAGTAACGCCTTAAGCAAGATGACATGATGTAGAGGGATAAACTCAAGCAATATGATGAAAAACCCATCTTTTTATCCTCGATGGCAACAATACAATACGTGCCTTGCTGCCCCTACTGTCACTGGGAAAGGACACCACAAGATTGAACCCAAAGCCAAGCACTTTTCCCAATGCAAGAACTATAGATCTAGTAGGCCAAACCAAACCAATCATTCGAAGAGAATTGCAAGGATATTATGAGCACACATAAAAAGTTCAGAGAAGAAACTACTATCTTTCATACATAACCTTGATCATAAACTAACAATTTATCGGATCCCGACAAACACACCGCAAAAAGAGATTACATCGAATAGATCTCCTCGAAGACCGAGGAGAAATTTGTATTGAGATCCAGAGAGGGAGAAGAAGACATCTAGATACTAGCTATGGACCCGAAGGTCTGTGGTACACTACTCACAACTCATGGTGAGGTCGATGACGATGATGATGAAGGCCTCCGTGATGGATCCCCCTCCCGGAACAGGCTCCAAGATGGGATCTCCACGGGAACAGAAGCTACGGCGGTGGAATTAGGGTTTTCTCTCAGCGTATGGAGTTTCTGGGGTACGTAGGTATATATAGGAAGAAGGAGGGCACCGGGGGCCGTGTGGGCCAGCCTCTAGGTAGGGGGCGCGCCCTGGGAAGGGGGGCGCGCCCCCACCCTCGAGGGCTGGCCCTTCGTCCCCTGACTTGGTCCTGACGTTTCCCGAGCGTGATTTCCTCCAAAAATATCTCTCGCGAAGGTTTCATTCCGTCTGGACTTCGTTTGATATTCCTTTTCTGCAAAACCCTGAAATAGGCAAAAAAACAGCAATCTGCACTCGGCCTTTGGGTTAGTATGTTAGTCCCAAAAATGATATAAAAGTGAATGATAAAGCCCATTAAACATCCAAGACTTCATAAATAATAGCATGGAACAATCAAAAATTATAGATACAGACTATATGCCACATTTATTCTCTAACAGCAACAAAAGCAAAAAAACATAAAATTGGGTTGCCTCCCAACAAGCGTTATCGTTTTACGCCCCTAGCTAGGCACGATACAAGATAAATCTAGGTATTGCCATCCTTGGAAGCCAATTCTTTGATTAAGCACTTATGATTTTTGGGCACTTATTTGTCCCTATGAATAGTCAAACTCTTGGGCAAGAAATCCAGAAATTCTGAAGTGTCAAAGGGTCTCTTGCAAAAGTAAGAAAATTAGGATGAACACTTATGGATTTGAGATCTGCAAGTCTAGATGTTTCACCCTTGTCCTTAGGGACATACACGAACTTAGATAATTTAGTGGTAGAGGTGTTTGGAGTGGTTTTTATTGCGGAAAGAGCAGAACCCACATTAGTGACAACATCCTCAAGCTTATTGATTCTAGTAGAATCATGATCTAGCTTTTCTTTAACTATGGGTTCTCTTTCCTTAAGATTTTTCAGAACAACTCCTACCTTAGATCCATATTGGGTAATTTCATTGTGAATTTTTCTATCCACGTTCTCTACCAATTCTACCGTAGCAACTTTGTTCTCAATAATTTCTAACCTTTGCATAACATGCTCCAAAGTTAAAACGGTCACATTAACCATAAGAGGTGGTGAGCCAAATAATTCAGCCATAGCTTTATAAGAATCAACGGTGTGGCTACCCAAGAAGTTCCCTTCGGTAATGATATCTAAGATAAATCCATTCCACGGAGTTATGCCAATATAAAAATTGCGAAGAAGCACGGAAGTGGAAAGCTTCCGATTAGATCTATTTTGAGCATTGCAAATTCTACCATGCATCTTTGAAGTTTTCTTCCTCCCTTTTTTTAAAGTTGAGGACTTCACTCTCGGGAGTGGTGATAATGATAGGTGTGCTAGACATGATGACAAGCAAGCAAGCAGCACACAAGCAAACAAGAAGCAAGCGAACGATAAACACACGACGGAATAATGGCGAATAAAATGGCAAAGGTGAAGTGGGGGAGAGGAAAACGAGAGGCAAATAAATGTAATGCGAAGGATAAGGGTTTGTGATAGGTACTTGGTATATGACTTTTGCGAAAGCTTCCCCGGCAACGGCGCAAGAAATTCTTCTTGCTACCTCTTGAGCTTGCGTTGTATTCCCTCGAAGAGGAAAGGGAGATGCAACACAATAGCGTAAGTATTTCCCTAAGTTTTTGAGAACCAAGGTATCAATCCAGTAGGAGACCACGCGCCAGTCCCTCGCACCTGCACAAACAAATAAGAACTTCGCAGCCAATGTGATAAGGCGTTGTCAATCCCTCTACGGTCACTTACGAAAGTGAGATCTGATAGAGATGATAAGATAATATTTTTGGTATTTTTGATATAGAAACAGAAAGTAAAGAAAGCAAATAAACAACGGCGACAAAAATTGGCTAGTTGACGGGAAAGTAATATGATAAAGATAGACCCGGAGGCCATAGTTTTCTCTAGTGGCTTCTCTCATGATAGCAGTATTCTACGGCGGGTAAACAAATTACTGTCGAGCAATTGATAGAAAAGCGAATAGTTATGAGACTATCTAGGCATGATCATTGTATATAGGCATCACATCCGAGACAAGTAGACCGACTCCTGCCTGCATCTACTACTATTACTCCACACATCGACCGCTATCCAGCATGCATCTAGTGTATTGAGTTCATACGAACAGAGTAACGCCTTAAGAAAGATGACATGATGTAGAGGGATAAACTCAAGCAATATGATGAAAACCCCATCTTTTTATCCTCGGTGGCAACAATACAATACGTGCCTTGCTGCCCCTACTGTCACTAGGAGAGGACACCGCAAGATTGAACCCAAAGCCAAGCACTTCTCCCGTTGCAAGAACTATAGATCTAGTAGGCCAAACCAAACCAATAATTCGAAGAGACTTGCAAGGATATTATGAGCACACATAAAATGTTCAGAGAAGAACCAAATATCTTTCATAGATAACCTTGATCATAAACTCACAATTCATCGGATCTCAACAAACAGACCGCAAAACGAGATTACATCGAATAGATCTCGTCGAAGACCGAGGAGAACTTTGTATTGTGATCCAGAGAGAGAGAGAAGAAGCCATCTAGATACTAGCTACGGACCCGAAGGTCTGTGGTACACTACTCACAACTCATGGTGAGGGCGATGATGATGATTATGAAGGCCTCCGTGATGAATCCCCCTCCCGGAACAGTCTCCAAGATGGGATCTCCACGGGAACAGAAGCTACGGCGGTGGAATTAGGGTTTTCTCTCTGCGTATGGATTTTCTGGGGTACGTAGGTATATATAGGAAGAAGGAGGGCACCGAGGTCGTGTGGGCCAGCCTCGAGGCAGGGGGCGCGCCCTGGGAAGGGGGGCACACCCCCCACGCTCGAGGGCTGGCCCTTCGTCCCCTGACTTGGTCCTGATGTTTCCCGAGCGTGATTTCCTCCAAAAATATCTCTCACGAAAGTTTCATTCCGTTTGGACTCCTTTTGATATTCCTTTTCTGCAAAACCCTGAAATAGGCAAAAAAACGGCAATCTGGACTGGGCCTTTGGGTTAGTAGGTTAGTCCCAAAAATGATATAAAAGTGAATGATAAAGCCCATTAAACATCCAAGACTTCATAAATAATAGCATGGAACAATCAAAAAGTATAGATACGTTGGAGACATATCAGTAAGATGTGGTGCAATGGCAAGACAACTTCGAGATACCAGTGGATAATACTCGAAGGTAGAACATGATAGAAGTAGAACCGGGTCATTGACCTATGACAGTAGATACTTCAACCTTGCCAAAAATAGACGAGGAACTAGAATGAATTCCCATCAGATATATTAGATCAGGACAGCATGGTCGGAACCATAACTGTAAGGAATCAATTCAAGAGTACCGAAAGAATCATACAGCTGGATAATCATTTTGCAAGAAGCTTCTGAGACAGTCTACATCATTTTCATGGGCATGAACACAAAGTTCAAGGTCGGCTCCCACTTCTTTAATGCATATCATTTCATTCACCTCTCTCTTTGGTATAACTGTAGTATTGGAATTTTATCTGGTAGAACACCGGAAGAGTATGACTTGTGAAAACTTTCGGGTTCTCACGGATTAGGGGAAGGCATAGGTTCAACCAATCGGGCATCTTAGTAACATATACCACAAGTTTCAAAAGTAAATACACAAGCTCGAAAGCAGAGCATGGTTGGCCATGAAGAGGATACAATTTTCCAAAGGCATTATGTATCAAGGGAAGAACTCACAAGGTGATTGAATATGAAGGACACTGTCAGATAACAATCCAATAATGTATCGGGCGATCCACAATGGAGCTGATGTGAGTGTCGGCACTCACTCGGAGGAAGAAAGAATACAGAGGCATCAGATTCAAGAATCACCTGATTAGTCTGATGCTTAAATAGAAATAAATTATGGTTTCCAAAATGAAGGATTAGAAGCAGACACTCTAATCAAGTATAGATAAGTTGAAAACACTTAGTTGGACAATCAATAATGGTTTGGATTGGCGAGAACCAACTCATGTCCGAAATGACGCATGAGCCGAAAAGATAATTTTAAAAAGGATAACCTGACGACTACGTGCACACGCACACATTGAATCAATAGGATCAAAATGGCTAAGACAAGGGATGTTAATGAAGACTACTATTCATATGGAATTAACCATAATGCAAGCATGCAAAAATTTCAAGAGTAACGGGCTGCAGAGGATTTTCGAAAGATCGAAAAGTATTCCGAAGAATTTTGTGAGAGACATGAACAATTGAGAAGAATGGATCCTCGATAAATGTGAGGAAATAACTGTAAGGATTTTCATGCGAAATAAAATTGCAAGACAGTAAACTCAAAGGATTCTCGGGACAACGGAGAATATTTTGAGGCATCTTGTAACAACAAGAGTGACGAGTAATGATCATGAGAATGACAAGTGCATGCAGATATCCATAGGGATATATCGGTGGCAATGAATTGCAAAGGCGGTGAGCACAATGGTCTCGAGAAAATATCGAGGGATATCCTCATAATCTTCTGACGAAGCAGGTGATCTTCCGGAATGAGGGCTGTCCGGGAGAAATAGTTACGAGAACCTAGAGTCAGAGTTAGTAAAATCTTTTAACCCGAATAGAAAAGAGATCAGAGTCCCAGAGCATAGAAGAGGAATAAAAGATCCTAACACCACCCATTGGTGTTGTGGGCCCGTAAGGCACACAAGAAGTTAGTAAATTTGTTTTTCAAAGACTAGACTCAACTTCGGCCAAGGAGTTGGAAAGGGGGCTACCTACAGGCAGTCCGCTCTGATACCACCTTGTGACGCCCCTGATTTGACCGTACACTAATCATGCACGCCAATGTGTACGACCAAGATCCGGGACTCACTGGAAGATATCACAACACAACTCTAGACACAAATTAAAATAATGCAAGCTTTATATTATAAGCTAGGGCCTCGAGGGCTCGAATACATAAGCTTGAATACACAAGAGTCAGCGGATGCAAAAATATCTGAGTACAGACATAATTAAAACAAGTTTGCCTTAAGAAGGATAGCACAAATGTAGCCACGATCGAAAAGGCAAGGCCTCCTGCCTGGGACCTCCTAACTACTCCTCGAAGCCGAACTCCATGTAGAAACATCCTTGGGATCCTCTGGCTTCTGGACTCCACCAATCTGGTTGCATCATCCGAGAAGAAGGGACAAAAGGGGGAAAGGGGGGAGCAAAGCTACCGTGAGTACTCATCCAAAGTACTCGCAAGCAAGGATCTACACTACATATGCAATGATATCTGTGTAAAGGGGTAATATCTGTAGGCTAGACTGCAGAATGCTAGAATAAGAGAGAGATAGCTAATCCAATCAAAGAATACGCTTCTGGCAGCCTCCATCTTGCAGCAGTAGAAGAGAGTAGATGGTAAGTTCACCAAGTATAACATCATATAGCATAATCCTACCCGGTGATCCTCCCCTCGTCACCCAATGGGAAAGCGATCACCGGGTTAAATCTAACACTGTTAAGGGTGTGTTTTATTATGTATCCGGTTCTAGTTTTCGTGAGGTCAGAGTACAACTCCGGGTCATCCTTTTACCGAGGGACACGGCTATTCGAATAGATTGACTTCCCTGCAGGGGTGCACCACATTACCCAGCATGCTTGATCCCATTTGGCCGGACACACTTTCCTGGGTCATGCCTGGCCTCGGAAGATCAACACGTCGCAGCCCTACCTAAGCACAGCAGAGAGGTCAGCACGCCGGTCTATGTCCTATGCACGCAGGGGTCTGGGCCCATCGCCCAATGCACACCTGCATGTTGCGTACGTGGCCGGTAAGCAGACCTAGCCTCTCCTAATACCAGAGTAGGCGTTCCAGTCCAATCCGGCGCGCGCCGCTAACTCGCTGACGTCAAGAAGGCTTCAGCTGATACCACGACGTCGAGAGCCTATAACTATTCCCACGTAGTTGGTTAGTGCGTATAGGACAACGGCCAGACTCAGATCAAATATCAAAACTCGTTAAGCGTGTTATTATGAAATAACCGCGTACCTCGTGGACGTGCTCCCGCACGCCGGAGACGTCGATGGCCGCGACGATGATGGCGAGGCAGCGGTGATCGCACAAGATTGCGAGCTCGAATTCGGGGCAGAGAGAAGGGGGCGATGGGGGATTGAGGGGGAATGGAAGAGGGCGCTCTAGGGTTTCTGTTCGACGTTTTTCTAGGGTTGGGAGGAGCACGTGTTGGCCATCCGACCGTGGTGGCCGTGGATGGCCTCCACGCCATGGCCTCTACCTCCTCTCTATGTTTAGGTGGGAGAAAGGCCCGCGTGGGCTGGACCAGATACACTATACTTGCACAGGGCCCATCTGTGGTTTTAATTCTTTTTTTCTTTTTCTTATTTTCTATTTATTTGTTCTGTTTTGCTTTTATTCTTAATAGCATTTGAATTTTGTAAAATATGAAACATGTCCCATAATTAGTATTGTAAATTTTGGCACTGCCACAAAAAGGTTTTGTCAGAATTTGAATTGATTTGAATTTTTCCTAAATTAAAATATATTAATGGGGTTGTTTTGGGTTCTGTTTTCATATCCAATGGCATTTTAACCATCTATGAAAATGTTCGTTAATGCATGGAAATTATCTAATGAATATTCGCAACCTATTGAGCATTTTTAACTTACAGTTTGATAATACCATAATTTGATTTTATTTTTAATTTGAATTTGAATTCGGTTTGGATCAAAGTGAGGTTTAGCAAATTAATTGCAATGACATGGCACCATCAGAGTGTGATTAATGTAGCTTAACTACCGGGGTGTCACACCCTGAGAAGGCGGCTGACACTGATGGAGCGTGCGACCGCCGGGTCCGGTGACACCCGCAGTTCCGGCTTCCGGAAGCAAGATCACGACGTCCTAGCATGGGCGTGAAGTCAAAGAGCCCGCCAAATCTTGAAGGGGAAGGGACACACCTTCCGCGACCCGATGCAGACGCCACGTGGCGAACGGTAGTCAGAGAGGCCCTTCCAGGCCACGCGCGCGATGGGACATTACAGCGGGCTGGGGCCCACCATGTCGCGCCCTCGGCCCCTGCGCAGGGATTTATTGCGGCCGCCGCGGATGGTTGCACTTCTCGACGTAGTTAATTCGTGGGGGGTCGTGCCCACACAACACGGGGACGTGGAAAAGCGGGCGCAACCAATCCCACTTCCCCATGTCTGGGCGCGATTATAAAACCGTAGGGAGGGGCGGTTGAAAAGCTCACGCACACATCCCTCACTCCGTCTTTCTCCTTCTACCCAGTTCTTGAGCTCGTCATCCACCGGAGAGCCAGGTGCTACCCGAATCGCTCGTCGGCCGTGCTAGCTCCTCCTGGCCGCCGCTCTCTGCTCCCTCATCGTGCCCCACAGAAGGCGCCACCGAAGGGCTCGTGGGAGGGATCCATCATCACCGACGCCAACATCCAGCGCCTCCGTGAGACCCGACAACTACCGTCGGCGGTGGATGTCACCGCAGGCGCGCCCGAAGGGGAGGTGGAGCCGTAGCCGCGAAACGGTGAGCGCATGGTCTTCTACATCCACTTCCACCATGGGTTCATCCTCCCTACGAGTGTGTTCTTCCGCGCCATCCTCTCTTTCTTCGGGCTGCAGCCGCACTATCTTTGGTGCGAACGCCGTGCTGCAGCTCTCGGGATTCTTCACCCTTTGCCAGGGCTACCTAGGGGCGGAGCCAGATGTGGAGTTCTGGTGCCGCCTCTTCTTTTTGAAGCAGCAGGGGTAGGACGCCGGGGCCATGTCGGACTGCAAGGCCTCCGTCGTTTTGGCCCGACCGAATGGGGTGTTCCCCAAGATGCCCATCGAGAATTCTGCCAAGAAATGGCAGAATACCTTCTTCTACGTTCGCAACGTTGGCGAGAGAGCCGACGCCATAAACTTACCCCCGTTCCTCAACAAGCGGCCGCTCGTCATGAAGGACTGGGGCCACATACCCAAGAACCCGCCGCAGTGGATGCGGAACTTGAGGGACTGGATCTAGGAGATGACTGTGTGGGAGGGGCTTAAGGGAACGGATCTCGCCGCCGTGCGCCGGGTGTTGCCACTGCAGCGCTGGGTGCATATCATCGGCCAGATGGGAGACCACTGAGATCCGACCCGAACGTCGTCTGGGAGGCTGAGCCCGGAGCAGGAGGCCAACCAGGTGAATGCTATCTTCAAGGCCGGGTGGCGCTCCGGCAAGGGGCCCTACAACGCTGAGCATCTGGCTCCTGCGGTGAGTCTTTGGTATCCCTTCTTCGCAATGTGATAGCTCTTCCTTCGTCCTGATGCAACACGGGAGGTGCTGCTGAACGGAATCCGGTAGACACATGAATGGACGGGGACGCAGGTACCGGTCATCGAGCAGGCCTGCTCGGAGGGGCCGGAATCTTTCGCTGAGTACCCGGGGCAGGCCGGCGCTAGAGCCAACAAGGCACGCCGCGCGGGTAAGTCTCTGCACCCCTATCTCTTGCAAGATTGGTCGGATGATGACGTGGAGATCTTGATGGACATTAGCACTGCAGCACCACGGAGGGGAGGGAGCGGCGCTGTCGAGCCCTCAAGACGGCCGATGGACGATCGACACTGAGTCGTCCCACGCGCCGGCCACGGCAAGTCGGCCGGACGGGAAGGATGAAGTGCCGCCGAAGCTGGCCAGAAAGCGCACGGCGGAGAGCCTGGCCGCGGGAAGCAAACCCACAGCCAGGAAGAGGAGTCGCGCCATCCCGGCGGTGCCGCTGAGACATGCCATCCCGATAGCGATCGGGTACGTTTCCTTGTTAATTTCGGCGATGCCAAGTCATTTTTTCTTATGCTTTCCTTGGTGTGTTTCAGGACGCTGCTGGAATTGTCGTTGGCGGCGACGTACACCGCGTCAGGGGGCGGCTTCTCGCTCCGGAGGACTCAAAATAGCGTCATCGACCTACCCGAGGGCTCGGCCGAGGAGGACCACAGCCTGGACCCGGCGAACGCCGAGCGCGTGGCTTGGCGTGATCGGAACCGGGTTGTGGATGAGATGGAGGCAGCCTCAACCCAGGCGAGGGCCGCGGAGGCGACGGGGCAAGCCACCAAGGAGCCGTCTTGGTCGGAGATGCCAGCATGCCTGGAGTCAGCCGCGACCATCGTCGAACCCCAGATGGACGAGGGGCGCGTCCAGGATGAGCGGGAGGAGGCAGACGAAAGCGATGCCGATGATGTCGTGGAGATTGCCGAGGACACCCTGCCCAAGGAAAATGCAGCCGAGCAGGGAAAGGAGGAGCATGCATGGGATCCCGCCCTAGGAGGGGCCACGCGAGAGACGCCGACCGGAGTACCGGGAGCGCCGCCAGCCAAGGAGGAGTCAGTGGAGGGTAGGCATGCCCTGGCGATCAGGATGCCGTAGACAGCGTCGGGAAGCGGACCCGCCGCCGGGTCACAGCAGCCTTGAAGCGGAGCCGGCGGGGCCGTCCAGGCCCCATTAGTAGGAGGAGGCGGCGATGGACGTCGCTCGCCAGCGCCTCAGCGGATACGACGAGCGGCTTCAGGCCTTTGTCCAGAGTGAGCTGGACCTGACGCAATAGTTGGAGCACTCCGTGGCTGTAAGTCTTCTTTCTTGTCCTCCGATTTTGTCAGTGGGGCATGTTAGTGCACCCACTGGGTATAGCCCCCGAGATATTAGGCCAGCTATGGAGCAGTTGGGTCGAATCTTAAAAAGTGTCTTTGCAGTTTATGTTGATCCTTGCTTTCTTACAGCACTTGGATAGCCTTTGAGTCGGTATTCACAACCAGCTTCTGGAGAGGCACTGCCAGGTCACTGCGCAGCTTCCCGCCAAGGAGGAGGCGCTCCGCCTTGCTGATGGTACGTCTTGCACACTCTTTGGTGGGGGCACGCTAGCGCACCCACTAGGTGTAGCCCTCGAGATTCGGGCCAACTGCGAAGCGGTTGGGTAGAATCTTGAAATGTTTCTTTCTTTCATGTCGTCATCTTGACTTGAGATATTGTCGCACCGCTGCCGCGGAAGAGGTGCCGGACCTATGAACCTGGTTGGCTGAAGCCGGCCAGCAGCGCGACCAGGCGGTCGCCGATGTCGGCCAGCTCCGGGCCGAGGTGGAGCGTTTGAAGGCAGAGGCTGCCTAGGTGGTGGAGACCCACCAGGCGCTTGCCGAAGCCGGTCAGCAGCGTGACCAGCTGGTTGGTGACAAGATCCAGCTCCAGGCCGAGGAGCAGCGGCTGATGGCAGAGGCCACCAAGATGGCCGAGGCCCACCAAGCCGAGCTCCTCCGCCTCAGGGAAGAGCACGAGAAGGCGACAACAGCCAAGGACGACGATTTGAAGGCGGCCGTCAATAAGAGCGCCGAGCTGGAGAAGGAGGTTGAGACGCGCGGCTGCATCGGAGACTTGGAGTGGCACGATATGTTGTGCGAGGCGCAGCATCTGGACGAGCTCCTCATTAGTAAGTGTTTCTTCATTAATTTCGCTGGGTTGCCAGCCAGCCTAGTTTTTTTATGGCTAACTGTCTTGCTTCTCTGTTCGACGGAATACTTCCAGAGACGCAGGATGCGGCGGAGTATGTCGTGCTTGCATACCGGGAGACCCAGGCGGACATGGGTGCCGGGCTCGACCCAAACGTCGCGTGGAGCTTCCCAGAGATCATGCATGGCGCCGAGGCCCGCCTGTGGGCCCTCGACAAGCAGACGGCATGGCTGTCTAAGGCAGGGGTGAAGATAGTGGCGACGCTCTGGCCTGGCGCCGTTGAGCCCAACAGCACTATGCAGTTGGCCTGGTGGCTGGAAGCCGGACCGCCGCGGCTTCACACGTGGCGCGTCTCCACCGCCCGTGCCGGCGCCGACTTGCTGTTGAGGTTCATCATGTCTTGATATCCGGGTTTGAATCTGGACCAGGTAGTGGCCTAGTTGACCGGGGTGGAGCCCGGCTGAAGGCGGAGGCAGGCCGGATCGCCGCATGGGCCAGCTTTATGGCCTCGTATGCCTTCCACGACGAGTTCCAGCTGGAAAGGACCAAAAGTAGTGGGGGGTGGAGCCCGACGACTTCGGCTTGGCACTGACGACCCGACGGGCAGCTCCAAGGAGTCAGGCCCCCTTGTGGGTGACAGTGCCTCGGTGGAGAACCCGGCGGTTAGCGCGAGGGAGCCGATGACAGCGCCACCTGACGCGGGGGCCGCCTAAAGCCGTCCCTCGCGGTGACCGCACCACCCAACGCGGGGGCCGCCTGAAGCCATCTTGGTTTATCTTTAGCTGTATTTTGTTAAGTGGTAGGTCTGCTGTCATGCCCAAGATGTGATTTTATCATGATCACATGATAACTTCGTGATTGGGGCACAACCGCATTTCGAGCGCTTAGCGAGATGGATATCATTACATCAAACCATTACATAATAGATGGGGATACAACAATTGGCAACAATTGCCACATGAATACAACAACATCATACACAAGACATCCATCTATGGATGAAAACACATAAAAAGCACAACTACATCCATCCTGCTATCCCAGGCTACCGACCAGGAACATATCCCAAGATCGAAGAAGAACAAGAAATAAAGAACTCCAACACAAGTATACATCGCTCTCACGTCAAGTCATCGAAAACCTATACCTACAACTGGTGTTGTACTAATCTGTGAGCCATGAGGACTCAATGATCCCATAACCATGGGATCAAGACTAGCAAAGCTCAATGGTTATGGAAAGGATAAGTGGTGAGGTTGCAGCAGCGGCTAAGCATTTGTATGGTGGCTAACTTATGATTTCAAGAGAAAGATGAGAAGCTACGCAAACGGTCACAACTCACTACTGCAGGTTGCTGCTAACGCGACATTACGATCAGAGATCCTTCGAGAAACTTTGTGCGATGCAATCATCGCAAACGGTGGTGTATGAAAACCTTCAAAAATGTGTAAAATGTTTGCGAAGACAGATGCATCAAATACGGTTCAGATTTTAGTTGTGTGTGCGATGAAGGGCATACGGTTCAGTTCAATTAACTGTTTGCGATGAGGATGAACAAAACAAAGGGGCAGCCAGATGAAGGAATGTGCAATACACATCATACGGTTCACTCGGATGAACTATTTGTGATTAGGAAAAACAAAAGAAACGGGCAGCCGGATGAAGGCGTGTGTGATATACAGCATACAGTTTACTCGGATGAACTATTTGTGATTAGGCAACAGAAAAGAAATGGTCAGCTAGATCAAGGTGTGTGCGATATACGACATATGGTTCACTCGGCCTTGTCGTCAGTGTGTGACCTCTGTGGCAACCGTTCGCTCCCCACTAGCATCTTCTTGTACCGTGGCAACCGTCCACCACCTCTTCGCCTTTCCCTCTCTATTTGGAACTGCTACCGCACGCTCTTCCTCCCTCCATTTGCCTTCACCCTTCCTTTTGCCATTGTTCGATCGTCTTCTCCATGGAGGGAACATGCCGGAAAGGACCCCGTTATTCTTGCCCCGATCTGAAAGATGACGTGGTGGAGGAATTCATTTATCGGTGTGATGTCATCACCTCGGCTAGCATGGCGGGTTCGTACAAGACCATTCTCGACTCAACAAATAGGATCATTACAAAGAACCCAAGGGTTCAGGAGTGGTTTGATCTCCCCTATCTTATTCGCCACCCTGCTCGCCGTCGGGAGGACGACGGAAGCCTTGCCTTGTGCAAGTTGATGCCGCTTGATAATGATACGTGTGATGTTAAGATACCATCGCTTAATGGTAAGGCATGTGAAGGCGCAAATGGAGATTGGGTTGTTTATATTGGGAGCAACTGTGAGTGGGAACTTGTGAATGTGTGCACTCATCACCGGGTTCCACTTCCAAAAATCTCAGACTACCATGAGGTTCAGCACACAGATAGTCTACGTACGTTCATATACGATCATCATGACATTCATCTATGGAAGATAGTAATTTCTCGAGTTCCCAACCGCTCTTGGGAATAGAAGAACTATGATGTTGTTGCTATCTTCGACAAGCTTGTTGCCGTCTCTACTTTCATGGATGGATGAATATTGCTCAAAAATCAATTTCTAGACACGAATGAGTACTGTGATGCAATTAAATATGAGCATCTTGTGTTGGCTCCCACCACTCGTGGCACTGTTTTTGCATTGGATCCTTATAGTTTTGGTTCGTTTGTTTTCCACCGTAATTAGAATTGTTTCATCCACATGCATGCTAGTTAGTATCACCGTACTAATTGACCTTCTTGTGTTTCTAAGTCATGTGAACATTCCACCACCTATACTTGAAAAAATTTATAACCAAGTGGGGGATGACGATGGTGATGATCACGAGCAGGACCCATATACTCAGTGGCGCTTGGAAACTTATTCTGATGGATCACCTCTTCTTGTATGCATACAAGGCACTGCTGATGTTACTAACGAAGCAGGTGTTGTCTCCCATGGTCGCACTATCCGGACGTATTCCAACATTCGTTGTAGGGTATTCCGGATGGATACCAGTGTACTAGCGCCAACACCTCCTTCTCCCTAGTTCAGTATTGATAGTCTTGGAGAAAACTCGCTCTTCCTTGGACAAAACTATCCAATGATGGTGAAAGGCGATCCAGCTGCTGTTGACACAACGTTACTACCATTTATGAGAACCAACAATATCTATACCTTGGACATTGCTATGGTTCCTTACCCTGGCTATCAAAATATGTGTCCTAATATAGGCCGCTTCAGCCTGGATGATCAGTCCTGCATTGGTCTCGAGATTGACAATAGCTGGCCCTTCCCAGAGAATCTGTTATCGTTCAAAGCAGGCGTTTCCAACGACGAGGATTGGTTGAGCTGAAGTTCATTTCATCGCTTTGTTATTTGTTGTGTGAGAAAAACTTTACTTTACTAGAATGTTTTGTTGGACATAATTTATAATCCAACATGTATCCTCGTGGTTGTTGTGTGTTCATGACTTGTTGTATGTAATGAATGGTACATTTGCATATGCGACCCATCAACTCACACATGCTGGCACGTCACACCGGTTGCGTGGCGGGACATATATTATTTTTCTATTTGGATGACAAAAAAAGTACAATGCCACTTTGTATTGGTGTCCATATGAACACAGCTAGTGATTTTAGTTGCAAAAATTAAATAGTGCTAGTGATTTTTAGCTGCATATTTTGACAAATCACAGTGTTACAAGGTTGACAAATGGCAATGTTACTAGATAAACAAATGTCAATCTTTCCAGTTTGACAAATGGAAACATACCCAAAATGGAAGATATGCAAATCTTACCCAATTGTTTGTACGTGGTTGCACACGGGTCATGCAAAACAACCATTTGCGTTGTAGGGGTGCAGAAATCCTGGTCGGCACATTTTCCCTTGGCTTCCTGGGGAAGCTGTCGGTTTGCATCCGGGTGTTCTAACTAAAACGTTTGTGATGAGTGTTTTATATTTGAAAACCGTTGATGTTTTTTTTAAGAAAATCGTTTGATAAGTCTGTACATTAAGAGAGAAAAACGCAAGTTCGTTCAAACCATATCTTTCATTTAGTCACACTGCGAATTTATATTCATATGACCGAGAATTCAAGATACAGTATTAGACCCCGAAAAAAACTATTTCCGGCAGCGGCGGAGGCTGCGTGCCGCGCCGTCGTTGTCGTTGTCGTTGTCGTCCTCCGGGACGCCGTTGTTGAAGTCTTCAAGGCAGCACAAAATGTTCTTCACCTGTAAATCCAACATCATGTCGTCGCGCAATCCACCGGCGGGGCGTGGGAGGACGGCAACACGCACCATTGAAAGGTAGCGGTCGACGGCAGCGTCCCATGCCGCTGAGTGGGGCACAGGCACGGGCGCGGTGGGTGTAGCCAAACGCATGGGGGGCAGCGCCACGGTGGGTGGAGGGGCACACACGGGCACGGGCACGGGTGCTGGCATGTACACGAGCTCACGCTGGTCCACGGAGACCTCGCTGACGCCCGCGTCTTCCAGCTCTGCGATAGTGCTCGGCGACCGGCCCATCAATGCTACGGGGATGGTCGCTGGCGCGTGCGCGGGGATGGGAGTTGGGACGGGAGCGGGGGCAGCAACCGCCGCGGCCAGCTCGTTCTGGGCCATGTCCTTGAGGCCCCATTCCTCCTTATTTTCTATCTCCTCCGGCTCGGAGTCGACTTCACCAAACTTGAAGACTAGTGGCCGATGATCGTTCTGCACCATGGCGTTTGTTGAGGTCTAAGGGAGGGAGGGGAATGGGAGGCGAACAGTAAGGCCGCCGGTATTAAACAGCGTCTCGGGCCCCATTAATGGAGAGGAAGGCGGGCGGCCATGGAAGTCAAAGGGCTCGCTTCCCAGTGAGCCTACGCTCTGTATAGCTCGCATGCTTCCCGGCGAGCCTACGCATTGGAGGACAGCTTGCACGCCTCTCGGTCAGCCTGCGCACCAGACTGCGCTCACACGCCTCCCGTTAAGTCAAGGTCAAGAAGACGTCCGCACGGCACCTCCTACAGCCATTACCAAGGCACGTGGCGTCTTGTGAATGGTTAACAGAACACACATGGTTTGAATTCTACAAACGTTTGAGATATTAAAGTGGCAGCTATTTTTTCATAATGCCTCTGTTAGCTGTCATTATTCGAGTGTGCCTTCTCTCAAAATGGACACGAAAAATGCCATAGCATGTCGGGTGCCATTCCATGATAGCATGCCAAGTTTCAAGAATTTCAGATGAGTTTTGGATTTACTAGAATTTAAAAACCAGGCATCTCCATGTGTAACGCCCCGAGACCGATGCGCTAGACGTCTTTTGTTTATTTTTATTGTTGCCATGTGTTTATTTTGTTTGTTGCATTATCATAATTATTTTGCATATATTATTCCTCTATGTTAATGCCATGATCATGTTAAGTGTCTTGTCATATATTTGCTTCTTGCACCATGCTCATCTCACTCATTATGTTGCATTGTGCTCGTGTCATTTCAATGCATTTTATCATGATCATCATGTGGGTTGCATTATTCATGTTGATGTATTGTTGGTGTGCTATCCATCTTCATATTTTCCATCAACATTTTCCCCCAAGTGCACAACCTATCCACTTCCTCCTTTCTTTCAAAATTTGGCTTTCATGTCAAGTGACATTTCTCCTGCCTCCATTAATGTTCATTTATTTCCTGATAATCTTATACCTTGCCTTTAGACTCCTTTCTAATTTTAGATCATTTGGATTTGTTTTGGCAAGATTAAAAAATGGTTCAATTTTGAATTAAAATCAAACTTGGATTATTTTTCTATCATTAAAAATTGCCGGAGCAATTTATTCAAATGCTGCATAATTCGAGGAGTCCAGAAGTATTTTTACTTCTTTCAAATTCATCCCGTAAAACCCCTGGCCATTTCCGTCTTATATTCTGTTGATTGTTTATTTGTAGAAAGAATTTAAAACGGAAAAAGGCCTTACCTGGGCGCTGCACTTGGGCCTCCTCCTTCCTGGAGCCCAGCCAGCGCCAGCGTGCCCCTTCTCTCCCTCTCACTAGTAAATTCTTCATGGATAACCTAGGCAACCCCACCTGTCACCCCCTCACTCTTCACCTTTTCTTCCTCCTCCCGCAGCTCTCTCTCTCACACAGTAAAAGGACGGGGTACATAGACACCGCGACGCCCCCGTGGCCGAGCCCTCCATCCGTGCATCTATAAAGCCGCCGCCCCAACCCCTAGGGTTTCACTTTTCCCTCCTCTGCTGCCGCCACATGAGTCTAGCCACCACTTCCATTGCCCCCAAACCTTCCGAGCGAATTCGAGAGCAAGGTTCGCCGCCAGCATGCTCTCTGTCGAACCCAGGCGGAGCCAAGGTGTCCAGGAGTTTTCGCCAAGTTCATCTTCGTCCCCGACATCCTCTGCATCACTACGGGACGCCAAGGCCACGATGCCCTCATCCTCTTCTTCCCCTGCTTCGACTTTCTGCGCCGAGCCGTTCCACTGATCAGCGCCTCCTCCCGCCTTTGTCGTCGCGTATCCGGCCTCGACGTCGTGTCCCTCGAGCCCATGGTGAGCAGCTGCTCCTCCCAGCCTCGTTACCGTGTCGGTTCCATCATCATAGCCTCGTTCTGCTTGTGTCCGAAGACCCGTCGTCGCGCTCTCGCCGTGCAGACGAAACAGAGTGTCTAGTTCTCTGTTCGCCTCCAGTTGCGCCTAGCACACATCGCGAGCATACGCACGGCTGCGTCCTCACATGTTTTCCACACGCCCACACGCGTGGTTGCACGCGCAAGGGCCTCTCGCCAGCCATGTCTGCATCAGCCGACTGAATCGCCGTGTCCTTGATCTCTGAATTTTTTGCACACGCGTTGCACCCACATGCTAGGGCGCGCACCTCACTTCACTACACCTATAGCCGGGTGGCCGCACGCGCGTGGACCTCTCCCGCACGTGTTGTACCCTGCTCGGCGAGCCACGGTTTGCCTCTGATATGCTCCATCGTGAGCACCGCACAGCTGCGCCTTTTTCCCTCTTTTGTGTAGGATCCATCAGAGATGACGCTTCTATTTCAGCCGTTCTACACAGGAATTATAAGTACCTACATGGCCTACTGGTTAGCCCAGCTCGTTTTCACATTGTAGACCGGGGTTCGAATCCCAGGCTCAGCACAATATTTTTTTACTATTTATCACCTTTCCTGTGACACTGAAAGTGGCACCCCACTCGTCATCCTCTCTGTCCTCACACCCCTCCCCGCACCCACACAGTCCGGCCACCTCAGCCCCTGGGGCCCCTCGTCATTGACAGTGGCTGGCCCAATTCATGTCCCCTATTGTTTTTCTTTTGTTTTGCATATTCATAGAAATGCCATCTTTTTTATTTGTGAATAACTAAACAACCATGCATCACATGTAAAAACTTTATATATGAAAGTTGGTTAGAATTCTGTGTAGATTAATAAAATTCAACTTCCATGCATGTTTAAAATGTTTTAACTTGATGTTTGTTTAATTTTATGAAAATAATATGTTAAAATGGTTTAATTCATAACTAAATAACCATAGCTCCAAATTTAATAAAATTTATATGTAAATGTGGTGGGAAAATGTGTAGATTAAATTGGTGCACTTACTTTTGTTGTTTAACAACAATAAAATGTGTTTTTAGGCAGAACGGTACCAAATTCGTAATATGCATATGGGGATTTTCCTGAGTTGTTATTTGTGTTTCCGGCCTCATTTAAACTTGCCTAAATAGTTAGTTTACTTTTGCTTCACCGCTTGCCATGTTAATCAACATTTAATATTGTTGTGTATATGAACAAGAGCGAACTAAATACTTGAATGTGGTGTTTTGTCAATATGCAACCCGTTGCATATTGAGCTCCACTTAATTTGTAGTATTGTTTGTTGCACCTTGCCATGCCCTGCATATTTAATCTTGTCATGCATCATACTTAGTTGAGCATCATGCATGTCTTGTTGTGTGTTGTGTGTTTACCGTGTTGCTTGCTTCTTCTCGCTAGTTCATATTCCGTTGCGATCGCGAGGATTCGTTCGTATACACTTAGTTCGTCTTCGTGGCTTCTTCTTCGTCTTCTTCATGGACTTGTTCTTCTTCCTTGCGGGATCTCAGGCAAGATGACCATCAGTTTGGATACCTTTACTATCATTGTCATGCTAGTTCTCTTGATGCTATCACTATATGTCGTGCTACCTATCTATTTGTTGTCAGCCTCTCCTTGTTGCCATGAAACCTCTAATCTTTGACACCATCCCAGCAAACCGTTGTTTGGCTATGTTACCCGCTTGCTCAGCCCCTCTTATAGCATTGTTAGTTGCAGGTGAAGATAAAGATTGCTCCATGTTGGAACTTGGCTTGTTGGAATATCACAATATATCTTACTATACTTAACACACCTATATACTTTGCAATGGGTGGAAGGCTTGGCCTTTTGCTCGGTGTTTTGTTCCACTCATGCCACCTTAAGAACTGATAAACCGGTGTTATGTTCCTTGATTTTGCGTTCCTAACGCGGTTGGGTATATGGGATCCCCTTGACAGTTCGTCTTTGAATAAAACTCCTCCAGCAAGGCCCAACTTTGGTTTTAATTTGCAAGATAATAAAAACTTAATTATTTAATTAAATTGCATAGGGAGTTAGCGTTACCCGGGGATTCTTCTACATACAGGGGGGCGGTGCTGATGGTGTTAGTCCCAAACGGGCGGACTGCGGGGCCGCCTCGGAGAAACTCGAGGTATCTGGCTCTCGTAGGATGTCACATCCGGTCGTGGCCTGAGACGAGATACGCGCGGCTACTATCAGGGTGTCGGCACGCCGAGAGGTCTTGCCGGACTTGTTTTACCATTATCTAAATGTCTTGTGCACCGGGATTCCGAGTCTGATCGGGTTGTCCCTAAAATAAGGGGTATTATTATTTTTACCTGTGGTGATCGTGAGAGCTTGTGATGGGCTAAGTTGGGACACCCCTGCAGGGTTATGATCTTTCAAAAGTTGTGCCCGCGGTAAACTGGCAGATTGGAATTTGTTAATGTTTGGTTGTACAAAACTTCAGAGAGGATCCGAAGTAAAATACACGAACCGCGTGAGTAACCGTGATTGTTTCTTTTAACTTTGAGAAGAGAACACGGTGGGGTTATGTTTGACTCATAGGTAGTTCAAGATCTTTAGCGATCACTACTAATTTGCGACCGTTTGCATAGATGCTCATCTTATTCTTGTACTCGTAAGTTAGCCACCATATTATGCTTAGTCGCTGCTGCAACCTCACCACTTATCCTCTCCTTACCCATTAAGCTTTGCTAGTCTTGATACCCATGGTTATGGGATTGTTGAGTCCTCGTGGCTCACAGATACTACAACAACTGTTGCAGGTGCAGGTTTCTGATGACTTGACGCAAAAGCGATGTTCTTTGTGTTGGAATTCTTTCTTCTTCTGCTTCATCAGTCTTGGGTTAGGTTCCGGGTCGGCAGCCTGGGATAGCAGATGGATGTCGTTGTGCTTTTCATGTTTGCATCCGTAGTCGGATGCCTTGTTTTGATGTTGTTGTATTCATGTGACTTGTATGAATTGTTGTATCCCCATGTATGTATGTAATGGTATGATGTAATGATATCCATCTTGCTAAGCGCCCGAAATGCGGTTGTGCCCCAATCACGAGTGTATCACATGATCGGGATAGAATCGCATCTTGGGCCTGACACCATGTTTTGCTGGCAGTCAACTGTGTCCTCGTGTTTGAAATTCATTCCCATTTCTTGCATGGGGCCTAAGCATGCACCCAAGGACACCGATTTGATTTTTCAACCAATTTATATGCACTGGAGCATGTGAATGTAGTTCAAATTCGAATTATGCACATAAATGCATTGAAAACTCAGTTAATGCATAAAAATGTCCACACGAACCCCGAAAAATCCCAAAAATTGACACAACACTCCTGTTGTTCTATCTTGACACGAGCATTTTTTAAAGCAATAAGAGGCAATGGATATCATTTCGTCCCCAAAGGTGGGACGTTCCCAACCTAAAACCATCATGCTTGTTGTGAGAAGCTCTGGTTTGTGAGAAGCATATACCCGAATTTGCCCCGAATGGGACAATTTTTTTACCACGGCATGTTGATGCCGCTCCATGATAGCATGCCAAGTTTCATGAATTTTAGACGAGTTTTCGATTTACCAGAATTTAAAAACCAGGCATCTCAATGTTTTGCCGGCAATCAACAGTGCCCTGGTGTTTGAATTTCATTCCCGTCTCTTGCATGAGACCTAAGCATGCACCCAAGGACACATATTAGATTTTTTTAATCAACTTTATTGCACTAGAGCATGTGCTTGTAGTTCAAATTTGAATTATGCACATAAAATGCCTAGAAAACCCAGTTAATGCATAAAAATGTCCAAACGAACCTCAAAAAATCACAAAAATTGACACAACACTCTTGTTGTTCTATGTTGACACTAAAAAAATTTGAAAGCAATAAGAGGCAATGGATATCGTTTCGTCCCCAAAGGTCGGACGTTCCCTATCGAAACCATCATGCATGTTGTGAGAAGCTCTGGTTTGTGAGAAGCTTATACCCGAACCTGCCCCAAATGGGACAATTATTTTACCACGGCATGTTGATGCTGCTCCATGATAGCATGCCAAGTTTCATGAATTTCAGACGAGTTTTGGATTTACTAGAATTTAAAAATCAGGTATCTCAATGTTTTGCCGGCAATCAACAGTGCCCCGGTGTTTGAAATTCATTCCCGTCTCTTGCATGGGACCTAAGCATGCACCCAAGGACACACATGTGATTTTTAAACCAACTTTGGTGCATTGGAGCATGTGCTTGTGGTTCAAAGTTGAATTATGCACATAAAATGCCAAGAAAACCTAGTTAATGTATAAAACAAGGCCAAAGAAACCTCGAAAAATTCCAAGATTAAACACAACACTCCTGTTGTTCTATGTTGACACTTGAATTTTTTTGAAAGTAATAAGGGGCAACAGATATCGTCCCGTCCCCAAAGGTGGTACGTTCCCTATCGAAACCATCATGCTTGTTTTGAGAAGCTCTGGTTTGTGAGAAGCTTATACCCGAACCTGCCCTAAATGGGGCAAAAAAAATACCACGGCATGTTGATGCCGCTCCATGAGAGCATGTCAAGTTTCATGAATTTCAGACGAGTTTTAGATTTACTAGAATTTAAAACTCATGCATCTCAACGTTTTTCCTGCAATCAATAGTGCCCTCGTGATTGAATTTCATTCCCATCTCTTGCATGGGACCTATAAATTCACCCATGGACAGACATGTGATTTTTCAACAAACTTTAGTGCATTGGAGCATGTGATTGTTGTTCAAATTTGAATTATGCACATAAAATGCCTAGAAAACCCTGTTAATGTATAAAAAGGCCAAATTAACCCCGAAAAATTCCAAGATTAAACACAACACTCCTGTTGTCCTGTGTTGACACTATAAAAAATTTGAAAGCAATAAGAGGCTACAGATATCGTCCCGTACCCAAAGGTGGTACGTTCCCTATCGAAACCATCATGCTTGTTGTGAGAAGCTCTGGTTTGTGAGAAGCTTATACCCAAACCTGCCCCAAATGGGACAAAATTTTCACCACGGCATGTTGATGCCGCTCCATGATAGCATGCCAAATTTCATGAATTTCAGACGAGTTTTGGATTTACTAGAATTTAAAAACCAGGTATATCAACGTTTTGCTGGCAATCAACAATGCCCTGGTGTTTGAAATTTACTCCCATCTCTTGCATGGGACCTAGAAATTCATCCAAGGACATACATGTGATTTTTCAACCAACTTTGGTGCATTGGAGCTTGGCTTGTAGTTCAAATTTTAATTATGAACATAAAATGCCTTAAAAACTCAGTTAATATATAAAAAGGCCAAACCAACCCCAAAAAATTCATTCCCATTTATTGCATGGGACCTAAGCATGCACTGAAGGACACATATTTGATTTTTCAACAAATTTGTATGCACCGGAGCATGTGCATGTAGTTTAATTTTGAATTGTGCATGTGAAATGGCTAGAAAACCAGTTCAATGTACAAAATGTCCAAACAAACCCTGTATAATTCCAATTCTTTTACGCCACACATATAGTTGCATGTTCACTGCAGATAAATGGTCTAGCAATTCAAACATCATCCATTGCCGTTGTGACCCCATTTTGTAATTCAAATCAAGTAGATCCCACACAGTTTATTATCACCAACCGTGTGAGACGTAGTACAAAAAATCTTGGAGCACCATCGGTGTATAGTACGCGAGAAGGTGTGTCGGCTACAGTGCACAGCCGGCGTGTCAAGCACACTATCTCACTCCCCAAAAACTCCCGCCTCTGCTGTCAGCGTTCTGGGAACGGGGGTACCCAGACATGCCTGCCTGCGGCCCAGGGCGTGGCTCATCCAGCGGCCTGGTACGGCCCAGCCTCATTAGTAACAACTCAAGACCCTCGCGAGGGGCCAAGCCTCGCGAGGCGGACAACACAAGACCTCCCCTGGGGCGCCCTCACTAGGCTAGCTCCCGAGGAGCGGAGATATCAAGGCTAGGGGCAACTCGCGAGGTCCTCGTGACGTGAGCCATGAGGACCAAGGCCAGGCGGGCGCCAGCGGGCGCATGATGCTAGTTTCCTCTTTGGTGCTAAAGGGACAGGCGCAGGCGAGGAGTCCCGAGGCATCGGACAAAGGTTTTCATATCGGTGCAACAAGACCAAGACCAGCAGGACGGTAGAGCAGAGGTCATCTCGGAGCCCACAGCGGCGTCACCACCAGAGCCTTTGGCAGACGAAGACCACCTTTTCTCAAGATAGCTTGTACTAGTTGTCCCCCTTCAAATTTGTCCGTTGTGGGATCCCTTCCCGCTTAATATTTGGGAAGAGGACCCGGGCCTCTATAAATAGGACTAGCCACCACCATATGGGGCAATCAGATCGAGAGCCAACGAGACACACCAGTAAGCTCATCTGAGCAAGAACACCTCTCCTCTAGAGGCTATTCTTCCCTTGTACTAGTTCTTCCCCAGCCTATAAGGCAATCCACCACACCACACTGGATTAGGGTATTACACCACAACGGTGGCCCGAACCAGTATAAACCTTTGTGTCTCTTGTTTTTCGAGCTCGACGAGCTAGGCCTAGGGATCGGCGAGTCGACGAGCTAGGGCGGAAGGGGAGATCTTCGTGCACACCCCAGTGTTCGAACCACGAGGGTTTTCCCGGAACTCAAGATCTGACATTTGGCGCACCAGGTAGGGGGTGCGCCGGATCTCCTCTTCCGCCGTTCGGTTCGTTTCCACTCAGCAGCCCTGATGGCCGACAACCAGGGGGTTCACGCCGACCGCTAGGCAGCCTGGCCCGCGCAGGCGTCACTGTCCGCCCACGATGGCCGCAACTCTGCACTTCAGGCGACCCCCGCGCCGCCAAACACCACCTGCAGTGGGCGGCACGGACCGGCGACCTCCGCTGCAGCGTCATGGTGCGCACGCTCCGTGGCGCGATCCTCGAACTACGCTGCAGCAACAGCACCACACACCTGACGGGAGCAGGCGAACATGAGGGTTGCGCTCATCGTGGCGCAAGAACTGTTACGATGTAGGCTGCCCGAGCGTGGCCGTGACGTGCTGCTGGAACACGTCGCCGAACTGTTGGACAGCGCCTGCAGGGGCGCACCGCCGTTCTGCTCCTCACCCGCGCCCCAGGTCGTAGGTGAGGTGCACGCGGGGTGCCGACAAGCTTGCGCCCCCCTCTGCCGATGGAGGGGCCCGAGGACACCAACATGGGCACTGGCGCTGTCTGCCCGACCGCGGCAGCTCCGTCACGCGCGGAGGCCAGCGCCAGCGGCCCCTCACGAGGACGCGCTGGGCTACAACCAGGTAGCCACTGAGGCCAGGTGCCGCAGACGGAAGTTCAAGGCACGGGGCACTTGGGTGGTACCCTTGGTAAGGCGGCTGATGAAGCCTACGTGCCCCGCATGGTGGACCTAGTGTACGCGTTCGGAGAAGGACCCAATGCTTTCCTCGGGCCGAGATGGAACGGTGGGACGGTCGAAGAAGAAGACTACCACGAGTCGCCTGGGGGCTCCATCGACCCCTTCAGCAAATGACGACAGGACACAACAGGTATTGCAGCAGCATGCATGCACTAACAATGGACTGCAGGTGAACCAGACCACGGTGATGGTCGGAGGCCCGAGAGCGGCGGGTCCGCCCTCAACTGGGGCAGAGCGCTGGGGGCTGCGCGCGGAGGGCCTGGCGCCGCAGTCTTCCCCGTGCCGCATGGAGCAAAGCAGCAAGTGGAGGTAGGTCCTCTGCCGGGGGAGCGTCAATGAGCCCTACTCCCTGGCAGAGGGCCCGTGGTTACCGAGGGTGCCGCTGGCATCCACCTTGCCCCTTGGTCCCGTCCTGGTTTCCGGTCGGCCCAACGGTGGTCGTGGGAGCGCAAGGCGGGGACCTCGTCTAGCGATATGAAGTAAGGCTCACGCCTGTGAAGGTCTCCACCCGTGACACTCTCACGTAATAATGAGTGGGGCTGTACACGCCCCGAAGTCTCTGGAGTGTCGCCCTCGGGCCTCGAGGGCTCCCTCCCACGTCCTTGTGGTAGCACTTAGCTCCGCACTAGTGGAAGACCTGAAGATTAGATTAGGTGTCGGACGCGGCTGTTCAATTGCTTTCTGGAGTTGGCTTGCCCCTTCCTTCTTTGAATGGATTTTGAAAGTTTTGGCGTTTCTCGAATTGCTTGGTTAAGTCTCTCTCTCTTTGGTTATTCCCTCGATTTTTGGCCTCGCCTCAGAGGGAGCGGCAGTTGCCCGACGCTCTCCCTAGTGCGCCTCCCTTAGCCTCCGCGAGGTGCCCATGTTTGGGCTTGTGATTGATGCACCCCTCTCCTTATGTCCGTGCCCCACGGGTACCGCGACAGGGTGTGTTCGACCATGCTCAGCTCACGCCAGGGACCTCATGCGGTGAAGGATAATAACCGCCTAACGAGTTTTTGCAGCCTCCTGAAGGGCCACGCGTCACGAGATTAGGGCTATTCCGATTACAACAAGATAAGTCTCCTCACCCTATGGGCGCATAATACACAGAAACTGCAACGCTGGCTGGGGACACTAAACATGGCGCCAATCATCATAAAAACCACAGTTCATTACATGCCCTTCCAGGGCCCCATATTCGTTTGCTTGGATAATGTAGGAAGAAAGGAAGAGCGAGGACATGCGATGATAGCTCCTGTGATGCGGCTGCTCACGATGACCTGCTCCCCAAGTTCAGCCGGAGCCCTCCTCACGCTTCACCTGGGCGTGACGATGAGACGACCCATCATCGCCCTCAAGGCGGGCGCAGCGGCATGGCGGCTGGTCGTAGCCACCACTGCTCGAGCTGCCACTGAAGGAGGAGCTGCCATAGCTGGATGAACTGCGGCCATCGCCAAGGCCAAGCACCTCGCTGCTGTCGTTGTCTTCGGGGCAGCACCCGGCACGACGGCCTTGTTCCCCGAACACCCTCCCGAAGAGGGTCGAGTCACCATCATACCTGAAGTGAAGGGTGCACCGTCTGCTCAAGCCACGCGCGTGGGCAAACGTCTGCCAGCCAAGGGCCAGGGTCACGGCGCCCACGACAGAGATCTCCACTGCAACCCAGGAAGCCCTGCTGCAGCAGCCGTCTGCTTGCAGCCAAAGGCCGCCGGAGCTCGCGATCGGGAGTTTGCCAACTAGGGAGCACGGGAGCTGGAGCCGAGTACCGGCCGGGCTCTCCGACCACATGACGAACTCCAGCATCACCTCCGCTGAATGAAAGCGCGGCCGGGGAGGTCGGGCGACCCCGGCGCGCCTCTCCTCACTCATAGTGCTGCAACGGCCTCAGCGATCCCCACCACGCGAGGAACCACTGCCGCGGTTGCGAAGGGCGGTGTCAGGTGCTGAGGGGGGGCGCCCACGAGGAGCCGCGGCAGGGGTCACGACGCACTTACGGGGGCGGCCTTGTCCCCTCTTAGGTGGTGGTGAACCGGGCCCCTCCTGACTGGTGTTCCCCTTCTCCGCGGACTAGAGCTTCCTCTTCGGTGTCATGAGAGGCTCTGCCAGGCAAGGAGCAAGGAGGATGAAGAAGAAGCGAGAGGAATGAAGGGAGAAGATGGGCAACAAGGATGCCGCCAGTCGCCTTATTTATAGCCAAAAGAAGGCCAACCGCCAGCCTCCATAATCGCAGGTAATAATGGTCTTTTGTGCACGCAGGGACTTGTCGAGTCACGCAGTCACCGAGGCTGCGTGGGGAAGTGTAGACGCCCACGTACTTTCAATCGCCACGCGTGAATCAAGGCCGCGGGCTTTTGGGGCCCGCGATGCTCCGCAGTTGACCCTTGGCTTCGCTGTGAAGCCAAGCCCGAGCACGCCTTGGGACCGGGGGCTACTGTTGGCGTTCTGGGAACGGGGGTAGCCAGACTTGCATGCCTACAGCCCAGGGCGTGGCACATCGAGCGGCGTGGTATGACCTAGCCTCATCAGCAACAACTCAAGACCCTCGTCAGCAACAACACAAGACCTCCCCTAGGGCGGCTGTCGGCGTTCTGGGAACGGGGGTACCCAGACTTGCCTGCCTGCGGCCCAGGGCATAGCCCATCAGGCGGCCTGGTATGGCCCAACATCTTCAGCGACCACTCAAGACCCTCGCGAGGCGGTCGATGCAATACATCCCCTGGGGCGGCCTCACTAGGACGACTCATGAGGATTGGAGATATCGAGGCAAGGGGCACCTCGCGAGGTCCTCATGACATGAGCAGTGACGACCAAGGCTAGGTGGGCGCCAGCTAGCGCAGAGTGCCAGTTTCCTCTTTGGTGATAAAGAAGCAGGTGCAGGGGAGGAGTCCCGAGGTGTCGGGCAAAGGTTTCCATATCGGTGCAACAAGACCAAGACCAGCAGGAGAGCAGAACGGAGGTCATCGCGGAGCCCACGGCGGCGTCACCACCAGAACCTTTGGCAGGCGAAGACCACCTTTTGTCGGGATAGCTTGTACTAGCTGCCCCCCTTCAAATTTGGCCGTTGTGGGATCCCTTCCTGCTCAATATTTGGGAAGAGGACCCGGGCCACTATAAATAGGACTAGCCACCACCATAGGGATGATCGCATCTTGAGCTCATCAGATAATAGGCCACACACCACAGGCTCACCCGAGCACAAGAACCCCTCTCCTTGGGAGGAGAGGCAGTTCATCCATGTACTAGTTCTTCATCATCCTACAAGGCAATCGACCACACCACACTGGATTAGGGTATTACACCACAACAATGGCCCGAACGAGTATAAACCTTGTGTCCCTTGTTCTTTGGATCTGACGAGCTAGGCCTAGGGATCAGTGAGTAGATGAGCTAGGGCGGAAGGAGAGATCTTCGTGCGCACCCCAGAGTTCGGACCTTAAGGGTTTTGCCGGAACCCGAGTAATTCTTTGATGGACCATGGAACAAAGAGTAGAAAGGGCGTAAGCTTGGGGATGCCCATGGCACTCCAAGTAAAAGGACAATCAAAAGCCTAAGCTTGGGGATGCCCGGGAAGGCATCCCCTCTTTCGTCTTCATCCATCGGTAACTATACTTGGAGCTATATTTTTAATCACCACATGATATGTGTTTTGCTTGGAGCGTATTGTATAATTTGAGTCTTTGCTTGTTAGTTTGTCACAATCATCCTTGCTGGACACACCTATTTGAGAGAGCTAAATATGGCCTAGGAATTGTTAGAACACTCTATGTGCTTCACTTATATCTTTTGAGTTGAATAGTTTTGCTCTAGTGTTTCACTTATATCTTTTAGAGCACGGTGGTGATTATATTTTGTAGAAATTGTTAAACTCTCATGCTTCACTTATATCTATTTGAGAGTCTATTAAAACAGCATGGTAATGTGTTTAGGCTATAAAACTAGTCTTCACATGATAGACATCCAATATCAATTTAGTAAAAAAAATCACACTAAGTGCATTGAATATAATGAGAAGTTGGATGCTTGATAATTGTTTTGAGATATGAGGATAGTGATATTTGAGTCAAGCTAGTGGAGTTATTATGAAATTGAGAAATACTTGTGTTAAGGTTAGTGATTCCCGTGGCATGCACGTATGGTGAACCGCTATGTGACGAAGTTAGAGCATGAGGTATTTGTAAAGTGCCAACCTTTGTGTGGAGTTCAGAGGCGCGCGATGGTTAACTCCTACAAACTTCCCCCCTAGGAGCATGCATTGATTGCTTTGTTTTGATGACTCGTAGATTTTTGCAATAAGTATATGACTTCTTATGACTAATGTTGAGTCCATGGATTATACGCACTCTCACCCTTCCACCATTGCTAGCCTCTCTTGTACCGTGCAACTTTCACCGGTACCATAAACCCACTATATATCTTCCTCAAAATAGCCACCATACCTACCTATCATGGCATTTCCATAGCCATTCCGAGATATATTGCCATGCAACTTTTCCATTGTTCCATTCATATGACACGCATCATATTGTCATATTGCCATGCATGATCATGTAGTTGACATCGTATTTGTGGCAAGGCCACCATGCATAATTTTTCATACATGTCACTCTTGTTTCATTACACATACCGGTACACCGCCGGAGGCATTCATATAGAGTCATACTTTGTTGTAATATCGAGTTGTAATGAAAGTGCGATGATCATCATTATTAAAGCATTGTCCCATGGGAGGAAATGCTAAATCAATAAAGCCCCTTCGCAAAAAACAAGAAGGGCCAAAGAAAAAAAATAAAGGCCCAAAAAAAGAAAAAAAAGAAAAAAGGGACAACTGCTACTATCTTTTTTCCACACTTGTGCTTCAAAGTAGCACCATGTTCTTCATTGTAGAGAGTCTCATGCTTAGTCACTTTATATACTAGTGGGAATTTTCGTTATAGAACTTGGCTTGTATATTCCAACAATGGGCTTCCTCAAATGCCCTAGGTCTTCGTGAGCAAGCAAATTGCATGCACACCCACTTGTTTCTTTTGTTGAGCTTTCATACATATTTAGCTCTAGTGCATTCATTGCATGGCAATCCCTACTCACTCACATTGATATGTATTGATGGGCATCTCCATAGCCTATTGAGACGCCTAGTTGATGTGAGACTATCTCCCTCCTTTTTTGTCTTCTCCACAACCACCTCTCTATTCCACCCATAGTGCTATGTCCATGGCTCACGCTCATGTATTGAGTGAAAGTTGAAAGGTTTAAAAGAACAGAGTATGAAAACAAGTGCTTGGCTGAAATCGGGGTTGTGCATGATATGAATATTTTTTGTGATGAAGAGGGAGCATAGCCAGACTATATGATTTTGTAGGGATAACTTTCTTTAGCCATAGTATCTTGAGAAGACATGATTGCTTTGTTAGTATGCTTGAAGTATTATTATTTCTTATGTCAATATAGACTTTTATCTTGAATCTTTCAGATCGAAACATTCATGCCACAATTAAGAGAATTACATTGAAAAATTATGTTGCTTAGCATTCCATATCAAAAATTCTGTTTTTATCATTTACCTACTCGAGGACGAGCGGGAATTAAGCTTGGGGATGCTTGATACGTCTCCAATGTATCTATAATTTATGATTGTTCCATGCTATCATTTATTATGTCTTGGATGTTTAATTGGCTTTGTCATACACTTTTATATCATTTTTGGGACTAACCTACTAACCCAAAGGCCCAGTCCAGATTGCTGTTTTTTGCCTGTTTCGGGGTTTTGCAGAAACGGAATATCAAACAGAGTCCAAACGGAATGAAACCTTTGGGAGAGTTATTTTTGGAGAAAATCATGCATGGGAGACTTGAGAACCACGTCAGCGGAGCCACGAGGAGGACACCGCACGCCCCCTTCCTCGTGGGTCCCTCGTGAGTCCCCCGGTGTCCTCCTTCCTCCTATATAAGTCTACGTACCCTGAAACCATCAGCAACAGAAAAAAAAAACCAAATTCCACCGCCGTAACATTCTTTTCCCGTGAGATCCCATCTTGGAGCCTGTTCCGGAGCTCCGCCGGACGGGTGATCCATCACGGAGTGCTTCTACATCATCATCATCGCCCTCACCATGAGTTGTGAGTTGTTTACCACAGACCTTTGGATTCATAGCTAGTATCTAGATGGCTTCTTCTCTCTCTCTCTCTGGATCTCAGTACAAAGTTCTCCTCAGTCATTGAGGAGTTCTATTCGATGTAATCTCTTTTTGCGGTGTGTTTGTCGAGATCCGATGAATTGTGAGTTTACGATCAAGATTATCTATGAGAAATATTTGGTTCTTCTCTGAACTCTTTACGTGTGCTCATAATATCCTTCCAATTCTCTTCGAATTATTGGTTTGGTTTGGCCTACTAGATCTATAGTTCTTGCAATCGGAGAAGTGCTTGGCTTTGGGTTCAATCTTGCGGTGTCCTTTCCCAGTGACAGTAGGGGTAGCAAGGCACGTATTGTATTGTTGCCATCGAGGATAAAAAGATGGGGTTTATATCATATTGCTTGAGTTTATCCCTCTACATCATGTCATCTTGCTTAAGGTGTTACTCTGTTCTAATGAACTCAAATACACTAGATGCATGCTGGATAGCGGTCGATGTCTGGAGTAATAGTAGTAGATGCAGGCAGGAGTCGGTCTACTTGTCTCGGACGTGATGCCTATATACAATGATCATGCCTATATAGTCTCATAATTATTCGCTTTTCTATCAATTGCTCGACAGTAATTTGTTTACCCGCCGTAGAATATCGCTATCATGAGAGAAGCCACTAAAGAACACTATGGCCCCCTGGTCTATTCTCAACATATCAATCTACATCTACTTTACTTTTTCAGCTTTTACTTTCTGCTCTTATAAACAAAAATACCAAAAATATAAACCATCATCTCTATCAGATCTCACTTTCGTAAGTGACCGTAAAGGCATTGACAACCCCTTATCGCGTTGGCTGTGAAGTTCTTATTTGTTTGTGCAGGTGCGAGGGACTCGCGCGTGGTCTCCTACTTGATTGATACCTTGGTTCTCAAAAACTGAGGGAAATACTAACGCTACTATGCTGCATCTCCCTTTCCTCTTCGAGGGAATAGAATGCAAGCTCGAGAAGTAGCAACCTGCGCAAGGTAGACTTGCGGCTCAACCCAGAAAAGTGCATGTTCGGCGTCCCATCAGGCAAGCTTTTTGGCTTCCTGGTGTCGCACCGAGGTATCGAGGCAAACCCCGAGAAGGTCAAGGCCATAGAAAAGATGAGTCCGCCCAAGAACCTCAAGGAGATGCAGAAACTGGCTGGATATGTAACGCCGCTCAGGCGTTTCATCTCTAAGCTAGGGGAGAGAGCCCTCCCTTTCTTCAAGCTGATGAAAAGGAAGGGCCCGTTCGAGTGGACCCCTGAGGCTGATGCAGCGTTCGAAGACCTCAAGAGATACCTCACCAGTCCACCGGTAATGGTGGCACCCAAGCCTCAAGAACCATTGGTGCTTTACCTGTCCGCAACACCGCATTCAGCTAGTGCAGCGCTGGTGGATGTTCGAGAGGAGTGTCAAGACAAGACCTTGCAACCCAAGGGCGGCACTCCCGAGGCCCCATCAGGGCCGAGGACGGCCGCGTCCTACAAGACGACTCCCCTGAGGCCACAGCTGCCCCAACTGACGACCAAGCTCCTGGAGCACCTTTACCTAGTCAGACCACACAGCCGCAGGCGAGTCCGGACTTCACCCCCGTCGAGCACCCGGTATACATCGTCAGCATGGTGCTCCATGATTCCCGAGCATGCTACCCCATGCCGCTGAAGCTCCTGCTTGCGCTCCTCGTTGCTTCACGTAAGCTGTGCCACTACTTCCGAGGCCACCCCATCAAGGTCGTCTCAGCTTACCCTCTGGAAAGGGTACTACGGAACCCAAACGCGGTAGGAAGGGTCGCGGAATGGAATATAGAGCTGCAGGAATCCCAGCTAGAGTTCAGCACAACGAGAGTCATCAAGGGGGCCGCACTTGCTGACTTTGTGGCAGAATGGACCGACGTCCCAAGGCCCGAAGCAAGTCAGAACTAGTCCCTCTCACCGGGGAGCAAAGCGTCGGATGGCTGGGTCGTGTACTTCGACGGCGCGTTCGTGCTCCAGGGCGCGGGGGCTGGGGATGTGCTCATCTCGCCCACTCAAGACAAGCTCTACTACGATGTGCAGCTCTGCTTTCAGCCAGGCGATAAGGACCCTAACAACATCGCAGAGTACGAGGGCCTCATCGCCGGTCTCAAGGCGGCGAAGGCCCTGGGGGTGAAGCGCCTCGTCATCAACTGTGACTCCCAGCTCCTCGTCAACTTCTCCAACAAGGTAAACGAGCCGAAGGACGAGCATATGGAGGCATTTGCCCCGCGACACTAATAAGGGGGGCGACGAGATCGCCAAGTGAGCGTCCAGACGCCTTCCCCAAGAGCCGGGTGTCTTCGAGGAGAGGCTCCTCAGGCCCTCGGCGTAACCCCCGCGAGAAGGGCCAATGAAGCCTCGGGAGGAACTGCCCCAGTCACCAGCCTCGGGAGCCCTTGCCTGCGGCCCGGCCTCAGGAGCCCGCTTGCTCCTGGCACTCGAGCCTCGGGAGGGATGCTGGACCGAGGAACTCAAGTCATACCTGGTGCGAGGAGCACTACCAGAAAAGGAGGAGGACGCCGAACGCGTGGCTCGACAGGCTACGTCATACTGCATCCAAGACAGTGAGCTTTATAGGAAGCGACCAAATGACGTTTCATTGTCTTGGATGCAGTATGTCGTTAATAAATTTACCAAATGGGCTGAGGTGGAAGATGTCCGAACCATCCCAGCCGGCTCCGCAGTCAAGTTCATCAAGGGCCTCGTAAACCGGTTTGGGGTCCCTAACCACATCATCACCAACAACGGCTCATAGATCACTAGCAACCTTTTCAAGACATATTGTGCTAACCTTGGAACGCAGATTTGCTACGCTTCTGTAGCACACCCCAGAAGCAATGGCCAGGCCGAGCGCGCCAACGTGGAGGTCCTCAGAGGCCTCAAGACCAGGACCTTCAGGAAGAAGCTCGAAGCTTGCGGAAGGGGTTGGCACGATGAGCTCCCGTACATATTATGGTCAATCCGCACCACTGCCACCAAGCCAACAGGAGAGACCCCATTCTTCCTCGTCTACGGAGATGAAGCGGTCCTCCCTCACGAGGTCAGGCACCAGTCCCCGCGAGTCCTAGCGTTCGACGAGGCGCAGCAGGGCGCCGTGCAAGGGGCGGACCATGTGCCGGGGGGGAGCGCCGGCATGACGCTTCTCTCCGAGTGGCAAGATACCAGTACGCGTTGAGGCGATACCATTGCCGCAGCATCCACCCCAAGACACTCGAGGTAGGTGACCTCGTCTTGAGGAGAGTCCTCTCCAGGGAGGGGCTGCACAAGCTCTCACCCATGTGGGAAGGCCCGTTCAAGATCACCCATGTCTCCAGACCTGGCGTCGTGTGCGAGGAACAAGGCCCTTGCACCTGAGAAGACTAGGCTCCGTGCCTGCGAGGAACAAGGCCCTTCAACCTGAGAAGACTAGGCTCCGTGCCTGCGAGGAACAAGGACCTTGCGCCTGAGAAGACTAGGCTTCGTGCGTGCGAGGAACAAGGCCCTTGCGCCTGAGAAGACTAGGCTCCGTGCCTGCAAGGAACAAGGCCCTTGTGCTTGAGAAGACTAGCCTCCCTGCCTGCGAGGAACAAGGCCCTTGCGCCCGAGAAGACTAGGCTCCGTGCCTGCAAGGAACAAGGCCCTTGCGCCTGAGAAGACTGGGCTCCATGCCTGCAAGGAACAAGGCCCTTTCGCCTGAGAAGACTAGGCTCCGTGCCTGCGACGAACAAGGCCCTTGCGCCTAAGAAAACTAGGCCTAGTGCCTCCGAGGAACAAGGCCCTTGCGCCTGAGAAGACTAGGCTCTGTGCCTGGAAGGAACAAGGCCCTGCGCCTGAGAAGCCAAGGCCCAGTGACTGTGAAGCAAGGCTTGCGCGTGTGAAGATCTCCACTCGTGACACTCTCACGTAATAATGAATGGGGTTGTACACGCCCCGGAGTCCCCGGAGAGCCGCCCTCGGGCCTCGGGGGCTCCCTCCCACATCCTAGTGGTAGCACTTAGCTCCGCGCTGGTGAGAAGACTAGATTAGGTGCCGGATGCGGTCGTTCATTTGCTTTATGGAGTTGGCCTGCCCCTGTCTTATCTTTTTAATGGATTCTGAAGGTTCTGGCATTCGTCGATTGCTTGGTTTTGATTTCCCTCTGTGGTCCTTCCCTTAGTTTTTGGGCTAGCTCAGGGAGAGCGGTAGTTGCACGGCGCTCTCCATAGCGCTCCCCCATTACCCTTCACGTGGCGCCCAAACCAGGGCTTGTGATTGGCACGCCCCCCATCCTTCTGTCCGTGCCCCACGGGTACCGCGACAAGGGGCGACCGACCATGCTTAGCCAGCGTCAAGGGCCTCGGGCAGTAAAGGATAATAACCACCTAACGAGTTTTTGCAGCCTCATGAAGGGTCAAATGTCACAAGATGAAGGCAATCCTGAGTGCGTCAAGATGGGTCTCCTCATCCTAAGGGCGCGTAGCACACAGATCGCGCAATAATGGATAGACACATTAAGCATGGTGCTAAATATCATAAAACCATGGTTCATTACATGCCCTTCCAAGGCTCCATACTTGTTTGTTCGAATAATGCAGGAAGAAAGAAAAACCAAGAACGGCTGATGACGACCCCCGAAGTGCGACTGCTCACGAGGACCTACACCCCAAGCTCAGCCGGAGCTCTCCTCACGCTTCACTTGAGCGTGACGACGAGACGACCCAGCACCACCTTCCAGGCGGGCACGGAGGCGTGGCGGCTGGTCATAGCCACCGCTGCCGGAGCTGTCGATGAAGTAGGAGCCACCGTAGCTGGACGAGCTGCGGCCATCTCCCAGGCCAATCACCTCGGCACCGTCGTTGTCCTCGGGGCAGCACTCAGCGCGGCGCCCGTCTTCCCCAAACACCCTCACGAAGAGGGTCGAGTAGTCACCTAATCTGAAATGAAGGGTGCATCGTCCGCCCAAGTCACGCGCGCGGGCAAACGTCTGCCAGCCATGAGCCAAAGTCACGGCGTCCGAGGTAGAGACCTCCACTGTGACGCACGAAGCCCTGCTGAAACAACCATCCGCCTGGAACCAAAAACCTCTGGAGCTCGCAGCGAGAAGTTCGCCAGCTAGGGAGCACGGGAGCTGGAGTCGGGTGTCGACTGGGCTCTCTGACCACACGACGAACTCCAACGCCACCTCCACCAAGTGGGAGCGTGGCTAGGGAGGCCTGGTGACTCCAAAGCGCCTCCCTTCATTCACAGGACCGCCAGCGCCACGGCGGCCCCCGCCGCTCGAAGAGCTGCTGCCACGGTTACCAGGAGCGGCCGCCGGCGCCGTGGGGGTCCGCTCACGCCCGCTAGCCGCTCCGACAAGAGTCACGGCATGCTTGCGGGGATGGCCTCGTCCCCTCTTAGCTGGTGGTGAGCCGGGCCCCTCTTGCCGAGCCTTCCCCTTCTCCACAGCAAGAACTTCCTGGACGGTGCCATGAGCGGCTCAGGTAGGCGAAGGGCAAGAGAGAAGAAGGAGCGAGAGGAACGAAGGAAGAAGATAGGCAACAAGGACTCCATCTGCCGCCTTATTTATAGCTAGAAGAAGGCTAACCGCCAGCCTCCTTAATCGTAGGTAATGATGACTTCTGTGCATGCAGGGACTTGTCAAGTCGTGCAGTCGCCAAGGCTGCATGGGGAAGCTGAGACGCCCACGTCCCGTTAATCACCACGCGCCAGTCGAGGCCGCAGGCTTTTGGGGCACGCGGCGCTACGCACTTGGCCCTTGGCTTCACCAGGAAGCCAAGCCCGAGCACGCCTTGGGCTTGGGACTACTGTCGGCTTTCTGGGAACGGGGTACCTAGACTTGCCTGCCTGCGGCCTAGGGCGTGGCTCATCAGGCGGCCTGGTACGGCCCCACATCTTCAGCGACCACTCAAGACCCTCGCGAGACGGACGACGCAAGACATCCACTACAAAAAAAGACACATCCATGACATTTTGGGCCGAATGAAAAAAAAATTGTCATACTTATGACACTTCTATGACGATAGTTGTGACAAAACCCGATATCATCATAGATGTGGTGGGGTCCTACTTCTATGACAAAAAATCATGACAGAAAATGGGATTTTCGTCCTGGGCGGGCCGGAGATGCAGCTGCGTGACATTCTTTGGGCCGTCCATGACGGAAAAACCGTGGTAGAAGCGAGGGCGAGGAAAATATCGGGGTGTTCCCCGTTATGGTGGGTGGTCGGGGCCGAGTGATGCGCGTTTCTCTCGTAAACGCACGCGCGTGGGTGCGAGGCGTTGGGCTCTAACTGAACCCGAGCGAGGCGTTGGGCTCTAACTGAACCCGAGCGATTGCACTGCAGGCTACGCATTACTGAACCCAAGCGATCGATCGATGGCTGTTAACCGAACCCGATCGAGCGATTCCTTCATTATTGCTGCTAACTGAAACCGATCGATGCTGCCTCTGGATGAATAATGAGCGTTGCTGGGGGGTTGGATGAATAGTTCCCGGTGGGGGTGGATGAATAGGACCTCGTGGTGTTGCCTTTGGATGAACAGGACCCCGATCGATCGAGCTGGTTGGGGCTGGATGAACAGGAGCTCGTGGAGGACTGGATGAACAGGACCACCCCATGGAGGGCAGGATGAACAATAGTGGGTGGAGGGCTGGATGAACAGGAGACTGTGGAGGTGTGGTTGAACAGGAGCCTGTGGATAGGGCTGGTTGAACAGTAGCCAGTGGAGTAGCGCGTGGTGGAGGCTGGATGAATAGGAGCCCGTGGATGATCAGTCGCAGGTGAAGGCTGGAGGAGGTTGACGGTGGATGAACAGTAGCCCATGGAGGCTGGAGGGGGTCGACGGTGGAGATGAACAGTATCACATGGTGTCCCGTTTTGCGGTACGCCACACCCCTTTTGATGAATAGGACCCCCGTTTCAACCGTAGCGCTCCAACACAAGTCCATTTCCTCCGTTTTGCGGTACGCCACACCCCTTCCGATCAACAGGACACCCGTTTCGACCGTAGGAGGTCCATTTCCTCTGTTTTGTGGTACACCAGACCCCTCCCGATGAACAGGATCCCGTTGAGAATGTGTCCGGTTGAACACAAGGCCGTTTCCTCCGTTCTGCGGTACATCAGGCCTCGCTTCCATCGGCTGTTCCGTCCAAGCCCTCCCGATGAACACGGCGACGCATTCTGTTCCGACCCAGCCGGTTGGCTCCCCATGAACACGACGACGATGATGTTTCTTCATTCAGACCCAGCCATGTACACGAGCCCTGGCCGTACGTATCCGCGAGTAGGCGTTTGAGACCCTGCCCGTATGTACGTACGTGGCCGTATTTTCTTTCTTGCACACTGGCCGCTGTACGTACGTGTACATGTTATGTGTGCACCTCTACTACGACATGTGCGCGCCTCTACATCAACCAGTATGTACATACACGTTCGCGACCAGAATGACAACGCTACGTATGCTTCGACCAGGTGGGTCCCGACTATCAGGCACTTCCTTGCGTGTGAAGATGTAGCTGGTGGGTCCCAGCAGTCAGGGGGCAAATCATTATTTTTGCTCAGACGCACTTCCTTGCGTGCGAAGATGTAGCTGGTGGGTCCCAGCAGTCAGGGGGAAATGTTTTTTTCACGAAATACGGTGGCCCGTCCGGTGGGTCCCCGCTGTCAGGTGGAGGGATAATTATTTTGCGCGTAATAAGGAGGAACTTCCTTGCTGCGACCGTGGACCCAGCTGTCAGCCTCTCCACGTACAGTACTCTTCCGATGGAAGTCGGTCGTTGACCACATTGACCATGCCGTGCCGAGAGCACCAAGGCGGTGGACGACGGTGAGGCCTAGGAAGGGGACGACTCGAGCCAGGGAAGACGCGGCAGTGGATGCCCACGCGGAGAGGAGTACGAGGGTTCACTGGTTTGGATGCGGTGTGAGGCTGTCGTCGCCGCAGAGTAATAGGGGGTTGGGTGAGTAGAGGGATGGCCTAGCCAGCGGTGCGAGTAGTAGGGGGCTTTGAGGCCTCCGCGGCATCGCAGCCGGCCATGGGAGGCAGGAGCACGAGGCACGAGCGATGCTGGTTTGGGCGGCTGGAGAAAGAAGACCAAAGGTTGAAGAAGCACTACGGCCGTTGGATTGACATCGTACGGTCAATGGAGCTAGAATCGTGCATATTGACTAAGTTGACAAACCCCTCCGTCCCCGTCAACTTAGTAGGCCCACAAGTCAGCCTCCCACTATACTGGGTCCCAGCTAGCAGGGGGAGTATTCAATCTTTGTGCGTAATAAGGAGGCACTTCCGGTGAGTCCGAGCTGACAGCGAGTGGGACGTTTTTTTCACGAAATACGGTGGCCCGTCCGGTGGGTCCCAGCAGTCAGGAGGGAAGCGTTTTTTTTTGCCAAATACGATTGCCCGTTTGGTGGGTCCCTGCTGTCAGGTGGAGGAATAATTTTTTTCCGCGTAATAAGGAGGCACTTCCTTGCGGCTCAGTGGACCCAGCTGTCAGCCTCTCCACGACAGTATTCTTTCGCTGAAGTTGTCCCTTGACCATGTTGACCACACCGCACCGAGAGCACCAGGGCGGTGGACGACGCCGAGGCCTAGGAAGGGGACGACGCGGTGCCGCGGAAGTCGCGGAAGTGGATGCCCACGCGGAGAGGAGTACGAGGGTTCACTGGTTCGGCTGCGCTATGAGGCTGCCGTCGCCGCAGAATAACAGGGGGTGTGGGTGAGTAGTGGCATGCCCTGGCTAGCGGTGGGAGTAGTAGGGGGCGGTGAGGCCTACACGGGAGGTGGGAGCAAGCGGTCCCGCCGGCGCTGGATTTGGCGGCTGGAGCAAGAAGATCAGAGATTGAAGAAACACGATGGTCGTTGGATTGACATCCAACGGTTACGTCTGCTAGAATCGTTTGTTGACGTATATAATAACAAAAAAATCTTGCATACGCGTCAACTTAATAGGCCCATAAGTTAGACAATTCCCTCTTTTTTTAATAATTTTTATATAGCTCATTGCGACTTCTTATGCAATTTATTACAATCCGTTTTTTAGGTTGGCCACGGCCAATTTCGCATATTTCTGTGGGTTCCAAACTATTTTTAATACCGAAATGTCGAGCCAGATTTAAAGTACTTTGAAGATATATTTAAATTAGGTTAATGCCCAGTGAAATAGGAATCTGAAAATGTGTATTTTTTTAGAAATTATAAAGTAATTGCCAATTTGTCATCTATTTTTATATTTACAACCATTTTCATATTACTTTCAAGATTTGCAGGTGTCTTGAAAGAGTTGCAGCCCATCAGGGCGTAGAAAAATAAATAGGCATGTATTGGGTATTCTTTAAAAAAAATAAACTGGGCTCATTTTACAGTTTGTTAAAAGCACAGCCCATTTTCTAGCTAGGACAACGATAAATAATTTCAACCAACCGTTCAAGACAGAATTCAATAAAATTTCTCACATGTTGATGGGATCCAAAATATTTTTATCCCAAAATTTCTAGAAAGATTAAATACAAATTTGTATTACGTAAAAATCTAACAAAACATTGCGTGCGCAACAATTTAAAAATAAGATTTTCAAAATCCAGAAATAATATTTTCTAAACTAATTTCGTGCTTGGTGCATTTTTTTATGGTTACTGCCCAGTTTTTATAATTACATCCCATTTATTATTTTTTAAAGCCCATTTTCCGGTTAAGCCTAATCCATCCCTCCGAGGAAAGATTTGCGGCCCAGTGGGGCGGAGAATAACAAGTTGGCCTTGCCTGGGTATTCCTCAAAAAAACTTATAGCTGGGCTAGCCATTTTCATATTGAAAATAATTAATATCTGGGCTGGATATCTGTCTTGGGCTAGACGGGCCATAGGCCGCCCAGTTAATACCGTGCTCTTCTTTGAACAACAACGAAAACATCTCCAAGAAAAACTCTGCCGTGCTCACGCCTCAAAAACACAAATACTGCTCGAGCTGCTTGGTCCCAGCTGTCGGCCGCACCTTGTGCAATTCTCTCAATTATATTGACTACATAGGTTGACAATGGTGTGGGACCGTGATGTCAGGAAACCAGGAGGAAGCAAAAAAAATAGTTGTACATAATAAGGAGGCACTTGCGTACGTACGGCTATGGCCCTAGTGGGTCCCTACTATCAACCAGTCAAAGTAAAGTCATCTCCTGAATCCTCATGTTCATTGAGCATGTTAACAATGCTCGGCGCCACGACGAGCGCAACAACTCAAAGGACGACGGAGAGGGCCTTGCGGGCCCTACGGATGGTCTGCTACAGCGCCCGCTGCTCATTCAGGAAGCGAGGATCATCGAACACCTATGAGCTCCTTCGAGAGACTAAGACGGCATGAAACGGTAAGGCCGCGCTTGGGAGCTCTGGTTTATTTCACACCTGTATTAAGATACAAGTGTAATTCACTCATCATCGGAAACAACGCGTAAATTATAGGCGTAATGAAACCGAGGGCCCGAGGTCTGTAAGTAAAACTGGCGGGTTACGCGTGTAATTTGAGAGACCGGTGTATATTTTACTAGTCGAAATCGAACAACCAAGCGCTTCACCCGAGACCATTTGCTTTTATTTACAAGCGTCAATTTTACAAGCAGTTTTGGTTGGAAAACGACGATCCAATCACGGCCTAAGATGATGAGTTGTCGGAAGATTATATGGTTTCACGTCTAACCTACCCGACTTGTCGTATAGGCTATGAATGAAACATAAGACGATGAACTTCTTAAGCACGGAAACAACAGAAGAGGATGATCTTCCTAACAAGCAAATCACTGGCATTAGATCAACATGCAAAACAATAAGAAGCATTATTCTCAGGAGCCACGGTGAACAGCTCGTGATGCCGCATGCCACAACATTCCAAGCTCAACTTTGCAATCAAACACAAGGCCTGGCATTACATAGACAATATTCAGAACAAACTCTTAAAATATCTTACATAAGTCAACATTCATGTGACTGTGCATCTCAGCAGAGTAAATATTTACTTCGGAACTGAAGACAGGAATAGGAAAAAACGATCGACGTTGCTCACAGCAAAGGGCGTCCCACTCAAAAATATCAAATGCATGCCTTCTGGCTAACATGAATGAGCAAAAATTGACAAGGTTTTCCAATTCCAATATATTAAACTAATGTCAACTTTGACAAGCTTTTCCCATTCAAAACATGTAATGCCTATGATTGTGGAACGGGCAGGGTTTGTCATCAGTTTGTCATCTGATAATCCGGTGGCTCAAGGTGACGATGAATGATTAGAGAACCATTCTATGTATTGTGCATGATGAAGTATTATTATGGAGGACACGAACCATCTGAATATTTTGTGCAGTTCCACTAAAATCAAGCTGAGCATCCCTGTGAATTTCGTATTTATATGCTCCCAGAAAACAAAGACACATCAGCACACACATGAATATTGGCCCCAGTGTCAACACACCAATTAGTGGACTATCAAACTAAAAGTACGGTAAATAGATTACCATACCTAGATATCCATCATTGTTGCTTAGAATGACATTGACAGATTTGGAGTCCTGGCCTGGCTTCCTGTACTTGTTTGGGCACTTTTTGCCCAGTGCACTCCACGTGTTGTAGAGTTCCCTATGCTCTCTGCAGACTAGTCATGTCACCAGCGTCTACTAATACTCTGTAAAGCTTCTCGATCATTCCTTGTGTAATGTAGCACAAACAGTGACTGCTTCTTTCTGCAAAGTGGTAAGACCAACTGGACCCACTAATGCAACAGTTTTCCTTAGACACATTGGCTCCTTTTGTGCAGTTCAACTAAAATCAAAGTCGGAATAAAACCGAGCTTTAATTTTGATATGCCTGTAAGCAACAAAAGGTATAAGGGAAACAATTATTGAGAAATAACGGTTGATGACTTGTACTCCCAGAAGAAAAACATCTACCGATCTACCTTATCTTAATGGGAAACAAAGCAGGAGAGTAGCAATTCTCAATCAGTGTGATTCATTCATATTAACTGAGACATTATCTTAACAATGCCTTGTTTCAACATGTATACAGAACGACAAAGTAGAAAAGTATCATTCCTAAAACAATGTGACTGATTCATTTTAACAGAGACATTATCTCAACAAGACCTTGGCTAAACATGTAGAAAGAACTACAAAGCAGGATATTACCATTTGCAAAACATTGTAACTGATATATAATAACAGAGACATTATCTGAACAATACATTTCTTGGTATGTTTTTGGTCGAGTTTTCTTTCTTGGTATGTTAAAAAAAATTCCGCCAGGTTTTGTTTCTTTTTTCTGGGAACGCGCATATTCTATTTAAAACCACTGCTATGGAGAGATTGTTTTACTCCATTTTAGCTTCTTGTTTGATAGAGTTTCCCGCGTATCGCTCTCTCACCCTCTCCATATCAAAACAAGATGATAGTGTCTACCCTCAATGCCTCGGTGCGAAACTAGGAACCCTAGCAACTTGCCAGAGGGTACGCCGAACACGCACTTCTCCGGGTTGAGGCATAGCTTCACCTTGCGCAGGTTGGCGAATGTTTCCTCTAAGTCCTGGATGAGGGTAGTGGCCTCCTTGGTCTTCACCACTATGTCGTCGACATAGGCCTCCGCATTCCTCCCGGGCCGAGGGCCGAGGGTGATGTGCATCAGGCACTCGAAGGTAGCGCACGCGTTCCTCAGCCCGAAAGGCACGCAGGTGTAGCAGTAGACCCCGCATGGGGTCAGGAACGCCGTCTTATCCACGTCTTCCACCACCATCTTGATTTGGTGGTAGCCCGAGAACGCGTCAAGGAAGCAGAGCAGGTCGCACTCGGCCGTCGAATCCATGATTTGGTCGATGCGCGGAAGAGGGAAGGGGTCCTGGGGGCAGAACTTGTTGAGGCTCGTGAAGTTGACGCACATGCGCTCTTTGCCTCCTTTCTTCGGGATGATGACGGGCTTGGCCAGCCACTCCTGATGCCATACCTCCCGTACGACACCAGCCTCCTCCAGCTTCCCAACCTCCTGGACGATGAAGGCATGCTTCTCCGGGGCTTGTCTACGTGCCTTTTGCTTGATGGGGCGTGCATTGGCGCACACCGTGAGGTGATGCTCGATGACATGCCTTGGCACCCCGACCAAATATGCGGTCTTCCAGGCGAACACGTCCTTGTTGGCTCTGAGGAAGCCAGCCAGCGCTGCCTCCTGTTTCGGATCCATGCCCGTGCCGATGGTGAAGGTGGCTCCTGAGCCTTCTTCGTCGGCGGGCACTTGCTTCGTCTCAGCGGGGTTTCGAGAAAAGAGCTACTTCTTCTTGGCAGGTGCGGCCTCCGGAGGCTCCGGTGCCCCCTCCACCGTTGGGTGAGCTGCGGCAGCGGTAGCCTTGTACGCGCGCCCAGGGATCTGAAGGGTGGCCTTAGGGTCACCTTTGAGGGTGATGACGCCGCTGCTCTCGGGCATCTTGACGGTGTTGTAGCCCGGGTGGGTTGCCGACATGAACTTTGACAGGGCAGGGAAACCGAGCACGGCGTTGTACAGCAGGCGGATGGGCGCAACATCAGAATCGATGAGCTTAGTCCGGTAGTTAGCTAGTGTATCGAAGGCGACTGGGAGGCAGATCTGGCCGAGCGGGACGGCCAAGCCCGCGGCCCCCGAGAAATGCTTGGTGGTAAGGACCTGCATGTAGGACAGAGGCAGGCGACCGAAGGCTTCGGGAGAGAGGATGTTGAGGACGGCGCCGCCGTCGATGAGGGTTCTTCTCACGGCCACCCCGCAAATGGTAGGCGTGCACACCGTGGGGAGAGCACCAGCGCCGGCTGCTTCCTGGGCGAGATCGCCGGGGCCGAAGGTGATGGCGGGCCCCGGCCCGTCCTGTGCCCGCAAGGCCTCTCGTGGCTGGGCAGCGGCCCCATACTGCCGAAAGTGCGAATTGGCGTGTCGAGCAGACGCCGGTGCTTGGGACCCACCGAGAATGCAGGCGACCCCGCGGCAAGGCCGGCCCCCGCAGCTGACGCCCCATGGTTCGCAGCTGCGGGCCATCCGCGTGTTGCGAGCCTCGGCGGGCGGCCGGTACTGGGCCCGCCGCCGCCCCACCAGTAGCACGTCCAGCGAGGCCACAGGGAGCGGGAGTGGTGGTGCAGGCTGTCCTCCAGTGGCATGGCCGGCAAAGCGTCGTAGAAGAAGGAGGAGGGGCGCACATTGGTGGCGCGGTCCGCTGATGCTACTGGGTTGGCGAGGGAGGAGCTAGCCCCCGCACGGCTGTGGCTGGCCGCAGCCATCGTAGAGGCGCCGCACCGGAGAGGGGAAGCGAGGTTGTTGGAGAGGCGAGATTTCGACACGCTCCCTACCTGGCGCGCCAAATGTCGGATTCAAGGCTCCACAAAACCCGTTAAGTTCGAACACAGGGGCGTGAACGAAGATCTCTCCCACTCACGTCTACCTAGCACCTCACTCTTGTCTCGGTGGAAGGATTCAAACAAACAACAAACAAGCACACAAGAGTTTATCCAGGTTCGGGCCACCGTGTGGTGTAAGACCCTACTTCCTGCTTTCATGGATTGGCTTCGGGCGAGCTAGAATATGAACTGGTACAAGGGTTCCTGAGCTCAGGTGGTGAGATCAGGAGGGTCAGGAGGCTAGTGTTCGTCTTCCTTGTGCGGTGGCAAAGTGTGCGTGTTGATCCCCTTCTCAGTGGGAATCCTAGCTACTTATATAGGCGGCCATGGTCCTATTCCCCCAAAATGTTTAGGCGGGAAGGGATTCCACAACGGCCATTTTGAGCGGGAACACAAAGACGTTCCTACCCTGGCAAAAGCAGTCTTCGCCTGCAAAAGGTTCAGGCGATGACGCGGTGGAGGGCTCGACGATGACATCCTTCTTGTCGTCCTTGCGGTCTTCGGTCTCGTTGCACCAATGAGGAAACCTTTGCCCCGCTCCTCGGGAACTTGCGGCTGCGATGTACCCCTTGCACCGAAATGGTAACTGCGTCGCTGGCAAACGCTGGCACCCGCTGGCGCGGTGCATCACTGCTGACATCACTGCCTCCTCCTGAGGCAGGCTTGGCCTTGGATTCTCCGCCCCTCGGGAACGCCTCACCGAGGCTGCTCCCGAGGGGGTCTTGGCGTTGTTCTCCTCATGAGGCCTGGCCCCTCGTGAGGGTCTTGAGCAGCTGGTCGATCAGCTGGGCTGTACTAGGTCGCTTGTAGGAGCGCATCACGGCCCGTAGACAGGCAAGTCTGAGCAGCTGGTCGATCAGCTGGGCCGTACCGGTGAGGAGAGAGATAGTGTAGACACTATCATCTTGTTTTGATATGGAGAGGGTGAGAGAGCGAGACGCGAGAATCTCTATCAAACAACAGGCTATAATGGGGTAAAACAATCTCTCCATAGCAGTGGTTTTAAATAGAATATGCGCGTTCCCAGAAAAAAGAAACGAAAACGGGCGGACAATTTTTTAACATATCTGTGTTTACGTAAAATTCCACTTCCATCTCCATCTCCAATCATATTTGTCCAACTGGCACATTATTTATGTAACACCCCAGATGTAACACCTTCCATTTATGGCAATATATGAAACGTTTACTTCATCTATTCCATTCTAGGCTCTTCTTTCATTTCGGGTTTCTTCGTTTTGTCGTGTGCGTGTGTGCATTTCATCCATGTCATGTTATCATGTGCATTGCATTGCATTCGTGTTGTCACTTGCACCCGGTCCCACTCGCCTCTTCCCGTTGTCCATTTCGAGTTCCGACACTCACACATGTGTCCGTGGCACCCCTGAGTCCTTCTTTCGTGTGTGGCCGCCTGTCAAGTTTCGTCGCGTTTGGAGTTCGTTTGATACTCCAACGGTTAACCTAGTGGGCTAAAAGCACCTCTTCCTTTTGGCCCAAGACCCTCTCCACAACAGCCCACTAACCCAGCACAACCACTCCCATCCCCTCGGTCGTCGGATCGGGAACGTGTCGGCAAAAACCACTCCCCATTTGGAGTCTCCTAGCTCCCTATGCCTATAAAAACGGCCCCCACGTCCATTTTTGCGGACGAAACCCTAGATCCGAGCTCCTACCGCCGCCGAACACGTCCGGATCGCGTCGGAAACGTCCGCCCGGACGCGCCTGACCAATCAGGTCGCGCCACGTGTTCTCATCCTGCCGCCGCCTTCCACCGCGCCATCGCGGCCCGCCAGGCCCGACGCCGGCCCGCCCGGCCCGCCCGCCCGTCCGCCGCTGCGGATCCTCCCAGCGTCGTCCCCGCCGCCTCCGGTGGTGCGCCGCCGCCTCGCCACTCCGGCCGGTCGCCTCCGTCCCGCCGGCGCCGACCTCCACCGCCAGTCGACCTCCATCCCGCCGGCGCCGCCCCGCGCCTTCCGCGGGCTACTTCGCCGTGCCTCCTCGCTGGCCGCCGTCTCCGGCGAGCCGCCGCTCCGCTCCGGCAGGATCTGCCCCGCGTGGCTCAGATCCACCGGGAGCCGATCCAAACGTCCCCGCGCCCGGATCCACTCCGTCCCGGGATATCCTCATCCCATTGACTTTTGGGAGGTATAAAAATCCACTAAGTCCCCAGTTTTCCATAATTTGTTGCCTCCTTTGCATGGTTGTAACTTTGTGCTCGTAGATCCGTTTTGGGCGTGTAATATATCAAAATGTTCATTGAGTTGTGCTCTTCATTTTGTTCCACTATGGTATGCTGGTTTGAGTTCATCTTGATGCCCTAATCATCATTGCAAGAGTGCTATAAGTTTAAAGTTGTTGTTAACTGAAATTTTGTTAGCATGTTTGAGATGTGATAACTTTGTGCATGTTGGTCCAAATGGAGCATATGATATGTCAAAATGTTCATTGTGAAGTGCTCTACATGATGGTTGCTGTAGAATTCATGTTAGGTGTCATATTGCCATGTTAATCTCTGTTACAAAAGTGCATGTGGCTGTTAAGTGCTGGAACTTGTTGTGAGATGTTGTTTTGACTTGCTCATTTCTAGTGATGTGTTTGTCTTCATGCCACATGTCAATATGTTTTAGAAGCACAATCATATGGTATTTGTTGTGGTGCAATCCACTCTCCATGTTATGCCTTGAGGTGACTTAAACAAGCTTGTAAACATGCCATGCCAATGTTGCTGTTTTATACTTAGTGAAAAAAACTGCAAGTCTGGAAATTGTTAACCTGATGCCATGTTTGCTTGATGCCTCACTCAATTCCATGCTTGTTTTGCAGTGGCCAATGGTCATATCTTGTTGTCCATGTTATGCTCTATCCATCCATGCCCTTACTTGCACATATGGCATGCTGTAGCTTATTTATTTCTTGCTCTCAAGTTGCTATAAATTTTACCTATCAGGTTTTTCATCAGCATGATCAATTTGGTGAAGCTTGTTGTTATTGATCCATGCCTCCTATGGACTTTCTCCAATGGAGTTGTTTGATGTATGATATGTCTACTACATGTCCATGATCTTTATATACTTAGTGGAGTTGATATGCATGTTGTTTTGTGCCTCCGAAGGCAGCATCGTGATGATGTTTTTGCCTTCCCAGATTTTGGCCAAGTCTGGATAAATTTATTGCAACTTGCCATGCTTGTTTAATTGTGTTCCAGTAGGTTTTTGGGTGTGTTCTAAGTTCATGCTTGTTAAGTATCATGTCTACTTCACGTCCATGCCCTTTGTCTCCATGTTTGAGTGTTGTAGCATAATTATTTCTTGCTCCAAAGATGCCATGTGGCTATAAACTGCAGTTTTGTGTGAATATTGTTTTGCTTGCCATTTGCAAACCGTGTGTCCGTTTCCCGCGATCTTTATATCGATTTCAACCGAAATCTTCCCCTCTATCCAGTGGCTTGCTTGGTTTTCCAAGATGAGGCCTTCTCCATCATCTTCTCCTTAGGCTCAAGTGCTTCCACATGCATACGCACATCATACTTGCATTATGTTGATTGTGCATTGCACTGTGTTTGATATCGTGCCGTGTTGTATTCTGGTGTTGAGTAGAGCCGGGAGCCGAGACCGAGTACGAGGTTTCTACCGAGGTTGAGTACGAGGAGCCGTCTTACGATCCCTCCGTGGAATCAACAGGCAAGATTACCTTACCCAGATATCACTACTATCTTTGTCTATGCTAGATGTCTCACTCTTTAGCTTATTGCCTCGATGCCTATGTATGTTTGTCAGCCACCTATTGTTGCCATGTACCTCTCTAAGCACCCCACCTAGCAAACCTTTGATTGGCTACGTAAGCTTCGCTCAGCCCCTCTTATAGCATTGTTAGTTGCAGGAGAAGATTTGAAGATTCTTGCTTCATGATGAAGTTATTGTTGGGATATCACACTATATAATCTGTTAAACTAAATCATCTATATATTTGGCAATGGGTGGAAGGCTAAGCCTCTTGCTTGGTGTTTTGTTCCACTCATGCCTCCCTAGGAACCATTTAAACCGGTGTTATGTTCCTTGATTTTGCGTCCCTAACACGGTTGGGGTTTATGGGCCCCCTTGATAACCCGCTTAGTGCTAAAGCTTTTCCTGCAAGGCCCAACATTGGTTTTACATTTTCCTAATAACTAAAACTTGCATAGGGAGTTATAAACCCTTTTTTTCTTAATCAACAACCCGGACCAGTGCTCCACATGAGTGTTGGTCTAAACTGGGGGTCCTGCAGGGCCACCATGGGGAAACCCGAGGGCTGGTAAAAACCTGTAGCATCGCCCATCCGGCTGTGGCCTGAGACGAGATACGCGCGGCTACTATCAGGGTGTCGGCACGCCGGAAGGTCTTGATGGATTAGTTTTACCTTAGTCAGAATATCTTGAGCACGGGATTCCGAGAATACTCGGGTCTTCCCACCTTGGAGTCGCGACTCCGTAGATCATGAGCTTGTGATGGGCTAAGTTGGGACACCCCTGCAGGGTTTCGAAAGCCGTGCCCGCGGTTATGTGGCACATGGGAATTTGTTAATATCCGGTTGTAGAAAACTTGACACTATGTTCATAATACACTACCAGCGTGAGTAACCGTGACGGTTATTTTCCGAAGGGGTTCGGGAAGTGAACACGGTGGGGTTATGAATGATGTGCTTAGATAGGATCACTTCGTGATCACTTTGACGATCGTTGGCACTTCTCTTCTCGCTCTAAACACATAAGCTAGTGCTAGTGTAGCTGCAACCTTGTTCTTCAGCCTTGTTCCACACCCAAGGCTTAGATAGTTTTGCTACCTGGGAACGGGATTGCTGAGTCCTCCGTGGCTCACAGATTCTACACAACACCAGATGCACGTACCATGGTGAACTACACAGGTGATGGCACAGAGTTGTACTTGGAGTTCGACCAAGAACGTGGGCGATACTACGTGTCTTATCCAGAGGATCAGTAGGGCTCTTACTAGGATGATCCGGACCTTGTGTTGTTTATTATGGTATCTTTCATTTGGATCTTCGTCCGTAGTCGGACTCTGATTTAATTTGGATGATGAATGTTTATGTAATGCATTGCATGACGTGGCGAGTGTAAGCCAACTACTCTTTTGCAATTTCATCCCTCTAGAGATCATTCCAGTATGATATTATGCCTTTAAGTCGTGCCTCGACACGTCGGAGGTATAATCTCATACTGGGCATTACAAGTTGGTAATCAGAGCCTTCTCCGACCTAGGAGCCCCCACTGATTGATCGAATCGTTGACGGTTGAGTCTAGGCACACACATGAAAATGTTTTGAGTCCTATATATATATCGGAGAGTAGGATTTCTTTTACTCCTCATCCCTTTATCACTCTGGTGAGGACTCCTGACGATTGCTCTATCTCTTCTACTCTAAAAAATTAACTAATTTTTTTGAGGATCAAGCGAGTATTGTTTGGATTGTTCCGATGTCTTTGTGACGAGAACATTGTTCCCTATGCCTCCTGTCATTTAGGGGTTGTGGCAGTGTCCCGGGGAGTTGAGCTCCGAGGTGTTGTCGTCACAAATCTATTGCAATAGTTCTGGAATACTTAAGACGGCCGACATCGAAAACTCTTCCATGCGGTTAGTGGCAAGATAACCCCGACATCACCCAGTACTAGGGAGGTAGTTCGGGAGTATTGCCATAGCTTGTATAGCAGATGCGATCCGAAGGTCCGAGGTAAACGGTTTCCGGAAATAACTGGTTATGTGTTGAAGGATGGATACAGCTGGATGTAGGATTACAGTTGAGTGCGCGGTGCTTCCCCTGTATCCCCAACACCTGATTGCATAACTGGAAACTTTCGGAAATTAATAGGTGGGTTCATCTAGTAGCTCATAGGCATTCTTCCAACGAATGCATGATATGGAGTTCGGGGTTCTACATTGAGTGAAGTAGTTTTATGGGCGCTTGTTCCAATCGGGAGTTGCATCTTAAAGGGTCCTTGGCTATGCTGATCCGGGGATTGCAAAACCCTTTCGTAACACGTTCCACGAGCTTTCAGCACGAACATGTGGGACGAAGCTTCTATCTTGTATTTGTTCTATCTGCTCTTTGTTGTTTTTATTTATCTTGCAATAGCCGGCCACAACATGCATGTAAAAAGTTCTTGGGAGTCTGTGCTACAGCTAGCTGTCCTCCCCCAACTTGTCAATCTCTTCCTGTAGTACTAGTACTCCATGGCGCGATCCATTGACAAGCAGGCGGGAAATTTATCGTATACTCGGTTTGCAGTGAGTAGCATGCCGAGCGACCGTGTGGGGTCGAGCCGTGGGGGAGGGTGAGACACGAACGTGACAGACATGATTTAAACGTTGGTTTTGCTCGATGGCGCGATCCAACGAAACGAAACGTTGGTTTCTCTCCGTTTCCATTTTTTCTCTAGAAAAACAGAAACATTCCACTCTATTTTCATTCCTACTCCAAGGTTGCCCCGTTACAACATTCCATCAAATACAAAGGAAAACTAACACGCATGTTGATGCATCTCAATGATTCACATATCATAGCCAATATTTACTTCACAACTAAAGACAAAAGTTGTGAGAGCGTGTACGAAAGAAAAACTACTAATGGGGTCACTACGACTTAAACCCTAAACCCTAAACAGCATTTAATTTCCTGGCCAGGTAGAACCTATCGAAGGAAAGACTGCTGGCACCCTCAGGTCATACGATGCTTTTGTGTAGTTCCACTAAAATCGAGCTGAGCATCTGCTACTTCTCGAGCTTGCGTTGTATTCCCTCAAAGAGGAAAGGGTGATGCAGCACAGTAGCATAAGTATTTCCCTTAGTTTTTGAGAACCAAGGTATCAATCCCGTAGGAGGCCACGCGTGAGTCCCTCGCACCCGCACAAACAAATAAGAACTTCGCAGCCAACGCGATAAGGGGTTGTCAATACCTTTACGGTCACTTACGAAAGTGAGATCTGATAGATAGGATAGTTTGATATTTTTGGTATTTTTGGATATAAGAACAGAATGTAAAAACAGCAATGTAAAGTAGATTGTAGATTGATATGTTGAGAATAGACCCGGGCGCCATAGGTTCCACTAGAGGCTTCTCTCATGATAGCAGAATTCTATGGTGGGTGAACAAATTACTGTCGAGCAATTGATAGAAAAGCGAATAATTATGAGAATATCTAGGAATGATCATTACATATAGGCATCATGTCCGTGACAAGTAGACCGAAATGATTATGCATCTACTACTATTACTCCACACATCGACTGTTATCCAGCATGCATCTAAAGTATTAAGTTCATAAGAACAGAGTAATGCTTTAAGCAAGATGGCATGATGTAGAGGGATTAACTCAAGCAATATGATATAAAACCACATCTTTTTATCCTCGATGGCGACAATACTATACGTGCCTTGCTGCCCCTGCTGTCACTGGGAAAGGACACCGCAAGATTGAACCAAAAGCCAAGAACTTCTCCCATTGCAAGAACTACAGATATAGTAGGCCAAACCAAACCAATAATTCTAAGAGACTTGCAAGGATATTATAATCATACATAAAAGAATTCAGAAAAGAACCAAATATTTCTCATAGATAATCTTGATCATAAACCCACAATTCATCGAATCTCGACAAACACACCGCAAAAAGATTACATCAAATAGATCTCCTCGAAGACCGAGGAGAACTTGGTATTGAGATCCAAAAACAGAGAAGAAGCCATCTAGGTACTAACTATGGACCTGAAGGTCTGTGGTAAACTACTCACAACTCATGGTGAGGCGATGGTGTTGATGTAGAAGCACTCCGTGGAAGATCCCCCCTCTGGTGGAGCTCCGGAACAGGCCCCAAGATGGGAGCTCACGGGAACAGAAGGTTGCGGTAGTGGAATTAGGGTTTTCTCTGTTGCTTCGATGTTTTCAGGGTACATGGGTATATATAAGAGGAAGGAGTACGTCGGTGGAGCAACGTGGGGCCCATGAGGGTGGGGGCGCGCCCATGGGGAGGGGGCGCGCCCTGGACCCTCGTGGGCTCCCCGTATCTCCTCTGCCTTGGTGCTGAAATCTCTCATGAAGATATCATTCGAAAAATAACTCTCCCGAAGGTATCATTCCGTTTGGACTCCGTTTGATATTCCTTTTCTACAAAACCCTAAAATAGGCAAAAAAAACAACAATCTGGACTGGGCCTTTGGGTTAATTGGTTAGTCCCAAAAATAATATAAAAGTGTATATTAAAGCCCATTAAACATCCAAAACATCATATATAATAGCATGGAACAATCAAAAATTATAGATACGTTGGAGACATATCAAGCATCCCCAAGCTTAATTCCTGCTCGTCCTCGAGTAGGTAAATGATAAAAACAGAATTTTTGATGTGGAATGCTAACCAACATAATTTCCAATGTAATTCTCTTTATTGTGGCATGAATGTTCAGATCCGAAAGATTCAAGACAAAAGTCTATATTGACATAAGAAATAATAATACTTCAAGCATACTAACAAAGCAATTATGTCTTCTCAAAATAAATGGCTAAAGAAAGTTATCCCTACAAAATCATATAGTCTGGCTATGCTCTGAAGGAAATATGCCCTAGAGGCAATAATAAAGATGTTATTTGTATTTCCTTATATCATGATAAATGTCTTTTATTCATGCTAGAATTGTATTAACCGGAAACTTAGTACATGTGTGGATACATAGACAAAACAGTATGTCCCTAGTATGCCTCTACTAGACTAGCTCATTGATCAAAGATGGCTATGTTTCCTAGCCATAGAAATGAGTTGTCATTTGATCAACGGGATCACATCATTAGGAGAATGATGTGATGGACTAGACACATCCGTTAGCATAGCACTATGATCGTTTAGTTTTACTGCTATTGCTTTCTTCATGACTTATACATGTTCCTATGACTATGAGATTATGCAACTCCCGAATACCGTAGGAACACCTTGTGTGCTATCAAACGTCACAACATAACTGGGAGATCATAAAGATGCTCTACAGGTGTCTCCGAAAGTATTCGTGGTGTTGGCATAGATCAAGATTAGGATTTGTCACTCGGAATGTCGGAGAGGTATCTCTGGGCCCTCTCGGTAACACACATCACAATAAGCCTTGCAAGCAAAAGACTAATGAGTTAGTCACGAGATGATGTGTTACGGAATGAGTAAAGAGACTTGCCGGTAACGAGATTGAACTAGGTATAGAGATACCGACGATCGAATCTCGGGCAAGTAACATACCGATGACAAAAGGAACAATGTATGTTGTTATGCGGTTTGACCGATAAAGATCTTCGTGGAATATGTAGGAGCCAATATGAGCATCCAGGTTCCGCTATTGGTTATTGACCGGAGATGAGTCTCGGTCATGTCTACATAGTTCTCGAACCCGTAGGGTCCGCACGCTTAACGTTTGATGACGATCGATATTATGAGTTTATGAGTTTTTATGTACCAAAGGTAGTTCGGAGTCCCAGATGAGATCACGGACATGACGAGGAGTCTCGGAATGTCCGAGACATAAAGATTGATATATTGGACGACTATATTCGGACACCGGAAGTGTTCTGGAAAGTTTCGGAATTTACCGGAGTGCCGGGGGGGTTACCGGAACCCCCCGGGGGAATGGTGGGCCCTGGTGGGCCATAGGGGAGAGAGAGGGCAGCAGCCAGGAGGTGGCGTGCCCCCTCCCTAGGAGGAGTCCGAATAGGACAAGGGGAGGGTGGCGCGGCCCCTCTTTCCCTCTCCCTCTCCCTCTCTTTCCTTCCCCCTTCTTCCTTCTTTGGTAGTTCCTACTAGGAATAGGATTGCAATCCTATTCCTAGTAGGATTGCAGCCCTAGCTGCACCATAGGAGGGCCGGCCGGCCTCCTCCCTTGCTCCTTTATATACGGGGGCAGGGGGGCACCCAAATACACACAAGTTGAATTGTTCTAGCCGTGTGCGGTGCCCCCCTCCACAAAAACACACCTCGGTCATACCGTCGCAGTGCTTAGGCGAAGCCCTGCGCCGGTAGATACATCATATCCGTCACCACGCCGTCGTGCTGATGAAACTCTCCCGTGAAGCTCAACTGGATCAAGAGCTCGTGGGACGTCATCAAGCTGAACGTGTGCTGAACGCGGAGGTGCCGTACGTTCGGTGCTTGATCGGTTGGATCGCAAAGAAGTTCGACTACATCAACCGCGTCACTTGACGCTTCCGCTCCCGGTCTACGAGGGTACGTAGACACACTCTTCCCTCTCGTTGCTATGCATCTTGCGTGATTGTAGGAAAATTTTAAAATACTACGTTCCCCAACAGTGGCATCATGAGCCAGGTCTATGCGTAGATGATATGCACGAGTAGAACACAATGAGTTGTGGGCGATACTAGTCATACTGCTTACCAGCATGTCATACTTTGCTTCGGCGGTATTGTGAGATGAAGCGGCCCGGACCGACATTACGCGTACGCTTATGCGAGACTGGTTTCACCGTTATGAGCAATCGTTGCTTAAATGTGACTAGCGGGTGTCTGTCTCTCTCACTTTAGCTGAATCAAGTGTGGCTACGCCCGGTCCTTGTGAAGGTTAAAACAGCACATACTTGACGAAACATCGTTGTGGTTTGTATGCGTAGGTAAGAACGGTTCTTGCTAAGCCCACAGCAGCCACGTAAAACTTGCAACAACAAAGTAGAGGACGTCTAACTTGTTTTTGCAGGGCATGTTGTGATGTGATATGGTCAAGACATGATGAGTTATACGGTTTTGTATGAGATGAACATGTTTTTTAATGTTATCGGCAACTGGCAGGGGCCATATGGTTGTCGCTTTATTGTATGAAATGCAATCGCCATGTAGTTGCTTTACTTTATCACTAAGCGGTAGCGATAGTCATAGAAGCAATAGTTGGCGAGACGACAACGATGCTACGATGGAGATCAAGGTGTCGCGCCGGTGATGAAGGTGATCATGACGGTGCTTTGGAGATGGAGATCAAAAGCACATGATGATGATGGCCATATCATGTCACATATTTTGATTACATGTGATGTTTATCTTATTAAGCTTCTTATTTTGCTTAGAACGCCGGTAGCATTATAAGATGATCCATTACTAAATTTCAAGGTATAAGTGTTCTCCCTGAGTATGCACCGTTGCGAAAGTTCGTCGTGCCGAGACACCACGTGATGATCGGGTGTGATAAGCTCTACGTTCAAATACAACGAGTGTAAGCCAGTTTTGCACACGCAAAATACTCGGGTTAAACTTGACGAGCCTAGCATATGCAGATATGGCCTCGGAACACTAGAGACCGAAAGGTCAAGCGTGAATCGTATAGTAGATATGATCAACATAAAGATGTTCACCATTGAAACTACTCCATCTCACGTGATGATCGGACATGGTTTAGTTGATTTGGATCACGTGATCATTTAGATGACTAGAGGGATGTCTATCTAAGTGGGAGTTCTTAAGTAATATGATTAAATTGAACTTTAATTTATCATGAACTTAGTCCTGGTAGTATTAGCATATCTATGTTGTAGATCAATAGCTCGCGATGTTGCTCCCCGTTTATTTTTTGATGCATTCCTAGAGAAAGCTAAGTTGAAAGATGTTAGTAGCAATGATGCGGAATTGTTCCGTGATCTGAGGATTATCCTCATTGCTGCACAGAAGAATTATGTCCTTGATGCACCGCTAGGTGACAGACCTATTGCAGGAGAAGATGTAGACGTTATGAACGTTTTGACAAAAGCTCAGTATGATGACTACTTGATAGTTTAAGTGCACCATGCTTTACGGCTTAGAACCGGGACTTCAAAAACGTTCTGAACGCCACGGAGCATATAAGATGTTCCAAGAGTTGAATTATTATTTCATACTCATGCCCGTGTCGAGAGGTATGAGACCTCCGAGAGTACTTTGCCTACAAGATGGAGGAGAATAGCTCAACCAGTGAGCATGTGCTCAGATTATCTGGGTACTGCAATTGCTTGAATCAAGTGGGAGTTAATCTTCTAGATAAGATAGTAATTGACAAAGTTCTCTAGTCACTATCACCAAGTTAGTAGAACTTTGTGATTAACTATAATATGCAAGGGATGACGAAAGTAATTCCCGAGCTCTTCGCGATGCTGAAATCGGCGAAGGTAGAAATCAAGAAAGAGCATCAAGTGTTGATGGTTAACAAGACCACTTGTTTCAAGTAAAGGGCAAAGGGATAGAAGGGGAACTTCAAGAAGAATGACAAGCAAGTTGTCCCTCCCATGAAGAAACCCAAAGCTAAACTCAAGCCTGAAACTAAGTGCTTCTACTGCAAAGGAAATGGTCACTAGAAGTGGAACTGCCCTAGATATTTGGCGGATAAGAAGGATGGCAAAGTGAACAAAGGTATATTTGATATACAGATTATTGATGTGTATTTTACTAGTGTTCATAGCAACCCCTCAGTATTTGATACTGGTTCAGTTGCTAAAGAGTAGTAATTCGAAATCAGAGTTGCATAATGAACAGAAACTAGTTAAAGGTGAAGTGACGATGTGTGTTGGAAGTGGTTCCAAGATTGATATGATCATCATCGCACACTCCCTATACTTTCGGGATTAGTGTTGAACCTAAATAAGTGTTATTTGGTGTTTGTGTTGAGCATGAATATGATTTGATCATGTTTATTGCAATACGGTTATTCATGTAAGTTAGACAATAATTGTTGTTCTATTTACATGAATAAAACCTTCTATGGTCATACACCCAATGAAAATGGTTTGTTGGATCTCGATCGTGTGATACACATATTCATAATATTGAAGCCAAAAGATGCAAGGTTAATAATGATAGTGCAACTTCTTTGTGGCACTGCCGTTTAGGTCATATTGGTGTAAAGCGCATAAAGAAACTCCATAGTGATGTACTTTTGGAATCAGTTGATTATGAATCAGTTGATTATGAATCAGTTGATTATGAATCACTTGGTGCTTGCGAACCATGCCTCATGGGCAAGATGACTAAAACTCCGTTCTCCGGAACAATGGAGCGAGCAACAGATTTGTTGGAAATCATACATACTGATGTATGCGGACCAATGAGTGTTGAAGCTCGCGGCAGGTATCGTTATTTTCTGACCTTCACTGATGATTTGAGCAGATATGGGTATAACTACTTAATGAAGCACATGTCTGAAACATTTGAAAAGTTCAAAGAATTTCAGAGTGAAGTGGAGAATCATCGTAACAAGAAAATAAGAGTTTCTACGATATGATCGTAGAGGTAAAATATTTGAGTTAGCGAGTTTGGCCTTCAGTAAAAACAATGTGAAATAGTTTCACTACTCACGCCACCTGGAACACCACAGTGTAATGGTGTGTCCGAACGTCATGACCGTACTTTATTAGATATGGTGCGATCGATGATGTCTCTTACCGATCTACCACTATCGCTTTTGGGGTTATGCCTTAGAGACAGCTACATTCACGTTAAATAGGGCACCATCTAAATCCGTGGAGATGACACCGTATGAACTGTGGTTTGGCGAGAAACCTAAGCTGTCATTTCTTTAAGTTTGGGACTGTGATGCTTATGTGAAGAAGTTTCAACATGATAAGCTCGAACCCAAATCGGAGAAGTAAATCTTCATAGGATACCCAAAAGAAACTGTTGGGTACACCTTCTATCACAGATCCGAAGGCAAGGTCTTTGTTGCTAAGAGTGGATACTTTCTAGAGATGGAGTTCCTCTCGAAAGAAGTGAGTGGGAGGAAAGTAGAACTTGATGAGGTAATTGTACCTTCTCCCGAATTGGAAAGTGGAACATCACAGAAACTAGTTCCAGTGATTCCTACACCAATTAGTGAGGAAGCTAATGATGATGATCATGAAACTTCAGATCAAGTTTCTGCTGAACTTCGTAGATCAACCAGAGTTCGTTCCGCATCAGAGTGGTACGGCAACCCGGTTCTGGAAGTCATGTTACTGGACCATGATGAACCTACGAACTATGAGGAAGCGATGATGAGCCCAGATTCCGCAAAATGGCTTGAGGCCATGAAATCTGAGATAGGATCCATGTATGAGAACAAAGTATGGACTTTGGTTGACTTGCCCGATGGTCGGCAAGCCATTGAAAATAAATGGATCTTTAAGAGGAAGACCGACGCCGATGGTAATGTTACTGTCTACAAAGCTCGACTTGTTGCTAAAGGTTTTCGACAAGTTCAAGGTGTTGACTACGATGAGATTTTTTCACCCGTAGCGATGCTTAAGTCTGTCCGAATCATGTTAGCAATTGCCACATTTTATGAAATCTGGCAAATGGATAACGAAACTGCGTTCTTTAATGGATTTATTAAAGAAGAGTTGTATATGATGCAACCAGAAGGTTTTTTCAATCCTAAAGGTGCTAGCAAATTGTGCAAGCTCCAGCGATCCATCTATGGACTAGTGCAAGCATCTCGGAGTTGGAATATACGCTTTGATAAGTTGATCAAAGCATATAGATTTATACAGACTTGCGGTGAAGCCTGTATTTACAAGAAAGTGAGTGGGAGCACTACAACCTTTCTGATAAGTATATGTGAATGACATATTGTCGATCGGAAATGATGTAGAATTTTCTGGAAAGCATAAAGGAGTGTTTGAAAGGAGTTTTTCAAAGAAAGACCTTGGTGAAGCTGCTTACAAATTGAGCATCAAGATCTATAGAGATAGATCGAGACACTTGATAAGACTTTCGATGAGTACATACCTTGATAAGATTTTGAAGTAGTTCAAAATGGATCAGTCAAAGAAGGAGTTCTTGCCTGACTTGTAAGGTGTGAAGTTGAGTAAGACTCAAAGCCAGACCACGGCAGAAAAATATAGAGAGAATGAAAGTCAATCCCTATGCCTCAGCCATAGGTTCTATAAAGTATGCCATGATGTGTACCAAACATGTTGTGTACCTTGCCATGAGTTTGACAAGGAGGTACAATAGTGATCCAAGAGTAGATCACTGTACAGCGGTCAAAATTATCCTTAGTAACTGGATGACTAAGGAAATGTTTCTCGATTATGGAGGTGATAAAGAGTTCGTCGTAAAGGGTTACGCCGATGCAAGCTTTGACACTAAATCCAGATGATTCTAAGTATCAATCTAGATGTGTATTGAATGTGGGAGCAATTAGCTAGAGTAGCTCCATGCAGAGCATTGTAGACACATAGAAATTTGCGAAATACATATGGATCTGAATGTGACAGACCCATTGACTAAACTTCTCTCACGAAGCAAAACATGATCACACCTTAGTACTCTTTGGGTGTTAAATCACATGGCGATGTGAACTAGATTATTGACTCTAGTAAACCCTTTGGGTGTTGGTCACATGGCGATGTGAACTATGGGTGTTAATCACATGACGATGTGAACTATCGGTGTTAAATCACATGGCGATGTGAACTAGATTATTGACTCTAGTGCAAGTGGGAGACTGAAGGAAATATGCCCTAGAGGTAATAATAAAGATGTTATTTGTATTTCCTTATATCATGATAAATGTCTTTTATTCATGCTAGAATTGTAGTAACCCGAAACTTAGTACATGTGTGGATACATAGACAAAACGGTATGTCCCTAGTATGCCTCTACTAGACTAGCTCATTGATCAAAGATGGCTATGTTTCCTAGCCATAGACATGAGTTGTCATTTGATCAACGGGATCACATCATTAGGAGAATGATGTGATGGACTAGACCCATCCGTTAGCATAGCACTATGATCGTTTAGTTTTACTGCTATTGCTTTCTTCATGACTTATACATGTTCCTATGACTATGAGATTATGCAACTCCCGAATACCGTAGGAACACCTTGTGTGCTATCAAACGTCACAACGTAACTGGGTGATCATAAAGATGCTCTACAGGTGTCTCCGAAAGTATTCGTGGTGTTGGCATAGATCAAGATTAGGATTTGTCACTCCAAATGTCGGAGAGGTATCTCTGGGCCCTCTCAGTAACACACATCACAATAAGCCTTGCAAGCACAAGACTAATGAGTTAGTCATGAGATGATGTGTTACGGAACGAGTAAAGAGACTTGCCGGTAACGAGATTGAACTAGGTATAGAGATACCGACGATCGAATCTCGGGCAAGTAACATACCGATGACAAAAGGAACAACGTATGTTGTTATGCGGTTTGACCGATAAAGATCTTCGTAGAATATGTAGGAGCCAATATGAGCATCCAGGTTCCGCTATTGGTTATTGACCGGAGATGAGTCTCGGTCATGTCTACATAGTTCTCGAACCCGTAGGGTCCGCACGCTTAACGTTTGATGACGATCGGTATTATGAGTTTATGAGTTTTTATGTACCGAAGGTAGTTCGGAGTCCCGGATGAGATCACGGACATGACGAGGAGTCTCGGAATGTCCGAGACATAAAGATTGATATATTGGACGACTATATTCGGACACCGGAAGTGTTCTGGAAAGTTTCGGAATTTACCGGAGTGCCGGGGGGGTTACCGGAACCCCCCGGGGGAATGGTGGGCCCTGGTGGGCCATAGGGGAGAGAGAGGGCAGCAGCCAGGAGGTGGCGCGCCTCCTCCCTAGGAGGAGTCCGAATAGGACAAGGGGAGGGTGGCGCGGCCCCTCTTTCCCTCTCCCTCTCCCTCTCTTTCCTTCCCCCTTCTTCCTTCTTTGGTAGTTCCTACTAGGAATAGGATTGCAATCATATTCCTAGTAGGATTGCAGCCCTAGCCGCACCATAGGAGGACCGGCCGGCCTCCTCCCTTGCTCCTTTATATACGAGGGCAGGGGGCACCCAAATACACACAAGTTGAATTGTTCTAGCCGTGTGCGGTACCCCCCTCCACAGAAACACACCTCGGTCATACCATCGCAGTGCTTAGGCGAAGCCCTGCGCCGGTAGATACATCATATCCGTCACCACGCCGTCGTGCTGACGAAACTCGCCCGTGAAGCTCAACTGGATCAAGAGCTCGTGGGACGTCATCAAGCTGAACATGTGCTGAACGCGGAGGTGCCGTACGTTCGGTGCTTGATCGGTTGGATCGCGAAGAAGTTCGACTACATCAACCGCGTACTTGACGCTTCCGCTCCCGGTCTACGAGGGTACGTAGACACACTCTTCCCTCTCGTTGCTATGCATCTGGTAGATAGATCTTGCGTGATCGTAGGAAAATTTTAGAATACTATGTTCCCCAACATGCTCCCTCTTCATCACACAAAATATTCATATCATGCACAACCTCGGTTTCAGCCAAGGAATTGTTTTCATACTCAATTTTTTCAAACATTTCAACTTTCACGCAATACATGAGCGTGATCCATGGACATATCACTATGGGTGGAATAGAGTGGTGGTTGTGGAGAAGACAAAAAGGAGTAAGATAGTCTCACATCGACTAGGCATATCAACGGGCTATGGAGATGCCCATCAATAGATATCAATGTGAGTGAGTAGGGATTGCCATGCAACGGATACACTAGAGTTATAAATGTATGGAAGCTCAACAAAAGAAACTAAGTGGTTGTGCACCCAACTTGCTTGCTCATGAAGACCTAGGGCATTTGAGGAAGCCCATCGTTGGAATATACAAGCCAAGTTCTATAATGAAAATTACCACTAGTATATGAAAGTGACTAAACAAGAGACTCTCTATCATGAAGAACATGGTGCTACTTTGAAGCACAAGTGTGGAAAAATGATAGTAGCATTGTCCCTTCTCTCTTTTCTCTCATTTTTTTTGGACGTGCTTTCTCTTTTCTTTTTATTTTTATTTAGCCCCTCTCTATATTTTTTTGGGCCATCTCTTTTTTTGGCCTTTCCTCACATGGGACAATGCTCTAATAATGATGATCATCACACTTTTATTGATTTACAACTCGATACTAGAACAAAGTATGACTCTATATGAATGCCTCCGGCGGTGTACCGGGATGTGCAGTGAATCAAGAGTGACATGTATGAAAAATTATGCATGGTGGCTTTGCCACAAATACGATGTCAACTAAATGATCATGCATGGCAATATGACAATAAGCGTGTCATATGAACGGAACGGTGGAAAGTTGCATGGCAATATATCTCGAAATGGCTATGGAACTGCCACGATAGGTAGGTATGGTGGCTGTTTTGAGGAAGGTATATGGTGGGTGTATGGTAACGGCGAAAGTTGTGCGGCACAAGAGAGGCTAGCAATGGTGGAAGGTTGAGAGTGCGTATAATCCATGGACTCAACATTAGTCATATAGAACTCATATACTTATTACAAAAAATTACGAATCATCAAAATAAAGCAATCAACGCATGCTCCTAGGGGGGAGGTTGGTAGGAGTTAACCATCGTGCGCCCCCGACCTCCACACAAAGGTTGACACTCTACAAATACCTCATGCCCTAACTTCGTCACATAGCGGTTCACCATACGTGCATGCTATGGGAATCACAAACCTTAACCCAAGTATTTCTCAATTTCATAATAACTCCACTAGCATGACTCTAATATCACTATCCCCATATCTCAAGACAATCATCAAGTATCAAACTTCTCATCATATTCAATGCACTTTGTATGAAAGTTTTTACTACATTCATCTTGGATGCCTATCATATTAGGACTAGTTTTATAACCAAAGCACATTACCATGCCGTTCTAAAAGACTCTCAAAAGGATATAAGTGAAGCATGAGAGATCAACAATTTCTACAAAATACAATCACCACCGTTCTCTAAAAGATATAAGTGAAGCATGAGAGATCAACAATTTCTACAGAATACAATCACCATCGTGCTCTAAAAGATATAAGTGAAGCACTAGAGCAAAACTATTTAGCTCAAAAGATATAAGTGAAGCACATAGAGTGTTCTAACAAATTCTAGACCATATTTATCTCTCTCAAAAAGGTGTGTCCAGCAAGGATGATTGTGGGAAATTAACAAGCAAAGACTCAAATTGTACATGACGCTCCAAGTAAAACACATAATGTGGTGAATAAAAATATAGTCCCAAGTATAGTTATCGATAGATGAAGACGAAAGAGGGGATGCCTTCCCGGGGCATCCCCAAGCTTAGGCTTTTGGTTGTCCTTGTATTTTACCTTGGGGTGACTTGGGCATCCCCAAGCTTAGGCTTTTGCCACTCTTTGTTCCATAGTCCATCAAAGCCATACTCTAAACTTGAAAACTTCACAACACAAAACTTAGCCAAAAATCTCGTGAGCTCCGTTAGTATAAGAAAACAAACCACCACTCAAAGGTACCGTAATGAACTCATTCTTTGTTTATATTGGTGTTAAACCTACTATATTCCAACTTCTCTATGATTCATATCCTCCAATACTACTCATAGATTCATCAAAATAAGCAAACAACACAAAAAAACAGAATCTGTCAAAAACAGAACAGTCTGTAGTAATCTGTAACTTTTGAATACTTCTATAACTCCAAAAAAAATTGGTAAACGTGAGGAATTTGTCTATTAATAATCTGCAAAAAGAATCAACTAAATAGCACTCTCCTATAAAATCTGGTGACTACTCTAGTGAGCGCTAACGTTTCTGTTTTGTACAGCAAGATCATATAAACTTCACACAAGTCTTCCCAAAGGTTCTACTTGGCACAAACACTAATTAAAACACAAAAACACATCTAAACAGAAGCTAGATGTAATATTTATTCCTAAACAGAAGCCAAAACAAATAAAATAAAATTGGGTTGCCTCCCAACAAGCGCGCTCGTTTAACGCCCCTAGCTAGGCACGATACAAGGATATATCTAGGTATTGCCATCTTTGGAAGGCAATCCATAAGTGGCTCTCATAATAGATTCATATGGTAATTTAATTTCTTTCTAGGAAAGTGTTCCATGCCTTTCCTTAACGTAAATTGGAATACAATATTTCCTTCCTTCATATCAATAATTGCACCAATCGTTCTAAGGAAAGGTCTACCAAGAATAATAGAAGATGAAGGATTGCAATCTATATCAAGAAAAATGAAATCTAGGGCCACATAATTCCTAATGGCAACAATAAGAGCATCATTACTCCTTCCCATAGGTTTCTTAATGGTAGAATCCGTAAGATGCAAATTTAAAGAACAATCATCAAGCTCATGGAAACCTAACAAATCACACAAAGTTTTTGGGATAGTGGAAACACTTGCACCCAAATCACACAAAGCAAAGCATTCATGATCCTTAATTTTAATTTTAATAGTAGGTTTCCACTCATCATAAAGCTTTCTAGGGATAGAAACTTCTAGTTCAAGGTTTTTCTTCATAAAATTGCATCAAGGCATCAACTATATGTTTGGTAAAAGCTTTATTTTGACTATAAGCATGCGGAGAATTTAGTACGGATTGCAACAAGGAAATACAATCAATCAAAGAGAAATTATCATAATTGAATGCCTTGAAATCCAAAGTAGTGGGTTCATCACTATGCAAAGTTTTAATCTCTTCAATCCCACTTTTAACAATTCTAGCATCAAGACCTAAAAACTCCGAATCATTGGGACGCCTTTTAATTAAAGTAGACTCATCTCCAGTCCCATCTTTATCAAGATTCATACTAGAAAACAAGGATCTAATAGGAGACACATCAATAACTTTCAGATCTTTATCTTTATTTCCATGATAACTAGAAGAACACGCTTTTATAAAGCACTCTTTTTTAGCACGCATCCTAGCGGTTCTTTCTTTGCATTCATCAATGGAAATTCTCATGGCTTTGAGAGACTCATTGATATCATGCTTAGGTGGAATAGATCTAAGTTTCAAAGAATCAACATCAAGAGTAACTCTATCCACACTTCTAGCCAATTCATCAATCTTAAGCAATTTTTCTTCAAGCAAAGCAATGAAATTCTTTTGCGGATTCATAATTTCTTTAACACTAGTTTCACATTCAGAAGGCATCTTTCCATAAGAGTTATTGTAGGAATTACCATAATTATTAGAGGAATTACTAGGAAAAGGCCTAGGATTAAAGTTCCTCTATAAGCATTGTTACCAAAATTATTCCTACCAGCAAAATTCACATCCAAAGATTCCTTATTATTTTCAATCAACGTGGATAAAGGCATATCATTAGGATCAGAAGAAGCACTCTTAGCAGCAAAAAATTTCATAAGTTCATTCATCTTTCCACTGGTGACACTAATCTCTTCAATAGCATGCACTTTTTTACTAGTAGATCTTTTGGTGTGCCATTGCGAATAATTAACCATAATATTATCTAGGAGTTTGGTAGCTTCTCCTAAGGTAGTTTCCATGAAAGTGCCTCCTGCGGCCGAATCTAAAAGATTTCTAGAAGCAAAATTCAAGCCAGCATAAAAGTTTTGTATAATCATCCATAAGTTCAAACCATGTGTAGGGCAATTACGTAGTTGCTTAAAATTCATAATATCGTTTCTAAGAGAGGTGATCTTAGCAGGAGGAAAATACTTAGAGATAAAAGCATCTTTGCACTTATTCCACGAATAAATACTATTTCTAGGCAAAGAGGAAAACCAAGTTTTGGCATGATCTCTAAGTGAAAATGGAAATAACTTCAATTTAACAATATCATTATCCGTATCTCTCTTCTTTTGCATATCACACAAATCAACAAAGCTGTTTAGAAGGGTAGCGGCATCTTCACTAGGAAGGCCGGAAAATTGATCTTTCATGACAAGATTCAATAGAGCAGCATTGATCTCAGAAGATTCAGCATCGGTAATACGAGCAATCGGAGTGCTAATAAAATCATTATTGTTGGTATTGGAGAGGTCACACAATTTGTTATTCTTTTGAGCCATAGTGAGAAGCAAGCAATCCAACACACAAGCAAACAAGAAGCAACGGAACGACAAACGCATGGCAAAAACAAGGGCAAATAAAACAGCAAGGGTGAAGTGGGGGAGAGGAAAACGAGAGGCAAAAATGTAATGCGAAGGATAAGGGTTTGTGATAGGTACTTGGTATATGACTTTTGTGTAAGCCTCCCGGGCAACGGCACCAGAAATTCTTCTTGCTACTTCTCGAGCTTGCGTTGTATTCCCTCGAAGAGGAAAGGATGATGCAGCATAGTAGCGTAAGTATTTCCCTCAGTTTTTCAGAACCAAGGTATCAATCCAGTAGGAAACCACGCGCGAGTCCCTCGCACCTGCACAAACAAATAAGAACTTCGCAGCCAACGCGATAAGGGGTTGTCAATCCCTTTACGGTCATTTACGAAAGTGAGATCTGATAAATAGGATAGTTTGATATTTTTGGTATTTTTGGATATACGAAGTTAAAGTAAAAACAGCAAAGTCAAGTAGATTGTAGATTGATATGTTGAGAATAGACCCTGGGGCCATAGGTTTCACTAGTGGCTTCTCTCATGATAGCAGAATTCTACGGTGGGTGAACGAATTACTATCGAGCAATTGATAAAAAAGCGAATAATTATGAGAATATATAGGCATGATCATTATATATAGGCATCACGTCTGTGACAAGTAGACCGAAACGATTCTGCATCTACTACTATTACTCCACACATCAACCGCTATCCAGCATGCATCTAGAATATTAAGTTCATAAGAACATAGCAATGCTTTAAGCAAGATGACATGATGTAGAGGGATAAACTCAAGCAATATGATATAAACTCCATCTTTTTATCCTCGATGGCAACAATACAATACGTGCCTTGCTGCCCCTGCTGTCACTCGGAAAGGACACCGCAAGATTGAACCCAAAGCCAAGCACTTCTCCCATTGTAAGAACTATAGATCTTGTAGGCCAAACTAAATCGATAATTCGAATAAACCTGCAAGGGTATTATAATCATACATAAAATAATTCAGAAAATAACCAAATATTTCTCATAGATAATCTTGATCATAAACCCACAATTCATCGGATCTCGACAAACATATCACAAAAAGATTACATCGAATAGATCTCCTCGAAGACCAAGGAGAACTTGGTATTGAGATCCAAAACGAGAGAAGAAGCCATCTAGGTACTAACTATGGACCCGAAGGTCTGTGGTAAACTACTCACAACTCATAGTGAGGCGATGGTGTCGATGTAGAAGCACTCTGTGGAAGATCCTCCCTCCGTTGGAGCTCTGGAACAGGCCCCAAGATGGGATCTCATGGGAACAGAAGGTTGCGGCGGTGGAATTAGGGTTTTCTCTATTGCTTCGATATTTTCAGGGTACATGGATATATATAGGAGGAAGGAGTACGTCGGCGGAGCAACGTGGGGCCCATGAGGGTGGGGGCGCGCCCAGGGGGAGGGGGCGCGCCCTGGACCCTCGTGGGCACCCCGTATCTCCTCTGCCTTGGTGCTCAAGTCTCTCGTGAAGATATCGTTCGAAAAAGAACTCTCCCGAAGGTTTCATTTCGTTTGGACTCCGTTTGATATTCCTTTTCTGCAAAACCCTGAAATAGACAAAAAAACAGCAATCTGGACTGGGCCTTTGGGTTCAATAGGTTAGTCCCAAAAATAATATAAAAGTGTATAATAAAGCCCATTAAACATCCAAAACATCATATATAATAGCATGGAACAATGAAAAATTATAGATACATTGGAGACGTATCAAGCATCCCCAAGCTTAATTCCTGCTCGTGCTCGAGTAGGTAAATGATAAGAATAGAATTTTTGATGTGGAATGCTAACCAACATAATTTCCAATGTAATTCTCTTTATTGTGGCATGAATGTTCAGATCCGTAAGATTCAAGACAAATGTCTATATTGACATAAGAAATAATAATACTTCAAGCATACTAACAAAGGAAATATGTCTTCTCAAAATAACATGGCTAAAGAAAGTTATCCCTATAAAATCATATAGTCTGGCTATGCGCCCTCTTCATCACATAAAGTATTCATATCATGCACAACCCCGGTTTCCACCAAGCAATTGTTTTAATACTCAATTTTTTCAAACCTTTCAACTTTCACGCAATACATGAGCGCGAGCCATGGATATAGCACTATGGGTGGAATAGAGTGGTGGTTGTGGAGAAGATAAAAAGGAGGAAGATAGTCTCACATCGACTAGGCGTATTAACGGGCTATGGAGATGCCCGTCAATAGATATCAATGTGAGTGAGTATGGATTGCCATGCAACGGATGCACTAGAGCTATAAATGTATGAAAGATCAACAAAAGAAACTAAGTGGATGTGCATCCAACTTGCTTGCTGATGAAGACCTAGGGAATTTGAGGAAGCCCATCGTTGGAATATACAAGCTAGGTTCTATAATGAAAATTCCCACTAGTATATGAAAGTGACTAAACAAGAGACTCTCTATCATGAAGTACATGGTGCTACTTTGAAGCACAAGTGTGGAAAAAGGATAGTAGCATTGTCCCTTCTCTCTTTTCTCTCATTTTTTTGGAGGGGCTTTCTCTTTTCTTTTTATTTTATTTAGCCCCTCTCTATATTTTTTTGGGCTATCTCTTTTTTTATTTGCCCTTTCCTCTCACGGGACAATGCTCTAATAATGATGATCATCACACTTTTATTGATTTACAACTCGATACTAGAACAAAGTATGACTCTATATGAATGCCTCCGGCGGTGTACCGGCTTGTGCAATGAATCAAGAGTGACATGTATGAAATATTATGCATGGTGGCTTTACCACAAATACGATGTCAACTACATGATCATGCATGGCAATATGACAATATGAAGCATGTCATATGAACGGAACGGTGGAAAGTTGCTTGGCAATATATCTCGGAATCGGCCCAAACCACTGTGACCCCTGATTGGGATGCACCGATTGTGGATTTTCTCCCTCACCAATATCGATCGCGTCTACGTAGAACATTGTTCCCTTCCCCCGGCTGCGGGATCACACCGGATATGTGACCAGTGGTGTGGCCACCGTCGTTCTATGCTTGTGAAGAGAGCAACCCAAGAAAGTAGGCTTGTACCTTAGGCTCCTGCTAGTGTATATATAGTGGTTTTCTTTTTCTCTCCATATCAACCATTTTATATTACGTACGTGTCATTGAAGAGTGAAATGATGGTTGCTTCTTCCGACTAACTTATGTGCGATTTCACTGCTCCTTTAGTGGCCCCTACACGTACTCCCCCTATGTGTATGCAACAGTCACACGTACACATGGACGCAAAAACGCATGCGACGCCCTAATGCATGCATGTCCGAGCACACGACGGAACACACACGGTCACGCTCAAGTGCTCAACCTACACGTGCATGCACACACATACTCAGCCAGGGTGAGCTAGTGACAGTATAAACACCGGAAAATGTATATATTGAGCGCAATGAGCGTGTTATGAAGTCCGCTGACCGTATTTTTACAAATATACAGTGACAGACAGTGTATTTATCTCGTTTGAAATTAAGCCATATTAACCGAAGATGAGGCAGTATGTACTAGCATTACTTTGTTGTGTCTCGTAAACTTGCCGAACGAGGAGAAGCTTGCAGGACGGGAGAAGCTTGCGCGCGGTGGCTCGTAGGACAAGGAGAAACTTTTGACTAATGCAAGCTATCCTTCGCTCAGGCAGTGGACGTGCAACAGTTAATTCGGTGTCAGATTGCCAGAAGCATACACTATACTAGTACTATTATTGTTACACTTCCCGAAGAGGTGAACATCCAAGCGCAAAGTTTACTAGTACTAGTACTACTACTATAGTCTATAGAGGTACTATACTAGTACTAGGAACCGGATGGAGGAGCGTATGCACTCTTATTATATTTTTAAAATGTGATAAAGCAATCTTCAACACATTTGGTTCTCTTCGAGGGTTCTCGCATGTGATAATGGAAGTTGATTGAATGGAACACTCACCACAATTCTCGCTTAATTCTGGCTCATATCCTGTTACAAATAGGAGCGCTCGGTAATATTTCCTCTTTTTTGTTGTTATTCAGCATGTAAACAGGTCAGCAAACCTTGTGGCGCATCTTTGTGCGAACCGTGCTTGCTGCACTTTGAATGTGGCCAAGAGCTGGCTTGATGAAACACCTCACTTCCTACTTATTTTTTTGCGGGGTACCTCACTTCCTAGTGACCAGTGTCTTGGCTGATCGTCCTAAGAATGCTTATATATGAATAAAACTCTCTCATTTACCCGCATTAAGCCATATTAACCGGAAAGGAGGGAGTATGGACTAGCACTACTTGTTGGTGTGTCCCGTCAACTCGCATAATGAGGAGAAGCTTGTAGGACAAGGTGAAGCTCGCTTACGCCTTTTGACTAATGCAACGTACCCTCGCCCAGGCGGTGGACATGCATCAGTTCATTCGGTGTCAGATTGCCAGAGGCATACAATGTAGTACCGAACATGTGGAGTACCATCATTGTTTGACTTCATGAAGAGGCGAAGATCCAAGTGCAAGGTTTAGTAGTACGAGTAGTACTACTGCTAGAACCGCATGGTGGAGCCTCTGTACTCTTATTTTTCTTAATCTCTGATAAAGTACTATAGCGACCACGATCCGAATGGACCAAAGTCTCTGTGCTCAGTGTCATCACTGGATCGGTACGCTGACACACACAGTACTCAAGGATTTATAACAGAGGTTCAATCACACTTTATTACATCGAAGATCCTTGAAGAGGCAATATCTATTACACGATAATGGCTGAAGGCCATCTAAAACAATAAATTGCGGAAGGTATGAAGAGTAATTGAGTCCATCCAACTCCACGAAAAACATTGAGTGCATGACAACGACCTATCGCACCTTAATCCTCGTCTGAAAACTCTACAACATGGTACGTTGCAGCCATGTAGGCCAGCACATTGAATATGCTGGCAAGAACACACTGTAATGAAAAAAAACTACAACTACATGCATATTTGGCTGGTGGAGCTTGTAAGGTACATTTTTGCAGAAAGCCAGTTTTTCCATACAACAAAGGAATGTATTTAATTTAATTACTTTGTTAAATTTAAACCATGAACGATTGAGAATGGTACCCCCATCTCAATCCCAAAACCAAGTCATTATTAACCCGTCAAGTTAAATCAAGTGTTGAGGTCAATCCATAATTCAAATACCAGGATACTCAAAGATGTCCATAATCGGGGACACGGCTACTCATGAATAGTTTGTACACTCTGCAGAGGTTTGTGCACTTTTCCCCACACGACTTGATCTCCTCCGTTTGATTTCTCGCACTACATGGTGTTTGAGAAATGGATGACCGAGACACAGTATTTCAGAAGCATTAACTCTTTACCCTGGGTAGACCGTACCACCTACATCCGCTACATCTGCTAGTCTACCACTGAAAGAGGTCACACAACTTACTCCACTATGCCAGAGCCCATAATGGCATTGTGGCTGCACATGGAAGTTTCTTGGCATGAATGATATATGGTCCCTTTGAGCCTGGGTGGCATTCCTTGGACAAACCCTGACATCCACTGGTACATCCCCAGGGTGCCACAACCAATCCACCCATATGTGTACTAAATTTCCTCCTTAAAGAAACCCTTAGTTATAATTACACTCACAACTTTCATGAAATCACTCATACCAATCCATGTCTACAAGCATGGCTAAGCAATAAGTAACAAAGCGTAAAAATCGCTTGGGTTGATCTCAAGTCATTGGGTTCCTACCTCATGAACTACAAAGAATCATATTATGTAACCAACCCTACTCATGCAAGTGTTTGAGGATATAACTAATGCAATGAAAACTGGGTATTGGAAAGTAGGATCAAAGTATGAACTTGCCTTGCTGACGATCGCTGAAACCTAAAGACTCGTAGTAGCACGCTTCGCACTCCGAGAATTCTATCGCAATCAAATAATAGCATACATAAGCAATCAACGAAGATGCACGGGTAAAACTCAAATAACAAAACCTAACCAGAAAGTTCAACTAAAGAACTCCGGTTTGCAAAAAGAATCAAATCAAGCAGAGCAACAAAACTCAAACTACGAAAGAAACAATATCCGTTTACTAAACTGAACTAAAGTCAAATTTTAAAGTTTTCAAAATCTTGTTCAAGTTGGTTAAACAGAAAGAGGGTTTCGAGACGAAGATCTAGGCGCTTGTTTCACCTGATTCCGACTAACGAGCGAAAAGATAAACTAAAACGAAGATCAGGGCAGAAATCACGATATAAAATAATCGCGGAAAAACCCTGGAAAATAAAATGAGATGAACAGGCTAACGAACGAACGTTCCCTGTCTGTGGCTAACTAATGAACAGTGTTCGTTAAAACGAACGAACGGACGAACGTCCGCTAAATAACTAAAGCGAGAAAAACCGAACCGATCTAAAATAAACCGAACCTAGGGTTTTCTAAAAAAACAATCTAACAAAACAACAAAAAAACCGGCGGTTTTACCTCGTGGGTCGGTTGACTCGCGGGTCGGGTCGGGTCGCGGGCAGTGGCGGGTCGGCGGCAGCGGCGGCGGACGACGGCAGCGGCGGCGTGCGGCAGCAGCGGCGGTGGTGCGCTGCGGCGGCGGTGGCGTGCGGCGCGGCGTGGGGCAGGCGGGGGGGTGGTTTGGGTCGGGGTGGCGGCGGCGGTATTTAAGTGGGGGGCGTGCCTTCGAGAAGGTGCCGGGAGGAGCAGTCCTCCTCGATCACGGCGACGGCGGCGACGTGCGCTGGCCGGACTCCCGGTCGGAGTCGGTCGGGGCGAGGCGGTGGGCTCGCGGCCTGGCACGGCTCGGCCGTTGGCCCAGTCGGGCGCGCGAACTTTTTTTTAGTTTGCCCGAACAGAAAAAAATCCTAAATAAATAAAGAAAAATCTAAAAATGCCGAAAACAATTTTCACCGTTCAAATAAAATATTTAGAACAAGGTGAACATTTTCTTGGCCTAAAAATGTAGTTTTGGAAAATGCATATTTTTCTAATGCAAATAAAATAGCAATAAAATCCAAATAAATTTGTTTATTCAATTTTAATATTTTCCTCTAATATTTTTTTTATTTTGGAGAAGTCATATTATCTCCTCTCATATGTTTTAATATTGAAATATTCTAGAGAGAAAAATAATTAAAATCAAATGATCCTCTTTTCAATATTTGAGAAAATTTGAATATGAAAATAATGAAATCCCCAACTCTCTCTGAGGGTCCTTGAGTTGCTTAGGATTTTAGGATCAAAACCAACAATGCAAGCAAAACATGATATGCATATCATGATCTATGTATAACATTCCAAATTGAAAATTTGGTATGTTACAAACCTACCCCCCTTAAGATGAATCTGGCCCTCGAGATTCGGGTTGGCTAGAGAATAGGTGTGGGTGGTCCTGGCGTAGATCATCCTCTCGTTCACAGGTGGCTTCATCTTTTGTGTGGTGACTCCACCGTACTTTGCAGAACTTGATGACTTTGCTGCGGGTAACTCTGTCGGCAAACTCGAGAATCTTAACGGGCTTCTCCTCGTAGGTTAGGTCGCTTTCTAACTGAATTGCTTCCAGAGGCATTGTATCACATAACGGAATCTCAGCCATCTCTGCGTGACACTTCTTCAACTGCGATACGTGAAACACATCGTGAACTCCGGACAAAGTCTTGGGCAACACTAGTCGATAAGCTACTTCTCCTTTGCGTTCCAAAACTTTGTACGGTCCCACAAATCTAGGTGCCAATTTACCTTTAACTCCGAAACGCTTAACTCCTCGCAGCTGTGATACACGAAGATACGCTCTATCTCCAACTTCATAGGTCACCTCTTTGCGTTTTGTATCTGCATAACTCTTCTGCCTGGACTGGTCTACCTTAAGTCTGTCGCAGATTAATTTGACCTTCTCTTCTGACTCTTTGATTAAATTGGGTCCAAACAACTGACGGTCTCCAACTTCATCCCACATCAATGGTGTTCTGCATCTTCTTCCGTACAAAGATTCGAAAGGGGCCATTTGTAAGCTGGTTTGATAACTGTTGTTGTAAGAAAACTCTGTGTATGGAAAATTATCATCCCAGCTGGATCCATAATCGAGCACACATGCTCTCAACATGTCTTCCAGAATCTGATTGACTCTCTCGGTCTGTCCATCTGTCTGCGGATGGAAGGTTGTGCTGAATTCTAGCCTAGTACCTAAAGTCTCGTGCAACTACTTCCAAAACTTTGAGGTAAACTGTGTTCCTCTATCGGATACAATGGTCCACAGAACTCCATGCAGACATATGATCCTGGTCATGTATATCTTGGCCAACTTAGCACTTGTATAAGTGGTCTTCACGGGGATAAAGTGAGCTACTTTCATCAAACGATCGACTATTACCCAAATGGAATCATACCCGGAACGTGTCCTGGGTAGTCCTGTGATGAAATCCATTCCAAGTTTATCCCACTTCCATTCGGGTATGGGTAACGGCTATAATAACCCAGCTGGTTTCTGATGTTCAGCCTTGACTCTCTCACAAACGTCACACACTGCCACATACTCAGCAATGTCCTTCTTCATTCCGGTCCACCAGAAATTTTGCTTCAAATCCAAATACATCTTAGTGTTGCCTGGGTGAATCGAATACGGTTAGTCATGTGCCTCCTAGAGTATCAACTTCCTAATCTCGGGGTCATTGGGCATGTAGATACGCTTTTCAAACCAATGTGTCCCGTATTCATCCTCACGAAATCCTTCTGCCTTTCCTTCGGTTATCCTTTCCTTTATTTCTGCAATCTCCTTGTCCAACTTCTGGGCTTATCGAATCGTTCCCAACAATGTGGACTGTATTTCCAATGTGGCAACAAAACCTCTAGGGACTATTTCCATCTGCAAATCCCTAAGATCATTGACTATCTCCTGGGGTAAACCTCCGGAATTGATTGTATTAACGTAACTCTTGCGGCTTAGAGCATCTGCCACGACATTGGCTTTTCCCGGATGGTAATGCAACCTCATGTCGTAATCCTTTATGAGCTCCAGCCATCTCCTTTGCCCTGAGATTCAACTCTTTCTGTGTGAAGATATACTTCAAACTCTTATGGTACGTATACACATCACAACGGTTTCCAATAAGAAAATGTCTCCAGGTTTTGAGTGCGTGCACCATGACTGCTAGCTCAAAATCATGTGTATCATAACTCAACTCATGTGGTCAAAGCTGACGTGAAGCATACGACACAACTCTTTCGTCTTGCATGAGAACACCTCCAAGTCCTTGACGAGAAGCGTCACAATATACTTGGAAATTTTTTCATATATCTGGAAGTATCAGTACTGGGGCTGTAACCAAATGTTTCTTCCACTCCTGAAAACTGGCCTCACACTCTTTGGTCCACTTGTACTTAGTCTTATTCTTCAACAACTCCGTCATGGGTTTCGCAATCTTTGAGAAATTCTCAATAAATCTTCGGTAATATCCTGTGAGTCCAAGAAAACTGCGAATTTCACCAACTGAGGTGGGTGCCTTCCATTCTGTAACTGCCTCAACCTTGGCAGGGTCTACAGATATACCATCTCCTGATATGACATGTCTAAGGAATCCAACTTCCTTCAGCCAAAACGCACATTTACTGAACTTGGCGTAAAACTGATGTTCTCGGAGCTTCTCGAGACCTAAACGCAAATGTTATTTGTGCTCCTCTTCATTCTTGGAGTATATCAATTTGTCATCAATAAATACTACCACAAACTTATCCAAGAATTCCATGAATACCTTGTTCATCATACTCATGAAATAGGCAGGAGCGTTAGTCAAACCAAATGACATAACTGTATACTCATAAAGCTCGTACCTTGTGGTAAAAGCTGTCTTGGGTATATCCTGTTCTCGGATCTTTAGCTGATGATATTGTGATCGCAAATCGATCTTATAGAATACCTTGGCTCCTTGCAGCTGGTCAAACAGATAGTTGATCATCGGTAGTGGGTACTTATTCTTGATTGTAACCTCGTTCAGTGCACGATAGTCAACAACCATTCTCAATGATCCATCCTTCTTCTAAACTAAGAGCACTGGGGCTCCCCACGGTGATGAACTTGGTCGTATGTAACCCTTATACACTAACTCATTGATTTGCTTCTTGATCTCCTCCAGATCATTAGCGGGCATCCGGTATGGTCTCTTAGATATGGGTCTGGTGCCGGGTAATAGCTCAATTAAGAACTCTGTGTCCCTATCCGGCGGCATGCCAGGCAACTCCTCCGGGAATACGTCCGGGTAATCCTTAACAACTGGCACTTCCTCCTGAACAACTCCCATGAGTGCATTCACATGCGCTTTCCTGGGCGTGTGCTTTGACACATACTTGATCCTTTTCCCTTCCGGTGTGGTGAGAAGAATTGACCTACTGGCGCCATCGATGTTTCCTCCAAACTTGGATAGCCAATCCATTCCTATGATAAAATCCAAACCTTGGGATTCCAAAAGAATGAGATCCATGGGAAATACATGTCTTCCAATGGTCAATGGCACTTGGTAGCATCCATGGCTTGCCATATACTCTACTCCAGGGGAACTGACTGACATGGGCGTCCTAAGGGCTACAGTGGGCAACTTATATTTTTCCACAAAACCCCTTGATATGTATGAATGCGATGCACCCGTGTCAAAAAGAACAAGGGTGGTAAATTCATTAATCAAAAACTTACCGACTACTGCGTCGGGCTCCTCGTCAATATCCTCCACATTGACGTGGTTCACTTGTCCTCTAGTGAAAGGGTTGGGCTTCTTTCCCAAGCTTTCGTTTCCATTCCCATTCTTCGACTCAGGACATTCATTGGCGTAATGCCCGGTCTTCCCACACTTGAAACAGGTAACGTGGCTCAAATCCTTCTTGGCAGGTGTTGAGAGAGTGGAACGATTATGATTGTTGTTTCCTCCTTTCCCATTGCCATTCCTAGCACCACTATGGTTTTGTGCATTCCCTCCATTGTTAGGATGGCCTCTATGGTTATGGGTGGGATGGTTGTGTCCTCCTGAGTATGGGGTGTAGCAAGGCATTTGCTGGGCTCCAGAGTTAAACTTCCCAGCTCCCTACTTCCTCTTGTGGTTGTCAATCTGTTGTTGCTTTCCTTCCAGCATAATTGCCTTGTCACAAGCTCTTGGTAGTTGTTGTAGGTGGCTAGCATCAGCTGCATACTCATCTCATCATTGAGTCCTTCTAGGAACTTCTCCTGCTTCACGGCGTCAGTGGACACATCATCTGGCGCGTAGCGAGCTAGCTGCCTAAAGTAATCCTCGTACTGCCCTACAGTACGGTTTCCTTGGCGCAAGTTGCGAAACTCACGCTTGTTCATGCTCATGGCTCCTGCTGAGACATGTGTTGTGCGAAAAGCTTCCTGAAACTGATCCCAAGCGGATGCTGGTCATTCAAGCTAATGTGCAGCAAAATGCACTCTTTTTGCATTAGTGCATCCTGCACAGGCTAGCTCTCTGTCCATCTTACGGAGCCCGTCATCTGCAACTATGGGCTTGGTGCTACTAGAGAACACCGGTGGTTGCAACCTTAAGAACCGGGTTAAGTTGTCATGGGGTGGTGGAGGTGGGTTGTTGTTGTTGTTGTTATTGTTGTTGTTGTTGTTGTTTTGGTTCTGGATAAGAAGTTGCATCAAAGTGTTCTGCTGCAGAATCAACTGGGTGAGCTCAGGGGGAAACTCAAATCTGCGCTCACGTCTCGGAGGCATGTGAGGGGTTTAGAGGGGAGAGATTAGAATAGAACAAGGTCTAGGGGAAAACCACCACCCATATGCACATGAGACAAACAATTCCATAACATATCACTCAATTCAAACAAGAGCAAACAAGATCCTATTACAAAGCTAGCGAATGATTCTAACTACTAGAATTGATACTATTGATTACATGGTGGTCATCTAATCACTGTCATCTGAAGACTCCATGATATCTGCTCTAGCTTCGTCTTCATAGTCACTTTCCTCACTATCGGTATTGTCTATCAGAATGTAGTTCTCCATGGTAATTCCTATCTTCGGTTCTGGCTTTGCGGTGCCAGTTCCAACCTTTTTCTACAGTGCTTCATTCTGCTCCAATAGTACGTCGATTTCTTCTTCATATTCGTCACGTATTGTCTTGAGTTCTTCTTTTAGCTCCACATTCCGAATTATCACCATATTGGTCTTCTGCATAAGTGCGCACATCTGATTCTCGTAGGGTCGAATGTGTTGGTCCATCTCCTGGATATATGATGCAATGGATCCATCCTTCCGAGTGCGTAGCATCTTCTATTGCTGGTCTCGACGTCCACAAATCTGGTAGACGGTGTCTTCAAGGTCCTTTTTGTATACTTCACATATGCGACCAAAGGTGACGTGGGCTGCCATACTCTTTCCCAAGCTCCATGTCGATGCGTCGAATTCTAGCTCAAGTGGTTCCGTAAATGGTGCAATAGTTCTCCCAGCTATTCTAACTTTGACCTTCCAGCATTCCTCTTCCGGGGATGTTGCGTAGAGATCTCCAGTGATACTTGGTATTCCAGTGTGCAAGTATCTAGTGACTTCCTTCAAGTGCTTTCCGAATGGGGTGTCATCGTCTGGCTGAGTGAACTTGCTTACTGGGTCCGACATCTATAGAGAGAAAATAGAGAAGAATTAGAATGGGTAGAGAAGAAGTAGAATGGAAGAGAATAACATCCTATGGCTTATCCTAGTGGTCGCGTCCTACAGTCAACGTGTGCTCTGATACCATCTTGTAGCGACCACGATCCGAATGGACCGAAGTCTCTGTGCTCAGTGTCATCCCTGGATTGGTATGCTGACACACACAGAGGATCAATCACACTTTATTACATCGAAGATCCTCGAAGAGGCAATATCCATTACACGATAATGGCTGATGGCCATCTAAAACAATAAACTGTGGAAGCTATGAAGAGTAGTTGAGTCCATCCAACTCCACGGCAAACATTGAGTGCATGACAACGACCTATCGCACCTTAATCGTCGTCTAAAAACTCTGCAACATGATATGTTGCAGCCATGTAGGTCAGCACATAGAATATGCTGGCAAGAACACATTGTAATGAAAACAAAAAGCAAACCTACAACTACATGCATATTTTGCTCGTGGAGGCTGCAAGGTACATTCTTGCAGAAAGCCAGTTTTTCCCTACAACAAAGGAATGTATTTAATGTAACTACTTCGTTAAATTTAAACCATGAACGATTGAGAATGGTACCCCCATCTCAATCCCAAAACCAATTCATTATTAACCCGTCAAGTTAAATCAAGTGTTGAGATTAGTCCATAATTCAAATACCAGGATACTCAAAGATGTCCATAATCGGGGACACGGCTACTCATGAATAATTTGTACACTCTGCAGAGGTTTGTGCACTTATCCCCACACGACTTGATCTTTTCCGTTTGATTTCTCGCACTACATGGTGTTTGAGAAATGGATGACCAAGACAAAGTATTTCAGAAGCATTAACTCTTTACCCTGGGTAGACCGTACCACCTACATCCACTACATCTGCTAGTCTACCACTGAAAGAGGTCACACAACTTAATCCACTATGCCAGAGCCCATAATGGCATTGTGGCTGCACACGGAAGTTTCAAGGCATGAATGATATATTATCCCTTTGAGCCTGGGTGAAATTCCTTGGACAACGCTACTATATCCCCAGGTGCCCTGACATCCACTGGTACATCCCCAGGGTGCCACAACCAATCCACCAGATGTGTATTAAATTTCCTCCTTAAAGAAACCCTTAGTTGTAATTACACTCACAACTTTCATGAAATCACTCATACCAATCCACGTCTACAAGCATGGCTAAGCAATAAGTAACAAAGCGTAAAAATCCCTTGGGTTGATCTCAAGTCATTGGGTTCCTACCTCGTGAACTACGAAGCATCATATTATGTAACCAACCCTACTCATGCAAGTGTTTGAGGATATAATTAACGCAATGAAAACTGGGTATTGGAAAGTATGATCAAAGTATAAACTTGCCTTGCTGACGATCGCTGAAACCTAAAGACTCGTAGTAGCACGGTTCGCACTCCGGGAATTCTATCACAATCAAACAATAGCATACATAAGCAATCAATGAATATGCACACGTAAAACTCAAATAAGAAAACCTAACCAGAAAGTTCAACTGAAGAACTCCGGTTTGGAAAAAGAATCAAATCAAACGGAGCAACGAAACTCAAACTACGAAAGAAACAAGACCCATTTTCAAAACTGAACTAAAGTCAAATGTTAAAGTTTTCAAAATCTTGTTCAAGTTGGTTAAACATAAAGAGGGTTTCGAGACGAAGATCTAGGTGCTTGTTTCACCTAATTCCGACTAATAAGCGAAAAGATAAACTAAAACAAAAATCAGGGCAGAAATCGTGATCGAAAATAATCGCGGAATGGAAAATAAAACGAGACGAACAGGCTAACGAATGAACATTCGCTATCTATGGCTAACTGACGAACAGCGCTCGTTAAAACGAACTGACGGACGAACGTCCGCTAAATAACTAAATTGAGAAAAACCGAACCGATCTAAAAAACCGAACCTACGGTTAAAAAAAACAATCTAACAAAACAACAACAAAAACTGGCGGTTTTACCTCACGAGTCGGTTGACTCGCGGGTCGGGTCGGGCTGCGGGCGGCGGTGGACGGGGGCGGCGGCTGCGGATGGCGACAGTGGCGGCGTTCGGCAGCGGCGGCGGCGTGCGGCAACAACAGCGACGGCGATGGCGGCGGCAACGTGCGGCATGGCGTGGGGCAGACGGCGGGGTGGTGTGGGTCGGGGTGGCAGCGGTATTTAAGAGGGGGTGTGCCTTGGAGAAGGGGTCGGGAGGAGGAGTCCTCCTCGGACACGGCGACGGCGGCGACGTGCGCTGGTCGGACTCCCGGTCGGAGTCGGTCGGGGCGAGGCGGTGGGCTGGCGGCCAGGCTCGGCTGGGCCGTTAGCCCAGTCGGGCGGGCGATTTTTAAAAAAAAAAAATCTTCTGAACAGAAAAAAATCTTAAGATTGCCAAAAGGTTTTTTCAAAGAAAAAGCAAGCTCAAGGTTTGCAAAACGAAGAAAAGGCAAAACAGGACAGAATCTGTGAAAAACAGACCAGCAGGTAGTAAATAATTTTTTCGGGGCACTTCTGCAACTCAAATAAAAAAACTCAGAACAGACGCTCGAAAGCCAATTGTATAGAGCACGCTGTCAAAAGAATTCAGATCAAAAGGATGATCTGGTGATTTTATTCGAATTTTTCTGTCCAAGGACAGAATCTATTTTCTGGACAGCACGTCACAACTTTTGAACTTTCTTGCAATCGGAGGCTAAACTTGGCACAAAGCTGAAAAGAAAAGATACAATGATGTTGCTACAGTAGTAACAAACATCAAGACCACTAAAAACTGAAAGAACAAACTGAAAGCAAAGATAACAAGGGTTGTCTCCCTAGAGCTCTTTCTTTATAGCCATAAAGATAGGCTTAAGACTTTAATGATGCTCTCGTAGGAATAAGAGTTGAAGAACAAAAGAGAGCATCAAGAAGCAAATACCAAACACATTTAAGCCTAACATGCTTCCTATGCATAGGAATATTGCAATAGAATAATTCATTAAAGCACAAAGCAATAAGCATAGGAAGACAAAACAAGTGCAGCTTCAAAACCTTCAACATAAAGAGAGGGAACTTGATATTATTGAAATATCTATAAGCATATGTTCCCTTCTCATAATAATTTTCAGTGTGATCACGAATAAACTCAACAATATAAGCATCACATAAAGCATTGTTACCATGATCCACATGCAAAAAGGTACTCTTACTCTCCACATAAGCATAATCTTTCTCATTGGTAATAGTGGGAGTAGGACTATCATAAACAACTTGAACACTATAGATTAATTGTGTATTAGGAAGATGGTGTTCAACAAGGGAGTAATTCCCTCCATGATTATGACAAGTTTCATAAGGATAATGTATCCTTATGTCATAGGTACCTTTATAATCATTATAGATTGGAGTTATAACATCATCATAGTAGAGAAGAGCATTATCATTGCTAGCAACTATATTTGTAAACATGTTGTGTTTATTCTTACTAGCAAAAGAATTATCAATTATCACATCACTAGTGGGTAAAGGATTTGCAATCCTATCATCCCCAAACTTAGAGCTTTCCATATCATCACTTTCAGAGTTGGTACCAAAAAGATTTTTAAGATCATAAGTAGCATTATCATCATTTTCCCAATCACAATAAGTAACATACATATCATAATCAAAATCATCTTCAATAGTACCTACGGACGTATCATCAAGATGATAATTAAGGCAATAAGCTTCACCTTCTTCTTTAAACTTACAACCGTTAGGATAAAAGTTGATGGGAGGAATATGCTCAGGCCAGGTTGATACCCATTCTTCTTCCTTCTTGCTCCTCTTCCTCCTCCTCTTCTTTTTCTTCTTCTTCACCTTAGGAGGGAGTGGTTGGAGATGAAGCTTCTCCACATATCCTGGTTTATCATTAGAAACAATAGGGGAAACTTGGGAGAAACTCTCCTTTTTATTAGCAGAAATATAAGAGACATTTTTATACTTTGGTAAAGTTCCCTCCTTTTTAATCTTACTTATTTAATCATTTTTATGGCAATTAACAACACAATAGAGATGGCAATTTTGCAAAGTGTTTTTTATTCCTATGTCATTAACATCTAGCCAAGGAGTCTTTTCTGATAACTCTTCACACATCAAAAATAACATAAGCTCATCATAAAGATCAGGGGTGATCATGTTATCACACAACTGGTTAACAGTTATGTTTTGAAAGTGCGTGCATTGAAAATTAAAGTGACCCTCTATATAGCAAAGTTCACAAGTAAAAGGATAAAGGTCACACAATTCTCTAGCAATTTCATTTAAATCTTTGACCCAAGTGATTGTTCTTTCATGCTTATGTTGCTTACAATACTTCTCTTCTTCAATCATAGGCCTTTCACAAGGTCTATCCACTCCACAAAAATTAACATGCTTATATAAAACTTCATTTTTAGGAATTGGATCATGCATGTTGCAATCATCATTAACAATTTCATTTTCTTTGCAAATCTCTTTAAAAGGTTCATGATGCTTGATCCAATCCTCCTCAGGCATATTAAGATGTGAAGCAAAAGATTTGAGGAAATCAACAAGGAGTTGAGAATCAAGCCCAAACTTAGCGCTAAACTTATTAAAACTTGTAGTTTCAACAAAGGACTTAATGCAATCATACTCACAAATTATACCTGACTCTTTACCTTTGTCGATCTCCCAATCTTCAGTGTTGCGTTGAATTCTTTCAAGGAGTTCCCATTTAGCATCAATCTTTTCGTTTGTGAAAGAACCCATAGAGGAAGCATCGAGCAAATCTTTATCCTGTTGAGAGAGCCTCGCATAGAAATTAGTAATAATCATATCTTTGGGGAGCCCATGGTTAGGACATTTTAGCATTAACGTTTTCAGCCTCCCCCAAGCTTGAGCTATGCTCTCTCCGTCATGAGGATAGAAATTATAAACATAATTCCTATTCTCATGGGCTTCATGAAGAGGATAAAACTTGGAGTAAAAGAGAGACTGGATCTCTTCCCAATCCAGCAGGTGAGAGTCATCTAGTAGCCTATACCATTCCAATGCTTTTCCTTTCAGTGACAAGGCAAATAATTTCCTCATGACTCAATCTCTTGTCAAACCTCAAATCTTAAACAACTCACAAAGTTGTATAAGTTTCAACAAATGAATACTAGGATTGACTGTCCCATCATAACAATCATTCCTAATTATTTCAATTATCCCAAGTGGTATTTGGAACGGGATACATTCAGTAGGTGGAGGAGACTTCTCTACCACGGGTGTGGTAAAGCGGCCTTCCCCAAGCAGCGAACTAAGAGTGCGGTTTTCCATAAACATAACTAGTGAAACTAAAAACAAGAAACGAAAAGATTTAATTGCAAGATCTAAAGATATACCTTCAAACACTTACTTCCCCGGCAACGGCGCCAGAAATAGCTTGATGTCTACACACGCTTCTATTCTTGTAGACTATGTTGGGCCTCCAAGCGCAGAGGTTTGTAGGACAGCAGCAATTTCCCTCAAGTGGATGACCTAAGGTTTATCGAACTCAGGGAAGTAGAGGTTGAAGATGGTCTCTCTCAAGCAACCCTGCAACTAAGATACAAGAAGTCTCTTGTGTCCCCAACACACCTAATACAACTAGGAGTTGTATAGGTGCACTAGTTCGGCGAAGAGATGGTAAAATATGGATGATAGGAGTGGCAAAGCAAAGTAATATAAATCTGTAATTAAAAGTGCAGCAAGCAAACAAGTGGTAAACGTGAGCACAAATGGTATTGCAATGGTGGAAACAAGGCCTAGGCTTCATATTTTCACTAGTGGCAACTCCCAACAACATTAACATAGTCTAATCACATGATATTTCCCATAAAACATGCAATGGAGACGCACTCGGAGGTCATTCCTTTGTGGTCAAGAGAGGACGAGAATTATGTAGGGCTACAAAAGCACACCTCTAAGTTCGTAGTTCTCAATCTATGGATTTCCCAATGTCACCGCGGCCATCCAAAGAGAGTACCACAATCACCACAACATATCTCAAGGATAGTCAAAGACAAGCACCAAGAGACTCTCAATCTCCAATGAACACACAAAAGAGGAAATCGCCCATGAAAATATTCTTCTAATCCATGTCCAATAGACCGCTGTCACCTTGGTCTCGGGGATTATACTAGATAAAGACAAGTGAGTACATCAATCCAATACATAGAGGAAGGGGAAATATCCTAGATTAAGATAGCCTAGGATCACAACGAAGATCACATCATGGGAGAGAGAATTGACCACATAGCTACTGGTAGAAACCTCAGCCCCGAGGAGGAACTACTCCCGCATAATGGAGGGAGGAAGAAACGTCGATGGAGATGAATCCGGGGGCACTTCCCCGTCCCGACAGGATGCCGGCACAGGAATTCTGGTCCCTCGAAACTTGGTGGCGATGGCGGCGGAGATCGGAATTGCTTCTGGAGAAAAGGGTTCTGGAATCAGGGTTTTCGCGACGGGAGAATAAATAGGAGACCAAGTAGGGCACCAGAGGAGGTGGGAGCCCCCCAAGCGGCCCCCCGGCGCGGCCAGGGGTGGGGCCGCGCCATCAGGGCACCTGGGGCCCCTCTGGCCCCCCTCTGGCCCCACTTCTGGCGCATGGAAGCTTCTGGAGCGCTGATTTTTTATATATTTTTCCCGGAATTTTTCTGGCAATTTAAGTAATGGGAAAACCTGAAATACAAAAACAGCAGAAAACAGAAACTGGCACTGGGGTGCACTGAGTTAATAGGTTAGTCCAAATATGATCAAAAGTGTATGAAAGTGTATCAAAAGCATAGCAATATCACCCAAAACATGCATGGAGCAAGCAGAAATTATAGATACGTTTTGGACGTATCAACATCCCCAAGCTTAATTCCTGCTCGTCCTCGAGTAGGTAAATGATAACAAGCATAATTTCTGTGGTGACATGCTATCAACCATATAAGAACTTTTTAAGTAAAGCAATCAAGGCATGTAATTCAATTCAAGTCATAACAAGCAAGAGTCTATATTAGCATTGTAACAAGTAACATAAGAACATAAAGGTGCAAGAGCTCTCGCTGTCCGTGATTCGAATGTCTCCAAATGGTGTTTGCGTGCAAGAAAGGGGATAGGGATATACGAGAGAGTAAAACATAGTTTTTGTTTTGTTGAGAACTTAATCTACTAAAGTTTCACACTTGGTCTTCTTTGGAATCTTATCTTGACTCATCCCCAGACCACCAGCCAGGTACAAGTCAAAATGATCCACTCCCTTTCGATATTTTGAGCACTTATGCAATGGATGAGCTTAAGCAAGAAAGTTGACACTTAGGATGGCAAAGAGAGAAAAATGATGAAGGGGGAAGACAAAAAAGGTGTGAAAGGCTCACATCAATGAGGACAATCATAGGCGAGAGAAAGCCAAATGATAGATATGATGTGAGGAGTAGGGATTTCCATGCAACAGATGCACATATGAGCTAAGGTAAGCTCTCCAATGGAACTAGTGGGGGTGCATCCAACTTGCTTGCTCAAGCAGACCTAGAGCTCTTTTGAGGAGGCTCATCATTGGAATATACAAGCCAAGTTCTATAGTGTGAAGGTCCCCACATAGCTATATGCATAAATGATAATCTCAATGGAGTACAAGGTATAAGATGGAGTACGAGTGGGGATCTCTCAAAAGGAATAGTAGTGTGCCCCCTTCTCTCTTTTTATTTCTTTTTCTCTTATTTCTATTTTTTTTATTTTTTTGTGGCCTCAATGGTTATTTCTATTTAACTCTCATTTGTCCTCTTTGGGATCTTTTGATTTTGTCCTCTTTGGGATCTTTTCCTCACTTTAGGGGCAACACTCTATATATTATAAGAAGTATAGAAGATCTTTGACACTTTACAAAAGTACTCAACATAAAGAAAATGAAACTATCATGATGTATGCAAATGTATGCCTCTGCCGGTGTAGCAGGATATGCAATGATACTAGCGCGTCATGTAGCAATGATTAGGGCAAGGCCCAACTAGCATGCGGCTCATCGATCAAGCAAAAAGCATGTATGACATGAAGATCAAGTCATGAGAAGATGGATGTTGCATGGCAATGTATCTCGAAAAGGCTATGGAAATGCCTTGATAGATAGGTATGGTGGCTGTTTTGAGGAAGGATATAATGAGGCTTATGATGACAGAGCCTATCGTGCCAAGGATTTGGATGCACCGGCGAAGTATGCGCCAACTCTCGAGGTGAGAAAGGGCAATGCACGGTACCGAAGAGGCTAGAAAAATATGGCTAGGTGGAAGCGTCAACTTTCGAATACTCACATTAGTCCGAAGAACTCATGCACTTATTATCGGTAACTCTCAATCTAATTAGGAGGTTCACAAAGAGACAAGTACCCCGAGGAGGAGTGTATGGGGGTTTGGTTATCCTTGCGCATCCTCGACTCATGGTACGTGAGTGTACTCTAATATTCGATCCCTCCAAAGATTAGTGATCCATCTAGTAGCTAAAGTTCTCAACTATTTTGTAGGTTTTCGAAAATAAACACGGATTGCCCAAAATACGACATCTATCACTAATAGGCTAAAGCTCTTGACACCAAAAGATCAGACATTACTCATGGCAATACCTCAAAACTATTGCAAGTTACTACTAAAATTAAATAGCAACCTCAATTACCTAATTTAAGTTAAGACACACAACTCAGTGCAACAGGCAAACTCTCTTAACAAGATAAACATGAAAACTCAATAGAGTTTAGCAACCAACTAAACAAAAGCTCTTTAAAAAGAAAAGCATGAAAACTAAGAGCTAAACATGACAGCAGCTAAGAAAAGACAAAGAACACACACAGCAAAGGTAAGCATGAAAATCCTATGTTGTGTTCTAGGTTGAAGTGGAGCGTGTTTCTCTCCCACACAAAGAAAGCTGGGTTCTAACTTGTTATGAACAGCAAGCAAAGCTAAAGAAAACTAAAAAGGAAACTAAGAGCAAGACGCTCCAAGCATAGCACATAACGCATGAAGTGATTAAAATATAGTGGAACGAAAGACGAACTGATAATTGTTGATGGAGAAGGGGATGCATGGGGGCATCCCCAAGCTTAGACGCTTGAGTCTTCTTGAATATTTCTTGGGGGTGCACGGGGGCATCCCAAAGCTTGAGTGTTTGACCCTCCTGAATCTTCTTTTATCATCTTCCCTCGCACACTTGAAAACTCCCTTCATACATAACTCATCATAATCTGATTAGCGAGGTTAGTACCCACAATAAAATAATTTTTCCCTACTGGAAATAAAGATAATCTTGAAGAGCTACTGTTTCTCAAGATTGCCAAAAGGTTTTTGCAAAGAAAAAGCAAGCTCAAGGTTTGCAAAACGAAGAAAAGGCAAAACAGGACAGAATCTGTGAAAAACAGACCAGCAGGTAGTAAATAATTTTTTCGGGGCACTTCTGCAACTCAAATAAAAAAACTCAGAACAGACGCTCGAAAGCCAATTGTATAGAGCACGCTGTCAAAAGAATTCAGATCAAAAGGATGATCTGGTGATTTTATTCGAATTTTTCTGTCCAAGGACAGAATCTATTTTCTGGACAGCACGTCACAACTTTTGAACTTTCTTGCAATCGGAGGCTAAACTTGGCACAAAGCTGAAAAGAAAAGATACAATGATGTTGCTACAGTAGTAACAAACATCAAGACCACTAAAAACTGAAAGAACAAACTGAAAGCAAAGATAACAAGGGTTGTCTCCCTAGAGCTCTTTCTTTATAGCCATAAAGATAGGCTTAAGACTTTAATGATGCTCTCGTAGGAATAAGAGTTGAAGAACAAAAGAGAGCATCAAGAAGCAAATACCAAACACATTTAAGCCTAACATGCTTCCTATGCATAGGAATATTGCAATAGAATAATTCATTAAAGCACAAAGCAATAAGCATAGGAAGACAAAACAAGTGCAGCTTCAAAACCTTCAACATAAAGAGAGGGAACTTGATATTATTGAAATATCTATAAGCATATGTTCCCTTCTCATAATAATTTTCAGTGGGATCACGAATAAACTCAACAATATAAGCATCACATAAAGCATTGTTACCATGATCCACATGCAAAAAGGTACTCTTACTCTCCACATAAGCATAATCTTTCTCATTGGTAATAGTGGGAGTAGGACTATCATAAACAACTTGAACACTATAGATTAATTGTGTATTAGGAAGATGGTGTTCAACAAGGGAGTAATTCCCTCCATGATTATGACAAGTTTCATAAGGATAATTTATCCTTATGTCATAGGTACCTTTATAATCATTATAGATTGGAGTTATAACATCATCATAGTAGAGAAGAGCATTATCATTGCTAGCAACTATATTTGTAAACATGTTGTGTTTATTCTTACTAGCAAAAGAATTATCAATTATCACATCAATTGCTAGCAACTATATTTTTCCCAGAATTTTTCTGGCAATTTAAGTAATGAGAAAACCTGAAATACAAAAACAGCAGAAAACAGAAACTGGCACTGGGGTTAGTCCAATTATGATCAAAAGTGTATGAAAGTGTATCAAAAGCATAGAAATATCACCCAAAACATGCATGGAGAAAGCAGAAATTATAGATACGTTTTGGACGTATCAGCGGCCATACCAGCCGGATCTGCTGTTGTTGCTCCGACTCTCGCTTGTCCGCTCGCTCGCCCAGCTGCTGCTGCTCCGGATCTCGCTCGCTCACTCATGCTGCTGCTGCTGCTCTAGCTCTTACTCGTGCTGCTGCTACTGCTCTCCCACTCGCTCGTGCTGCTGCTCTGCTCCGATTTAGCTACACTTCAGTCGACTAAATCGACTTTTGGGTCAGTCGATTTTCAGGGGGTGGGGGGCTCGCTGGAGTTTAGGAAGAACCACTCGCAGCGGGGACGGGGGCCCGCTGGAGAGGTACCCCACTATCTATCTTAGGGTTCAGGGTGGGGCGGGGGGCTATAGGGATGGCCGGGGCGGCGGCGGACCAGCGGTGGGGAGTTTTTTCGGGGCGGCGAAGCGGCGCTGGGGCCGGCGGTTTGGCCGGTGGTGGCTGACGGCTCAGGGGGGTGCAGGTTGAAGATGAACTGCAGGCCCTCCCTAAACTACATGTCAAGTGCCTCTCTGCTACCATTGCGTTCAGTTTCGACAGTACCATTCAGATTCCACATTAAATTTCAGTTTCGACAGTTAAGTTCAGAGTCAGAAGTTTTTACCTCATCTATTTTTGTCAGGTGGTTTTTGGTGATGTAAATTTTACATCTATTTTACATCATATATTGGAGATGCTATTAGAATCCCACTTGAGATTGACGATGTCTGTCTTGTGCTGCTTCAGCCTTGACGTCTTACGGCTCACCGAGGCTGCTCCAACGACAGAATGATCCATCACAATAGAGCAGTGCCCTGGACACCGTCTACATATTCCTCAGATCTTCCTCCACACCTCCGACAACCACCTCTGCCTCAACTGCTTCAGCGACCAACCCAATGATGTTGAGGTCGACACGGCTACGGCAAATAGGTTGTACACTTGTTGCATCACTTATTACTATACATTCATGTCGATCCATTAGGACTATTTTGGTTCGACGGAAAAACATAACAATAGGGAATCTTCCAATGGCACTCTACTATTCAATTATTCATGCATTTTGTTGAAAGGAATGAAGCAAAACATCCACCTAGACCTACTTTTCAAAATCCTATTCATGAAAACAAGACCAAGTGCATTAGTGGTAGAATAACGTTCTAACTGTACACACTTTCATATTGTTTCACTTTATTTTGGCCATGTTTCTTTACATTCCTATGCTCTTCCAATTCCTGTAAACCAAACACCCAAGTTGATAGAAATACTGTGTTTACAAATGCTCTGTTTACCATGTGCATTCATATCCATTTCCGGTGTTTTTCCTATCCCTACGTTTTTAGAATCATGCAAGCCAAATGAGCCCTTACATAATTACTTCCGTTACAGGTAGGTGTCGAAGGGAACTTTGTGTGGTTTGTCCTGCTCCTGCCGCGACGTCGTCAACCTCACCCGAGGTGCTCCATCGACAGAAACATCCACCAAACCAGACATCACGACTCCTGACAGTCTTTCGCCGCCTCAGATCTCCTTCCCTGCCGCCGGCACCCACCACGGCAGCATCACCATCATCGACTCAGCAGATGAACCTGAGGAGTACACGGGTCCACAAGAGAGGTCTCACTCTTTTGATTCTGCTTATGTTATGCATTGCTTAAAATTACCTGCTACTTTATCATCCTGTTCACCTCTTGGACTCCAAGTCAGGTCCAAATTAATGTTCAAACTTGAGTTCTAAATTAGTTGTGGGGCACATATCGAGGAAGCAATGAATAGTATCTCTGTCTAATATCTGGTTCACCTAGGGTATGCTTATGTTGTTCATCTTTGGTGGGAAACAAATAGTAAAGCAATCATCATCTGTCTTTTTATTAAATTAATTCAATCATCAGCATGCTATCATTATTTTTGGATCCATCCACTGGTTGTTACCATCACTCTAAATTTCTGCATGCTCTCCTTACATAATCTCACCATATATTTTTCGTATGCATGTCAGATATTTTACACAGTCATGCTGAACATGTAGAGAAAAAGAGAAGAGTTTTGCACGGCAATACAATGTCATGCAGTCATCACTCCATGGTGGGTTCAATGGCAAACCCTCCCCATCCCTCTCAAGATTGTAATCCAGAGGAAGATATATGTTCTGAGGCGGATTTAGACGCTGCTGACCACTCCTATTTACCCCCCAAGGTGTTTGATCTACCTTGGCATGATGATGTTAGTCATATCATGCATATGTTGCCTTGCAGTGCCTACTTTTGACATCACATATGTCATTTACTTAGTTTAGACATGTTCTGTCGTCACATGTTTAGTTTCTATATCATATATGGGAATTATGCAGTCTCATGTCTTTTAGCCAGCCATAATATATGTGAAATGTGCAATGCCATCCTATTTAACCAGGCATCATATATTTGAATGATATCTTGCCCATCCTTTCCTTCATTACATTTCCATTTGACGACAATGTTTGTACATTAAACTACTCTTCCTGTGAATCAGCCATTTGGGTGGGAGATTGAAAAATCTGGAGTGAAAACAAGGACTTTAGAGCAGACAGTGCTACCTATCGAAGCAGATCTCTTGTTGGGTCCTGATAGCTCCTCGGAGATGGATTCAGAGACAGATGACCAGTCATATTCCCCCGCCGAGGTGTATGCTCTAACTTGGCACGGCGTTTTAGTTATTCATCATATCTTTGAATTATGTTATGCTATGCTATCCAGTTTAGATAGACATCATATATGTGAAATTATGTCATGCTATCTGTTTTAGTTAAACAATATACATGTCAACTATTTCATGTCCTCTTTTTTCCACACTATCTATTGCATCTGTCTCTCATACAATGTATGTATATTCAACTATGTTTCCTGTTTATCAACCATTTGAATTGGAGCGGGAGATTCTAGCATCTAGTGGACTAAAAACACGGTCTTCAAATAAAACAGTGATACCTCTTGATGGAGATAGCACCCCAGTTGTACATGCACAAGAACCAGCCCTACCACACATAACTCAAACTCTCGCATATTGTACCCCTACTGTGATGGATAGAGAACCAGCTTCACCCAATCTAACCCCAACCCTAGTAGATAGTAACCCAGTTCCTGTTGACACGTCACCATCTCCACCATAGAGCTCCCAAACAAGAGCAGTTAGTAAGGCAGATCCAGTGCCCAAAGGGCCAGTACTACCACGGCGAACCCCAACTCCACCAGTTAGTACGCCTATTCCTGTGGAGGAAGCACAACTAGCTAGTCGTACTTTAGCATCTATCGCATTTGATGTTGTTAAATCGTATGTGTGTATCTTCCCATCTTGGAAATATTATACTAAAGATGAAGGAAAATGCTAGTTGCAGGTGTTTGTCCAGGAGTTATGTGTAAGTAATGTTATTCATGGCAATTACTTTGCTTTGTCCCATACATCCTACCTCCATGATGGTTATAATACAGCAAATTTTCCCGTTTTTCTCTATAGAGACGGACTGATTTGGAAACTCAAGATGAGGTAACATGTGCTAATACCTCTGCTATCTTCAAGAATGCTTGGTGGCAGTATCAGAATTACCAAAAGAAAACGTACTTCACCGGCCAAGAAACTCATCAAATTCCCTTACGTTCTCCTCAGACACATTTGCTAGACGATGACTGGGAACGCCTTGTTCTGTACTGGTCCCGAACCAAGAATGTGGTAAGGTCTATGAGCTCATTTTCTATTTTTAAGTATTATATTCTTGCGTCTTACTGTACTCTGTTCATGTAGAACAAGTGCCTAAACCTGAAGAACAACTGTTGTAATTTAAGATTCCATTGCTATCATAGTTCCAAAAAGCACTAGGCGTTAATTGTGCGTTTTGCCACCGCCTTGCGCTTTACTGACCAAAGCGCATGCTTATGCGCAGTTATGCACAGATTAAGTGTAGTTACGTGCAATGCGTTTCGCCAACGCCTAGAGCCTAGGCGCGCTTAAGCGCTTGCTTAGGCACGCCTTTTTTTAACTATGATTGCTATCGTGCATACTGCTTTGCTCTTGTATCACTGTATTTACTCGTACAAACTTATTTTTAAATTGAAGGATCCAATCGAAACTACAATGGCACAACAGGTATGTTCACCCATGTTTGTTTAACGGGCTTGCTTGGCTCTGTTGATTAATTTCAATTGTGTATACAGTTGACTTCTCATATCATGCACATTACTAGCATCACAACAAAGCAAATAGTGTTGTTGTACATGTAGACTCGTGGTACCCATTTGAAATCTTATTGTGCCGTGTAGTTTCTCACGCTTTGTATTCTTTCACCGCTGCTTTGTCTTGAACTGATATGATTTGAACCGTGTCTCTATTTTGATTTGGCAAGACAATTGAGTGACCATAGGACATAGATAAATGTTTGTTTGATTCTTTTATTATGTACTAGTACTTGGAAATAGAAGACTTGGTAGTTTAATCATGTCCACCTTACTAATGAACTTGTTCACCGAAATAAGTTTCATATACTAGTACATGCTAAACTGATATGTGTCTGCATGTTTGTTCTTTTAGAATGCTGACAGAATATTGGGGAAGAGTGCCTTATTAAGCAATGGTAAAGGAAGTAATGCAGATAAGGTTCAGGATAGTGACACATCCTTGTTGGTCTCCAACAAAGCTGATAAAACAGCTAAGGAAGACTATCTCGAAGACAGTGAGACAACCCCAAAGTCATGTCTTGGTTTAGTGTTGGAGTAACTGGCCACTACCGCTTGCACAAGCTATTCAAACTCACTGTCTGAATCAGTTCAGTTTCTTGAGTCCCAACTACAAGCTAAAAGACATCGATCAGCTATGCTGCGACAAGAAGTGGAAGGACAACGGAAGTCCCTGGAGCATTCAGATGCATACTTTCTGGTGCAACAGCAAGCGTTGGAGGATTTTAGTGCCAAACAGGAGAAAGCTAATAAGCTTGCTAAGCTTATTGCCAGCATAGTGGATACCATGTTTCTTGAGCTCTTCTGAAGTTGTTTTAGTTATGCTCTTGTTTTGGTGCCGCGTTTATTTGCACTGGTGGCCAATTTTGACAGCCAGTGTATGTAATATGCTGCTTTGTTCCCTATATTTGCACTGGTGGCGAACTTTGATGCCCAGTGGATGTAATATGTGTAATAGCGGTAATAGGCTAGCATTAATTGCTTGCTTATTCATTTCCTTATTGTCTTGTTTAGTTGGTTGCTTGTAGTCACTGCAGTTCTTTTTCTGTGTTTTTCTAGTGGCCACAATAACCTATCTTTGGAAACTAGGCCAAATAATCATGGCAACACACGGACTGTCGTAACCATGGGCCTCCTGTGGGCCGTATGATCCATGGGCCTTCTACGGGCCATAGGATCCATTGGCCTTATATACGGGCCGTAGGATCCATGGGCCTTCTACGGGCCGTACGATTCATGGGCCTTATATACGGGCCGTAGGATCCATGGGCCTTCTACGGGCCGTACGATTCATGGGCCTTTTATGGGTCGTAGGATCCATGGGCCTTCTATGGGGCGTATCATCATTTTGCCAATCATGGTCGTACTATTTGTGGACAATACCAGGTCGTTAATATGCCGTATTTGATAACTCTATGAAAACAGCCCAACTGGTTTTTTTACATGAAAACGGCCCAACTTATTATCGGGCCTCAAACGGGCCGACTGTAACCACGGGCTGAATTTGGCCCACAAGCAGAAAATGACAGTAACGGGCCATAAGTAAACGAATGTGGAAATGAGCCCAAGAATGAATGGGCCCCGAGAAGGCCGAAAGATAACATGGGCTGGAAACGGCCCAACGGAACAATGGGCCGTTAATGGGTATAAATTGATACACTGTTCATTACGGCCCAGTTTCACCACGTGCCATTAATGGGTATAAAGTGATACACTGTTCATTACGGGCCAGTTTTACCATCGGCTGTTAATGGACCGAGAGTAATAAGGGCCTCATATGGTCCGAAAGACGTCATGGGCCATACATCGGCCGGAAGTTAAAACGGGCTGGAATTATATTAGATGGCCCAGATGACGCTACTGGGCCTAATTCGGATAGGCCGTAAACGGGCCCTCGGTTAGCGGGCTGTAAATGGGCTATATGCGAACATGCCGTTCACAGGCTTGCCGTGGGCCGGCCCGCCACCTTTTGACCAAGTAAAACATGCCGTCCTTTTCACTGGAATGGGCCTCTGTTGGGCCATGCCACGTGTCGACATATCATAGGCGCTTTGGGTCCAATGAGTGGATGACATCTATCCCAACGGTGAGCCGACGCGTGTTTCCTCCAGCCAATGATGATTTTACACATGGAAAATCCCCATTGGTCGGGGCTGTTAACGGGTTATCGGATCCAAAACCGGACTCAATAGCTTAACGGTGTTCCGTTACGGTGGATGCCACGTGTTGGTCACCCTTGATGAAAGCACTTCTGTGACGCGCGATTTATCGTCATGGAAGTGGACACTTCCATGATGATAATTTTGGTAATGTCATGGAACACTTCTACGACAGCACATGTATGACTATCTTGATTCTGTCATAAATTTGTCATGGATGTACATGCATGACAGAAAACATGACCTACTGTGACAAACACGTATCATCACGGAAGTGTATTTTTTTGTAGTGATCCCCTAGGGTGGCCTCACTAGGCCGGCTCATGAGGATCGGAGATATCGAGGCAAGGGGCACCTCGCGAAATCCTCGTGACGTGAACAGTGACGACCAAGGCCAGGTGGGCGCCAGCGGGCACAGAGTGCCAGTTTCCTCTTTGGTGATAAAGAAGCAGGTGCAGCGAGGAGTCCCGAGGCGTGAGCCAAAGGTTTCCATATCGGTGCAACAAGACCAAGACCAGCAGGATAGCAGAACGAAGGTCATTGCGGAGCCCACGGCGACGTCACCACCAGAACCTTTGGTAGGCGAAGACCACCTTTTGTTAGGATAGCTTGTACTAGCTGCCCCCCTTCAAATTTGGCCGTTGTGGGATCCCTTCCCGCTCAATATTTGGGAAGAGGACCCGGGCCACTATAAATAGGACTGGCTACCACCATTGGGATGATCTCATCTTGAGCTGATCAGATAGTAGGCCACACACCACAGGCTCACCAGAGCACAAGAACCCCTCTCCTCAGGAGGCAGTTCATCCATGTACTAGTTCTTCATCAGCCTACAAGTCAATCCACCACACCACACTGGATTAGGGTATTACACCACAACGGTGGCCCGAACCAGTATAAACCTTGTGTCCCTTGTTCTTCGAATCTGACGAGCTAGGCCTAGGGATCTGTGAGTAGACGAGCTAGGGCGGAAGGAGAGATCTTCGTGCGCACCCCAGAGTTCCAACCTTAAGGGTTTTGCCGGAACCCGAGATTCGACAGCGGCCTCACTAGGCTAGCTCCCGAGGAGTGGAGATATTAAGGCTAGGGGTGAGGGAGTCATGTATTCAGGGGTCCTCAGTCATCTGGGTCGTTGAACCTACGCCGCATTGATGGGCCGCATGAAGAAGAAGCAGAAGGCCCTCCCCCGTATCCGGTCAGGACTCCTATGTACGTAGAAAGGAAGGTGTAGAGTCCGGATGTATTAATTGCTTCCTCCCCAAGTCACCCTTGTAACCCTAGGTCCCCTCATGCGTGTATATAAGCCGAGGGGTTTAGTCTGCAGAGGGGATCAACATCATCACAATATCCTCATAGGCTAGACTTAGGCTTTAGCCATTACGATCTCGAGGTAGATCAACTCTGGTATTCATATTCCCCCATATTAATATAGCAGGAAGTAGGGTGTTACCTCGATCGAGAGGGCCTGAACTTGGGTAAACATCGTGTCCCCGGCCTCCTGTTACCATCGATCCTCTAAGCGCATAACTTGGGGCCCCCTACCTGAGATATGCCGGTTTTGACACCGACAATGGTGCCTTCATTGAGAGCTCCACTGTGCGCTCGCAATGAGTGATCGACGGCGCGTCTCGTCATCGACAATGGGATCACCCTCGGAAACAACTTGGCTATCGGCCAGATCCTCTAGCTCGGCGGGTTCGCTATATTCGCCCGCATGGCCTCTGGGCCAGCCGCACTCCCTGCAGCCATCGAGCATCACCTTTATGCCGATTCCGGTTACTCCGATGACGCGACTTTGGCAGAACTCTCGCCCATGAACGAGCTGCTGGATCGCATCGCCGCCCTGGGGCTTTCATCACCAGGAGATCAGATCCGACTTAAATCCCGCCATGATGAGATCGGCCCTTTTCCGATCACTCATCTGGTAGCAGCAGTTGAGGATGGAGCCATAGAGACTTCTCCTCTCCAGACGGAGACCGCAACAGTCCGGATCTCCAGACCCATCAAGCCGAACACCTCCCAGTCAGGAGATGCACTATGTTCTTTGAGCTCTAGGACCGACGTCGGACCCTAAGGGCACTTAGACCCCATCGAATCTGGATTATCACCATCGGAGGTTGCTAAAACCCCGAATATTACTCTGGGTCAGGATTCAAAATTTCCAACACCCACCCACCTGGGAAAAACTCGTCAAGTAAATCCGGAATCCCAGACATAGATGACCTCGCGAATATACAACAGCAGCCCGAGGAAACAGTCAACCACTTCTGGGCCAGATTCCTACTTGTTAAAAACAAGGTCAGGGACTGCTGTGATGACAAAGCGGTCTCTCTATTTCACCGCAATTGCACGGACGAGGGAGTATTGAACGCCCTCAACTGACGTCGTGTTATAAGTTTCACAAAATTATCGCAGTTAGTACAGAAGTACTGCTCAATGGAAAATACTCGGAAAACCCAGAATACACCTCTAGAACAGTCCATATCCGGACAGTACGTTACCAAAGCTAAACGGACTTACCCTAGTTGGTCATACGATAGTATTACTATTGGCAAGAAGAACAAGCCTCTTTTAAGGCACAGGTCCGTACTGGACGAACTACTCAATACACCTTGCCAAATACACGCAACCCCGGGTAATGTCCCAAACCATCGCCTTAGAGCATGTTGGGTACTCCGGCAGGTAGCAAAGAGCGGTACGACAATTCTTACCACCACCGCACCAAGGGAGAAAGACATCGATGTCTTCACTGTCTTTGAGACGTTCTCCTCAAATAACCTCGCAAGAGAGCAAATCGCAAACTTGCCGAAGTTTACCAAATTAGCTCTCCAAGCCCATGGAGCAACACGACAATTAGTTTTTCTATCGAAGACGCGCCTCGAGTCCGGCCAATCCGAGCATCAGCAGCTCTTGTACTAGACCCAATAGTAGATGGCTTCCGCCTCACTAAAGTACTTATGGATGGAGGAAGCGGACTAAACCTCATATATGAGGAAACGCTTGCAAAAATGCAGGTCGAGAAATGCCGCATTGAGCACACGAGCACAACCTTTAGAGGAATTATACCAAGCCACGAGGCCAAGTGTTCAAGAAGCATTAAGCTCGATGCAGTGTTCGGCTCACCCGACAACTACAAATCGGAGGACCTACTCTTTCACATTGTGCCCTTTCATAGCGGATACCACGCCCTTCTAGGACGGGACACTATCTCACGCTTTCAAGCTATATCCCATTACGGGTACATGAAGCTTAAAATGCCAGGGCCCAATGGGGTGATCACAATAATAAGTGATCCGTCTAGAGCACTCCACGCCGAAAACAAAACGGCATCCTTAGCCTTAGGGCATTATCCAAAGCTCTCGCGGCTGAAGAACTAACCACCCTACGATCAAAGGTGGAGGCCGACGATGTCATCCTCGCCAAAAGATCGAAGTCTACCTCCTTCAAGCCAGCTGACGAAATCATCAAATTCCAAGTGCACCCAAGAGACCCTAACAAGACGGCATCCATCGGGGAACAGCTAGATCTGGTGGTAGGCAGTGCGTTACGCGCCTTCCTTCGGGAAAATTGGGATATATTCGCCTGGCACCCTTCAGACATGCCGGGAATCCCACGTAGGCTAGCCGAACATAGCCTCAATATTATCAAAGGGTTCAAAATAGTCAGGCAGTCACTGCGACGATTTTTTGAACCCAAAAGACAAGCAATAAGAGAAGAGTTAGCCAAACTATTAGAAGTCGGATTCATCAGACAAATTAAACATCCGGATTGGCTAGCCAACGTAGTCATGGTACCGAAGAAGGATAAATCATGGCGCCTCTGTGTCGTTTCACATACCAGAATAAGGCTTGCCCAAAGGATCCTTTTCCTTTGCCCCACATTGACCAAATTATCGATGCAACGGCCGCACACAACTCGCTGTGCTTCCTTGATGCTTATTCCGGATACCATCAGATAAAGATGAAGGAATCCGATCAGGCCACAACAGTATTTATCACCCCGTATGGCCCCTTTTGTTTCAACACTATGCCCTTTGGACTCAAAAACGCTGGCGCCACATATCAACGCATGATTCAAACATGCTTAGAAAAACAAATTGGCAAAACAGTGGAGGCATATGTTGATGACGTAGTTCTAAAGACCAAATACGTCAAGACCTTGGTGGATGATCTCCGCCTTACGTTTGCCAACCTCCGAGAATATGACATAAGGCTCAATCCGGGAAAATGTGTCTTCGTCCTTCCAGCCGGAAAGCTATTAGGGTTCATCTTATCCCATAGAGGAATCGAAGCTAACCCAGCCAAAATACGGGCCTCGTCAGAACTCAAAATACCAACCGATCTCAAGCAAGTGCAAAACCTAGCAGGCTGCGTATCGGCTTTAAGCCGCTTCATCTCCAGGTTAGGAGAAAAAGCATTTCCACTTTATAGATTGCTACAACGCACTGACAATTTCGAATGGACAAATGCGGCCACAGCCGGATTGGAAGAAACAAAAGCTCTACTCGCAAGCAACCCAATCCTAGCCACCCCTGTGTTGGCGAACCAATGCTTCTGTACATATTAGCCACTCACTAGGTGGTGAGTGTCGTGCTCATCGTCGAACGAGCCGAAGAGGGACATAAATTCCACGTTCAAAAGCTCATATACTATGTATCCAAGGCTCTAACACTATGTAAGTTACGGTACCCCCATTATCAGAAAATTGCCTATGCGGTCTTCATGTCATCTCAGAAACTCCGACACTGCTTTCAAGAGTGTTCGATCATAGTGGCATCCGAGGTACCACTCAATGATATTATCAACAATAAAGATGCCACGTGACACATAGCCAAATGGGCCATTGAGCTCTTACCATTCAAAATATCCTACAAGCCGCGCCGGACTATTAAACCCCTGGTGTTGGCCAACTTTGTCGCAGAATGGACCGAAGCCGAACTCCCTATAGAGTACGGCTCATACTCCCACTGGACAATGTACTTCGACGGTTCCAAAATGCTAGCCGGGCTGGGGGGCGGCGTAATATTGACATCCCCAACAGGGGATACAGTTCGGTACGTTTTACAGATTATGTATACGGACTCGAACAATCCGGCCGAATATGAGGCCCTATTGCATGGTCTCCGACTAGCTGTATCCATGGGCATATAATGCCTCTAGGTACGCGGAGACTCAAACCTCGCCATCTCCCAGATTAATGGGGATTTTGATGCGAAGGATTCAAAAATGGTAGCTTATCGCAATGCCATATTGAAAATATCGACTCGATTTGAGGGGTTGGAATTCCATCACGTAGCCCAGGATAATAACCAGGCCGCTAACTTACTCGAGCGCATGGGAGCTAAACACGACCCCGTCTCACCGAAAAATTTTGTGGAACGGTTGTTTAAGCCATCAGTAACATGGCAGGACACGAGCGGCGATACGAATTCGGATTCGAACACACCCCCAGCCGAACTCAATCATGATGTCATCAGAGATCCAAGCATGGAGATAACTCCTTCGGCTCACGAAATCATGGTTGTCATAGCCCCCTGGACAGAGCCTTTCCTAGCTTACCTTAATAGGCAGGAACTCCCCGATGATCAAAATGAGGCCCGCCGCATAGTCCGGCACTCTAAAGCCTACAAAGTTCATGAAGGTGAATTATACAAGAAAAGCACAACTGGTATTCCCCAAAGGTGCATCTCCGAAGAGGAGAGATGGCGAATTCTAACTGAAATACATGCTGGAATGGGCGGTCACCATGCCGCAGCAAGGGCGCTCGTAGGAAAAGCTTTTCGCGCTGGCTTTTACTGGCCTACTGCCCGAGAAGATGCCCAAACCTTAGTCCAACACTGCGTTGGCTGCCAGCTCTTTGCAAATAAAAGTCACATGCCTCCCACCGCTCTGAGAACAATCCCCATTACTTGGCCTTTTGCGGTATGGGGGCTTGATATGGTCAGACCCATTAAAGGGGGAAGTCATAAAAGAAAATACTTATTGGTGATGGTAGATAAGTTCACTAAATGGATAGAAGCCAAGCCAGTAAAAACAGCTGAATCAGGGCCTGTGATAGATTTTATATCCAGCGTAGTACACCGTTATGGTGTCCCGTGTAGTATTATCACAGATAATGGCTCCAATTTCAGAGCTGACGAGGTAAAAAATTGGTGCGCAAAGTTGGTTATAAAACTCGACTATGCTTCCGTATACCATCCTCAAACAAATGGTCAGGTCAAAAGGGCCAATGGTCTGATAATGAGCGGCATTAAACCCCGACTAGTGCGCTCCCTACAGGAGTCTGATAAACACTGGGTTGAAGAGCTTGACTCCGTACTCTGGGGGCTGTGGACCACTCCCAATCGTACGACCGGATATACACCCTTTTTCATGGTGTACGACGCGGAGGCCATCCTGCCCTGCGAGATTATTCATGACTCACCTAGAGTGCGCATGTACGAGGATAGGGAGGCCGAGTTAGATCTGCATGACGACCTATATGGACTTGAAGAGGAGCGCGATACAGCGCTAGCATGTTCCACATTTTACCAACAACAAGCTAGGCGATACCAGAGCAGAGAAGTGTGGGCCAAGACATACAATGTCGACGAACTTGTTTTACGCCTCCCGGAGAAGAAAAAAGACAAGCTCAAACCAAAATAGTAGGGGCCCTCCATTGTTGACAAAGTACTCACCGGAGGAGCTTATCGCCTTCGCAATGCACACGACAACTGCCTTGAGCCGAATCCATGGAACGCTACGAGGCTCCGACGATTTTATGGATAGTTCGGTAGAAACTTCTTCCTCTTTATAAGTTAGGTCTTGTCTTTTACTTTTTCTCTCCCTTTTTATCTTTACATTTTCTTCAATTGGAAAGTATTCGGCTCATCCGAACTGCCACATGACGAGTACGTCCTCAAATGTACCTACCTCAAATATACCTGGGGGCTTCTTTAACAAAGCCCATTACCAATAAAGCTTCTTGCTTAAAAATGTCGCCTGCTTTTACAGTTCATCCTTGCCATTATATGCACCGATGTGACTTAAGTTCTGGCCAGCTGGGTTGCCTGGCTCCTATGCTTACCCCTATGTTTCCGATTGTTCCGCTAGGGCGTAAAGGGATCACCTCTGCAATTGTTACAACCGGGTAATCCAGATATGTACCTTAGACTGGGTGAAGCCGAAAGCTAGCGCTCTTAAGGGAATAATTGGTCGGTGGACACACGACATATCACATTCTAAAGCGTATCTTAACTACCACAGGAGATGGCTTCCTACCATCCTTATCATAGGATCGAAAGCCTAGGCCCGCATCTTTATGCACGGCGACCTAGGGAAAGGTACCCCTAACGGAACTATTCTCTCTGGAAGATGTTTCTTACATTAAATAGTAATATAACATAACTCCCCGAACTCAGTTCGTCTGTTCAAGCAATTATGACCAGATTGCCCTGTTTCCGAACATATCATATGCTTTACCACAGATATAGTATTCGGAAGCACTCCAGCCTTTGGGTTTATGGAGGTCGAAGCAGATGGTCGGCCATGACAAACATTACATAAATTCGGCCAGAGATAAGTTTGATGGTAAAAGTACATTAATACATAGAATCAAACGACTACTTATTTTCTATTCCCTCTATCAGGCTGTCTAGCTTACAGTCCTGTTGGGAAAGCTTGGCGGCTATCTCTACTTGGTTATAAACCAAATGCGGAGGAATTTCCTGTCCATCGGACCCTCGAGGTCCCACGGGGGCCATGTGATTTGGATCAAGACGAGTGTAGCACGTCTTCCCCATAGCCCATGCTTCTCGAGCACCCATGCGGCATGCCGATGTTTTGCATAGTTCGAAGCGGCGCCGAGCCCCTTTGAATAGGTCCGATCATGTTGTTGTATTACACATTAGTATATATCATAGCAATCAGCAGAACTGTCATAGCTTTCAGACACAATTATTCTTACCAACAGCATCCTTTCCGGATTCGTTCGAATTTTTCAATTCGGCGAGCTGAGTTTGGCACTCTTCGAGTTCCTTGGATAATGAGTTATTCTTTTCTCAAATGACCTATAAAAATATAACGATCCTCAAATCAGTTGTACCAACTGCTTTATGTCTCGGGGGCTACTGGCATGGGAATACTCAAACTAAAAACTTACTCTCATATATTTTGAAAGCTAATGAGTGGCTCCGGCGAGTACGTCTTGAGCGGCTCGGATATAGGCATCTGCATAATTGAGGGCGTTAAACGCCTCCACACAAAAAAGCAGGGTCGTGCATGGCCGCTTTCCGCCGCCGATGAATCATCGCGACCTCCACTTCGGAATTGGTAGCTGATACTTCATCCGAATCCTCCTGGAGAGGCCAATCCGGCACCGAATTAGCATTCACCCTTGACGGGCCTGATGCCGGATTGGCTGGAGCTTGGCCTGCGTCGCCTCTGGAGACAGTGCGGCTTGTATTCCTCCTAAAAGGAAGAAACAATGCGGAAAGTCATAATAACAATTTCACCACCTAGCACATGATAAAACAAACATACCTCTTTGAAGGTCCACTGGTGTTCGTGGTCCTTTTCCGCTTCAAGGCCTCGCCTGACGCGGGCGCCGCCCTCTGGGTTGGCAGCCTATGCACAGTTCGGTGTGAGGAGAATCATCCCTGTTTAAGTATGATAGAATACAATGGGTAAATGCGCACTGGGAATCTTCTCGTTGGTGAGATATGCCCTAAATTACTTACACGGGAAAAAGGAATGAGGCCTGGGTAATCGGCTACTATAGCAACCAAGGTGCCCCCACGGCAGGCCTGATAGAAGACTCCCTCTTCTAACTCTATGCCTATATCCGGATCTTCTTCATATCAGGGGCCCGTTTTTTGGAACGGGTCCTCTCGCTGCGGGGCAGGATTGTTAATCCCCTTGACTACCTTCCTCCACTCATGTTGGGAGAAACCGAATACAGTTCAGTCAATACATCATAAAAAAGAAAAATTGAGCGGTCAAAGAGAGGGACTTTCCCAGTCGGGAAGATTGTACATAGAAAAGCCCTCCCGGCATGTTAAACAGATGAAATCCTGCTTCTCTCCTTTATAGAGGCCTTCCAGGACAGCGCCTAGAATGGCAGGGTCACCTAGATCCAGGCGTAGGCGGTGCGAGGAATCATTCTTACCATTGTAATGCCACATCGAAAGTCCTCTGGCTTGGAGCGGCTGCACACGTCGCTTCATTGAAATGGCCATCACTTCGATTATAGTTAATCCTGAACTAGCAAGCAATTTGATCTTGCCGGCCAGTCGGCTAACCTCCGCTCTCTCTACTTCCGAGGGACCGTGGGGACGCCAGTTGAAAAGCTTCTTTGGCGGAGCACTGGAATACATGGGGAGTCCACACCGAACTAGATCCGGCAAAGCGACATCTTCAATGTAAAACCACTCCGAAAGCCACTCTTCGGATGCCTTCTTCGGAGTACCGGGTAGATAGTCTATCTCGGCTATGCGCCATACTTCGGCGCTCCCAACTTCAAATATGGATCCTTCTTCCGATCGAGGGACGAGGCAGAAATACCTTCTCCACAGCTCAAAGTGAGGCTCGTAGCCCAAGAATAGTTCGCATAAAGCGATAAAACCCGCAATGTGTAGGATTGACCCTGTAGTAAGATTGTGAAGTTGGAGGTCGTAGAACTCCAGGAGTCCCCTAAGAAAGGGATGAACAGGGAATCCCACGTCTCTTAGAAGGTAGGGGACGAAACATACCCGCTCTCCATCGGAGGGGTTGGGAAAGCTCTCTGTCAGGGGTTGGTTATCAACAGACGTTAGACCAGCTCGGACGGGGACTAGATCCTCTGGGGGGAGATACCCCTGCGCTTGTAGTGTCTGCAGATGTGCGTGGGACACGGAGCAGCTTTTCCAATCTCCTGCACGAGGGCCATGAGTGCGCGAAGAGGAGCTCGGGGCACTGGCCATGTTTGAAGATTTTTTGCACGCACTAGGGTTTCTTCCGCGCGGAATGAGATGGAGAAGCAGCTGGATCTATTCTCTTATATAGGCACCTTCTCTGAATAGACAAGGGGTATTTGCAAAAGATGCCCAGACGGTTCGTATTCATTGGACGCGTGGAAGCCAAGGCGACGGCGGCGAGGAATCCGCGTATTATAATATTTAAAGAAGCCGAACTATCATCCAGGAGGACTCACCTTGCAAGACCGAAGACATGAAGCCGGATACAATCTCATCCTTGAAGGCAAGTCCGAGGGCTACTGAGGGAGTCCTGTATTCAGGGGTCCTCAGTCATCCGGGTCATTGAAGCTAGGCCGCATTGATGGGCCGCATGAAGAAGAAGCAGAAGGCCCTTCCCCGTATTCGGTCAGGACTCCTATGTACGTAGAAAGGAAGGTGTAGAGTCCGGATGTATTAATTGCTTCCTCCCGATGTCACCCTTGTAACCCTAGGTCCCCTCAGGCGTGTATATAAGCCGAGGGGTTTAGTCTGTAGAGGGGATCAACATCATCACAATATCCTCATAGGCTAGACATAGGGTTTAGCCATTACGATCTCAAGGTAGATCAACTCTTGTATTCATATTCCCCCATATTAATATAGCAGGAAGTAGGGTATTACCTCGATCGAGAGGGCCTGAACCTGGGTAAACATCGTGTCCCCAGCCTCCTGTTACCATCGATCCTCTAAACGCATAGTTTGGGCCCCCCTACCCGAGATCTGCCGGTTTTGACACTAACAAGGGGCACCTCGCGAGGTCCTCATGACGTGAGCCATGACGACCAAGGCCAGGCGGGCGCCAGCGGGCGCATGATGCCAGTTTCATCTTTGGTGCTAAAGGGGCAGGCGCAGGCGAGGAGTCTCGAGGCATTAGGCAAAGGTTTCCATATCGGTGCAACAAGACCAAGACTAGCAGGATGGTAGAGCGGAGGTCATCGCGGAGCCCACATCGGCGTCACCACCAGAGCCTTTGGCAGACGAAGACCACCTTTTTTCAGGATAGCTTGTACTGGTTGTGTCCCTTCAAATTTGGCTGTTGTGGGATCCCTTCCCACTCAATATTTGGGAAGAGGACCCGGGCCTCTATAAATAGGACTAGCCACCACTATATGGGGCAATCGGGTCGAGAGCCAACAAGACACACCAGCAGGCTCATCCGAGCGCAAGAACACCTCACCTCCGGAGGTTGTTCTTCCCTTGTACTAGTTCTTCCCTAGCCTATAAGGCAATCCACCACACCACACAGGATTAGGGTGTTACACCACAATGGTGGCCCGAACCAGTATAAACCATTGTGTCTCTTGTTCTTCGAACTCGACGAGCTAGGCCTAGGGATCGGTGAGTAGACGACGTAGGGCAGAAGGAGAGATCTTTGTGCGCACCCCAGTGTTCGAACCACAAGGGTTTTTCCGGAACCCAAGATCTGACATCTGCATCCCTCGCAATCTCGAAAATATCTATGATGGCCCACAAGTGTAGGGGATCTATTGTAGTCCTTTCAATAAGTAAGAGTGTTGAACCCAACAAGGAGCAGAAGGAAATGATAGGCAGTTTTCACTAAGGTATTTTCTGCAAGCACTGAAATTATAGGTAATAGATAGTTTTATGATAAGGTAATTGGTAGCAAGTGACAAACGGTAAGAGTAAATAAGGTGCAGCAAGGTGGCCCAATCCTTTTTGTAGCAAAGTACAAGCCTGGACAAACTCTTATATAAAGGAAAGCGCTCCCGAGGGCACATGGGAATTATCGTCAAGCTAGTTTTGATCACGATCATCTGATTCGTGTTCGGTACTTTGATAATTTGGTATGTGGGTGGACCGGTGCTTGGGTGCTGCCCTTACTTGGACATGCCTCCCACTTATGATTAACCTCTAATGCAAGCATCTGCAACTACAAAAGAAGTATTAAGGTAAACCTAACCATAGCCTGAAACATATGGATCCAAATCAGCCCCTTACGAAGCAACGCATAAACTAGGATTTAAGCTTCTGTCACTCTAGCAACCCATCATCTACTTATTACTTCCCAATGCCTTCCTCTAGGCCCAAATAATGGTGAAGTTTCATGTGGTCGACGTTCACATGACACCACTAGAGGAGAGACAACATACATCTCATCAAAATATCGAACGAAGACCAAATTCACATGACTACTAATAGCAAGACTTCTCCCATGTCCTCAGGAACAAAAGTAACTACTCACAAGACATAATATTGTTCATGATCAGAGTGGTATTAATATGCATAATGGATCTGAACATATGATCTTCCACCAAATAAACCAACTAGCATAAACTACAAGGAGTAATCAACACTACTAGTAACCCACAGGTACCAATCTGAGGTTTGGGTACAAAGATTGGATACAAGAGATGAACTAGGGTTGGAGAGGAGATGGTGCTGGTGAATATGTTGATGAAGATAGCCCTCCCCAAGATGGGAGAGTTGTTGGTGATGACGGCGGTAACGATTTCCCCCTCCCAGAGGGAAGTATCCCCGGCAGAACAGCTCTGCCGGAGCCCTAGATTGGTTTCCGCATCGGTTCCGCCTCGAGACAGCAGCGTCTGGTCCTGAAAGCCTCCTTATGATTTTTTTTCCAGGTCAAAACACCTCATATAGGAGAAGATGGGCATCGGGGTCCTGCCGGCTGGCCCAGGAGGTAGGGGGCGCGCCCCCACCCTCGTGGACAACCAGTGGCCCCCCTCGTGGGTATCTTTCGCCAGATATTTTTTATATTTTCCGAAATGATGTTCTGTTGAGTTTCAGGGCTTTTGGAGATCTGCAGAATAGGTTTCCAGAGTTTGCTCCTTTTCCAGCCCAGAATTCCAGCTGCCGGCATTCTCCCTCTTCATGTGAACCTTGTAAAATAAGAGAGAAAAGTCATAAGTATTGTGACAAAACATGTAAGAACAGCCCATAATGCAATAAATATCAACTTCTCAGAATGATGCATAATGGACGTTTCAACTCCCCCAAGCTTAGACCTCGCTTGTCCTCAAGCGAAAGCCGATATCGAACAATATGTCCACATGTTTAGAGACATAGGTGTCGATAAAAAGAAAATACGGACATGAGGGCATCATGATCATTCTCATAACAGCAACTTAAGTAAATATAGTCATAGGATTCTTATGCTAAAGTAATAAATCATCCACAATATCAAGTATGAATCATAAACTTCATTGGAAGCTAACAAACTTTGATCTCTATCATTGAAGCAATTGCAATTTATCGTAATATCGGAAAGAGTCAATATAAGAGCTTTTCAGCAAGCCTACATACTCAACTAACATATAGTCTTTCACAATTGCTCACACTCACGCAATACTTATGTTTATGGAGTTTTAATCGGACACAGAGAAAGATAGGGGCTTATGGTGTTGCCTCCCAACCTTTTACCTCAAGGGTAATGTCAACAGTAATAGATGATGAAAACTTACATCCAAGTGGGTATATATGTCAAGATCTTTCCAACACAATGTGCTTGCCAAAGGATAAAATGTAAAAACGAAAGGTGGATTTCACATTGACACTTATAAGACAAGAATAATAGATAGGCCCTTCGCAAAGGGAAGCAGAGGTTGGCATGTGTTTTTATGGTTGGATGCACAAAGTCTTAGCATAGAAGAACTTCGCTTTCTATTGCCACTTGTGATAAGGACCTTTATTATGAAGTCTGTCGCTTTTATTACTTCCATATCACAAGATCGTATAAAGCTAATTTCTCCAACACTAATAAATCATACATATTTTATCGGATTTGCAACATGACAACTTACTTAGAAGGATCTTTCTCAATCCATAGGTAGGTATGGTGGACTCTCATGGCAAAACTGGGTTTAAGGATATATGGAAGCACAAGTAGTATCTCTACTTAGTGCGAGGAGTTTTGGCTAGCATGAGGGGGAAAGGCAAGCTCAACATGTTGGATGATCCATGACAATATACTTTATTTCGGATATAAGAAGACATAACCCATTATGTTGTCTTCCTTGTCCAACATCAACTCTTTAGCATGTCATACTTTAATGAGTGCTCACAATCATAAAAGATGTCCAAGATAGTATATTTGTATGTGAAGCCTCTCTTCTTTTATTACTTCCTATTAATTGCACGATGATCAAAACTATGTTTGTCAACTCTCAACAACTTTTATTCATCATACACTTTTATATGTGAAGTCATTACTCTCCATAAGATCAATATGATCTCTTTAATTATTTTTATTCTTTCTTTTATTCCCTCAAGATCATAGCAAGATAAGCAAGACCTTAACTCAAACTAATCTTTATTATATATAGCTCACAGACTCGATTACTGAGGATAAACTCACAAAGAAAAAGCTCACAACTAGATCATGCTAACTTTATTCTACTAGATCAAGATACTACTAAAAGGATCGAACTAAGTAAAACCGTAAAGATTGGAGTGATGGTGATACGATACCGGGGTCACTCCCCCAAGCTTGGCAGTTGCCAAGGGGAGTGCCCATACCCATATGATTATGTCTCCTTCTTCGGGGGTGGTGATGATGGAGTTGTTGATGATGTAGGCTGGTTGTCCACCTTCCAAGGCATGGGTTCACCATCGTAGAAGGATGATCGAGTCTCCGGGATAGTCAAATCTGCAGCCAAACTCATCTTCTTGAATCTACATTCATACTCATAGTTTTGATTTTGTATGTCATAGATCTGGGCTTGGAGGTGTTCGATCTTCTCTTGAACATTAGAGATAGCTTCCCCAAAGATCCTTGAGTCCAGCTTGAGGTTGTTGGCGAGCTCCGAGATCATCATGTGGTTGGCGTTTAGTCCCCGTTCCACCATACCTTGGCACTTGAAAACTTGTTGCTCCATTGCTTCGAGTCTTGTCTCCATGCTGCCGATCCTCCTCGGCCCCTCAACATCACGGATGTGCAGCACCCCCTCATGCAACTCCATGGTTTTGGGGTGGTGCAGCACCTCTGCAAGGTAGGGGTTGATGACCTTCTCGAAGAACTTGTCCTTGGGGGTGCTCGAAGACGCCATGATGATCTAGATCTGCCAAAAACAGCAGCTCGAAAAGAAAACAAAGGATTTTTGCGTGATACAGAGGTCAAAACCTTCGGGAGTATATATAATGAATTTTTATTGACCAAAAGGAGTAACCCACAAGAAAACGGAGTCCGGGGGACACACGGGGTGCCCACGAGGTAGGGGGCGCGCCCTCCACCCTCGTGGACGCCTCGTGTCTCTCCCGGACTGCGGTTTATTTTGCTATTTTTCTAAATATTCCAAAACGGAGAAAAATTGACTTTAGAACTGTTTTGGAGCCGGTTTACTTACCGTATCACATACCTCTTCCTTTTCGGAGGCTGAATCATCCTGGAAAGTGTCCCTTATGTATTCCTCCGGGGTTACGGTTTCTATAATATTGGTTTCAACATTTATAGGATTACCTGAGATATGATGTTTAATTCTTTGACCATTCACCACCTTCGGATTTGTGCTTTCGAAGTTGTTGATTTTTATGGCCTTGGAGCGATAGACCTCCTCGATAACGTAAGGTCCGTCCCACTTGTAGAGAAATTTTCCTGCAAAAAATCTTAAACAAGAGTTGAATAGCAAGACATAATCCCCTACGTAAAATTCACGTTTTTTTATTCTTTTGTCATGCCATCTTTTAAATTTTTCTTTAAATAGCTAGGAATTCTCATAGGCATGGGTTCTCCATTCATCGAGACAGCTAATATCAAATAACCTCTTTTCACCGGCAAGTTTGAAATCGTAATTGAGATCTTTAATAGCCCAATATGCCTTATGTTCTAGCTCAAGAGGTAAGTGACAAGCTTTTCCATATACCATTTTATATGGAGACATACCCATAGGATTTTTATAAGCAGTTCTATAGGCCCATAATGCATCATCAAGTTTCTTGGACCAATTCTTCCAAGACCAATTAACTGTCTTTTGCAAGATTAATTTAAGCTCCCTATTATTAAGTTCTACTTGACCACTAGTCTGTGGGTGATAAGGGGATGCGATTCTATGGTTGACATCATACTTTGCAAGCATCTTACGGAAAGCACCATGAATAAAGTGTGAACCACCATCAGTCATTAGATACCTAGGGACTCCAAACCTCGGAAATATAACTTCTTTAAGCATCTTAATAGAGGTGTTATGATCAGCACTACTAGTTGGAATACCTTCTACCCACTTCATAACGTAATCAACAACTAAAATATGTGTGTACCCATTAGAGGCAGGAAAAGGTCCCATAAAATCAAAGCCCCAAACATCAAATGGTTCAATAACAAGTGAATAGTTCATAGGCATTTCTTGACGTCTACTAATATTACCTATTCTTTGACATTCATCACAAGATAAGACAAACTTACGGGCATCCTTGAAGAGAGTAGGCCAATAAAAAGCGGATTGCAATACCTTGTGTGCAGTTCTATCTCACGCATGGTGTCCTCCATAAGCTTCGGAGTGGCACTTGCGTAGGATTTGTTCCTGTTCAAGCTCAGGTACACAACGTCTAATAATACCATCTACTCCTTCTTTATAAAGATGTGGGTCATCCCAGAAGTAATGTCTCAAATCATAGATGAACTTTTTCTTTTGCTGGTATGTGAAGCTAGGAGGTATAAACTTAGCAACAATATAATTAGCATAATCAGTATACCATGGAGCAGTACGAGAAGTATTTATGACAGCTAGTTGTTCATCAGGAAAGCTATCATCAATAGGTTGTGTGTCATCAAGTATATTTTCTAACCTAGACAAGTTATCTACTACGGGGTTCTCAGATCCTTTTCTATCAATAATATGCAAGTCAAATTCTTGCAGCAAGAGAACCCATCTAATAAGTCTAGGCTTAGCATCTTTTTTTTCATAAGGTATTTGATAGCAGCATGATCAGTGTGAATAGTTACTTTAGAATCAACAATATAGGGTCTAAACTTATCATAAGCAAACACAACTGCTAAAAATTCTTTCTCAGTGGTAGCATAATTTCTTTGGGCACTATCTAGAGTTTTACTAGCATACTGGATAATATTCAATTTCTTATCAACTCGTTGCCCTAAAACAGCTCCTACAGCATAATAACTAGCATCACACATAATCTCAAAGGGTAAATTCCAGTCAAGAGGCTGGACAATAGGTGCAGAGATCAATGCTTTCTTAAGTATTTCAAATGCTTCTAGACAATCATCATCAAAGACAAAAGTAATATCTTTTTGTAAGAGATTAGTTAGAGGCCTGGAGATTTTGGATAAGTCCTTTATGAACCTCCTATAAAACCCGGCATGACCAAGGAAACTTCGTATACCTTTGATGTCCTTAGGGCATGGCATCTTTTCAATAGCATCAACTTTAGCTTTGTCAACTTCAATACCTATTTCAGAAATTTTATGTCCCAAGACAATGCCTTCATTAACCATAAAGTGGCACTTCTCCCAGTTCAAGACAAGATTAGTGTCTTCACATCTCTGCAAAACTCGATCAAGGTTGCTTAAGCAATCATCAAAAGAAGTTCCATAAACGGAGAAATCATCCATGAAAACCTCAACAATCTTTTCACAAAAGTCAGAGAATATAGCCATCATGCATCTTTGAAAGGTAGCAGGTGCATTACATAAACCAAAAGGCATACGTCTATAAGCAAAGGTACCGAAAGGACAAGTAAAAGTGGTCTTCTCTTGATCCCCTTTTGACATGGGTATTTGAGAGAAACCGGAATAATCATCTAGAAAGCAGAAATGAGTATGTTTAGGTAACCTTTCTAGCATTTGACCAATGAATGGCAAGGGCTAATGATCTTTCTTAGTAGATTTATTTAACTTACAGAAATCAATTACCATCCTATAACCTGTAACTATTCTTTGCGGGATCAATTCATCTTTATCATTAGGGACAACAATCATACCTCCTTTCTTAGGAACACAATGGACAGGACTTACCCACTGACTATCAGCAACTGGATAGATAATACCTGCTTCTAGGAGCTTTAGTATTTCCTTCCTTACCACTTCTTTCATCTTAGGATTTAACCATCGCAGATGATCAATAACTGGTTTAGCATTTTCTTCCAATTTTATTTGTGTTGGCATATATTGGGACTAATGCCCTTAAGATCATCCAGAGTATATCCAATAGCAGCTTGGTGCTTCTTTAGAGTTTTCAATAATATTTCTTCTTCCTACTCTGAAAGGTTAGCACTAATAATAACAGGATATATCTTCTTTTCATCAAGATAAACATACTTAAGATTATAAGGCAAATGTTTAAGTTCAAACACGGGATCACCCTTGGGTGGAGGAGGATCCCCTAGGATTTCAACAGGCAAGATTTTTTTCAATACGGGTCCCTGTGTAAAGAATATTTCATCTATTTCCCTTCTCTCATTCATATGCATATCATTTTCATGGTCTAGCAAGTATTGTTCTAAAGGATCATTAGGTGGCACGGCTATAGAAGCAAGACAAATAATTTCATCTTTACTGGGTGGTGCCTTTTCAAGGGGTTGTCTACGAAATTTAGCAAAGTTAAAATCATGAGACGTATCCCCTAATCAAACAGTAACAATATCTTTCACGCGGTCTATCTTGGCATTACCAGTATTCAAGAAGGGTCTACCAAATATAATGGGACAGAATGCATCTTGTGGGGAACAAAGAACAAGAAAATCAGCAGGGTATTTAACCTTCCCACACAAGACTTCAATATCTCTAACAATCCCAACTGGTGAAATCGTATCTCTATTAGCAAGCTTAATAGTAATATCAATCCCTTCTAACTCAACGGGTGCAATATCATGCATAATTTTGTTATACAAATCAAGAGGGATAATACTCGTACTAGCACCTACGTCACACAAACCATGATAGCAATGATCTCCTATCTTAACAGAGATAACAGGCAAGCCTACAACCGGTTTATGTCTATTCCTAGCATTGGGTTTGGCTATTCTAGCAGACCCTTCTTGGAGGTAAATAACATGTCCATCTAAATTTTCTACCAAGAGATCTTTAACCATAGCAACACTAGGTTCAACTTTAATTGGCTCAGAGGGTGTAGGTGTTCTAGTATTACTCTTACGGACTACAGTTGAATCTTGAGCATGATCCTTTATCCTAACAGGGAAAGGTGGTTTCTCAATATAAGCGGTACGAATAACAGGATCAACATTATAAGTGATAGTCTTCTCTTCAACTTTAATAGGTTCAACTACTTTTACTTCAATAGGGGGATGGTATTTAAACCACTTCTCCTTGGGGAGATCAACATGAGTAGCAAAATATTCACAGAAAGAAGCTACTATCTCAGAGTCAAGTCCATATTTAGTGATAAACTCACGGAAAACATCGGTATCCATAAAAGCTTTAACACAATCAAACTTAGGGGTCATACCTGGCTCCTTGCCTTTGTAGAGATCCCAATATTCAGAGTTGTGTTTAATCCTTTCCAATAAATCCCATTTGAAGTCAATAGTATTCATCATATAAGAGCCAGAACAAGAAGTGTCGAGCATGGAGCGATTATTATGAGAAAGCCGAGCATAAAATTTTTGGATGATCATTTCTCTTGAGAGCTCATGATTGGGGCATGAATATAACATTGAATTAAGCCTCCCCCAAGCTTGAGCGATGCTTTCTCCTTCGCGAGGCTAGAAATTATAAATATAATTACGATCACGATGATCCTGGCGCATAGGGTAGAACTTCTGATGAAATTCCAACTTCAGACAATTATAGTTCCATGATCCCATATCATCGCATAGCCTAAACCATGTCAATGCATCTCCCTTCAAAGATAAAGGGAATACTTTCTTCTTGATAACATCCTCGGGCATACCTGCAAGCTTAAACAATCCACAAACTTCATCCACATAGATTAGGTGTAAGTCGGGATGTAGTGTTCCGTCTCCTGTAAAGGTATTTTCAAGCAGTTTCTCTATCATACCCGAAGGAATCTCAAAGCAAACATTTTCAATAGGTGCAGTAGGTTGAGGAGCAACTCTTTGCTCTTCTGGTCGGGGTGAAGATACCCCGAACAAACCCATCAAAGGATTTTGAGCCATAGTAACAAGTGACAATAAATTTCAGCACACTATATAAATTTTTCCTTACCAAATTCCACTTACCAAAGGCGCTTCACTCCCCAGCAACGGCGCCAGAAAAGAGTCTTGATGACCCACAAGTGTAGGGGGTCTATCGTAGTCCTTTCGATAAGTAAGAGTGGCGAACCCAACGAGGAGCAGAAGGAAATGATAGGCAGTTTTCAGTAAGGTATTTTCTGCAAGCACTAAAATTATAGGTAACAGATAATTTTGTGATAAGGTAATTGGTAGCAAGTGACAAACGGTAAGAGTAAATAAGGTGCAGCAAGGTGGCCCAATCCTTTTTTTAGCAAAGGACAAGCCTGGACAAACTCTTATATAAAGGAAAGCGCTCCCGAGGACACATGGGAATTATCGTCAAGCTAGTTTTCATCATGATCATCTGATTCGCGTTCGGTACTTTGATAATTTGGTATGTGGGTGGACCGGTGCTTGGGTGCTGCCCTTACTTGGACAAGCCTCCCACTTATGATTAACCTCTAATGCAAGCATCCACAACTACAAAAGAAGTATTAAGGTAAACCTAACCATAGCCTGAAACATATGGATCCAAATTAGCCCCTTACGAAGCAACGCATAAACTAGGGTTTAAGCTTCTGTCACTCTAGCAACCCATCATCTACTTATTACTTCCCAATGCCTTCCTCTAGGCCCAAATAATGGTGAAGTGTCATGTAGTCGACGTTCACATGACACCACTAGAGGAGAAACAACATACATCTCATCAAAATATCGAACGAAGACCAAATTCACATGACTACTAATAGCAAGACTTCTCCCATGTCCTCAGGAACAAAAGTAACTACTCACAAGACATAATATTGTTCATGATTAGTGGGGTATTAATATGCATAATGGATCTGAACATATGATCTTCCACCAAATAAACCAACTAGCATCAACTACAAGGAGTAATCAACACTAATAGCAACCCATAGGTACCAATCTGAAGTTTGGGTACAAAGATTGGATACAAGAGATGAACTAGGGTTTGAGAGGAGATGGTGTTGGTGAAGATGTTGATGAAGATAGCCCTCCCCAAGATGGGACAGTTGTTGGTGATGACGGCGGTGACGATTTCCCCCTTCCGGAGGGAAGTATCCTCAGCAGAACAGCTCTGTCGGAGCCCTAGATTGGTTTCCGCCTCGGTTCCGCCTCGAGACGGCAGCGTCTGGTCCCGAAAGCCTCCTTATGATTTTTTCCAGGTCAAAATACCTCATATAGGAGAAGATGGGCATCGGGGGCCTGTCGACTGCCCACGAGGTAGGGGGCACGCCCCCCACCCTCGTGGATAGCCGGTGGCCCCCCTCATGGGTTTCTTTCGCCAGATATTTTTTATATTTTCCGAAACGATGTTCTGTTGAGTTTCAGGGCTTTTGGAGATGTGCAGAATAGGTTTCCAGAGTTTGCTCCTTTTCCAGCCCAGAATTCCAGCTGCCGACATTCTCCCTCTTCATGTGAACCTTGTAAAATAAGAGAGAAAAGGCATAAGTATTGTGACAAAACATGTAAGAATAGCCCATAATGCAATAAATATCAACTTATAAGCATGATGCAGAATGGACGTATCAATCTACCGCCTGGAAGATTTTATTGTTTGATAGCACACGATTAGTATTTGCGGACCGTGTGTGATTTCCGTTACTCCCGCTCTGCTTCAGTCCCTTGATTCAAATTTTCAGTAACCCCGGCATTTTACTCCCGCCTCTGCATCCCTCGCAATCTCAAAAATATCTGCTCGCCCTGATCTAAATTTTCAGTAGCCCCGCCCTGTTACTCCCGCCTTGTAAAAATTTCAATTGCCATAGTATTTCCTCAAACACAACCTTGCCCCCCTCAAAACCCACCACAACCCTCGAAACCATTGGTATGTCACCGCCATCGCCGGCGCCTCCATCCTGAACCCCTGCCTGTATGCCGGGGAGCTTGACGAGCCAATGGCCAAAAAGAGGTTTATTGCGGCCTTTTCGCCCGACGCCGGCGAGGTGGCCGCCGAGGTGTCCCCATTGTCCTCTGTGGGCCCAATCCACCGTCGTCAATCCCCCGATCGGCCCGCCGTTGCGCCCCTATGTTGGTTCGATGACTTCCCCGTCCTCCCTCGGACCCGGCAGCCGATGAAGTCCTACCTCGGGGCCCGGCAGCGGCGGGTGGGGACATGGGTCACCGAGATTACAGATCGACAGACCCACACCCGCCGGTGGCTCGGTAGCTTCCACACTGCCGAGCTCGCGGCCATGGAGTACGACCGGTGGCAGGTCTTCTACCATGGCATGGCGGCTAGGCTCAATTTCCCCTTCGGCACACGTCCGGTCCACCTTGTTCCGCCGGAGCCAGGGGTGGTGAGCTCAGCTATGGCGCGGGAGGACCGTGAGGTGTGGGAGCGCCTCGAGGCCGAGGCCGCCGATGAGGCTTACATGCAAGAGCTCCGCCGCAAGCACCCGGAGCTCATGGAGGCAGAGCGGGCGATCTTTGCCTGCACGGAGGGTAGCGAGGTTATCATGCTCTCCTCCGATGATGAGGTCGAAGGCGGCGAGGATGGTGGCGTGGAGGGCGGCGAGGTTATCGCGCTCTCCTCTGATGACGAGGTCGAAGGCGGCGGCGACAACGGCGCTTAGGGCGTCGAAGTGGGGCCCAAGGACGAGGAGATCGATGTCGACGAGTGGAGGAGTGCCTTCCCCAATGACCCTGACAACGGTACTGGCCCAGACCCGGCTCGCGGCACACCGTACATGACGAGGAAGGATTGGGTCGACCTCTACTTTGACTGAAAGTAGTTTAGCTTAGTTTAAATTTATGTTTTATGTTCGGTTATGCAAAAATATCTATGTTTATGTTTGAATGCATGCTACTTTCGGTTGAACCTGCTTTGAACTTGATCAAATTGAAGTTTACAACCTTATGTTTAGGGGATCGACTAGAAAAGCCCAAAAATTGCTGGAGTATATATATATATATATATATATATATATATATATATATATATATATATATTTATATATATATCCACTAAGGATCGCCTAGAGATGTCCTTATGACTTGTTTATTTCAGTTCTTCACAATGTGATGCTCTATATGTGCAACTATTTTCCGTGCAATTCAATTTCAATAATAACAGTTTCAATAGTACTACTATGTATTATGATAATGGTTGTTGCTAAATATATTGTAGTTAACATGCATTTTCGTTTTTCAATTGTTGTTTAGTAACATGCACTGTACTGAATGACTAAATATGCAATCACAGGCTACATAGCAACAACGAAGAGAGTTACCTTAATGTTCTAATGATGTCTGGGGAGTCTAGATATACGTATAATAAAATCTTATATAATGGGATGGATGGAGTGTTGTACTACATCATTTTTCAATTGTTGTTAAGCTTCTAATATTAACTTGGTGCTTTTAGGTACATATAACATTGCCAAAGATCCACACTTCGACCATTTCTACGTATGGGGCAATGAGATATTCATGAAACAACATCAAGTGAGGAAACTGATAAAGATTGTTATTAAAATGGGTCACAAGATGTCAATTGAACTATTTGTTTACACTTTATGCAAGATAACAGTGAACTATAGGATGGTAAGTAAGAACCATGTAGCCTTCTTTTGACTGCATGTAATGAGTTCTGTTAGATGACAATATCTGAATCTTTAAGTAAGAACCATGTAGCCTTATTTTTACTAGGAGTAATGAGTTGTGTTAGATGACAATATCTGAATCTTTTTTCTTTTGCAGTGGATCCTGAAGCAGTTTACTCAAGATTACCTCTCAAACTACATGATTAGCGGCCGGCCATCACAAGGGGTTGGAATAGAGTCATCCATGCCTTCTCCATCTAGGAGAGCACACTAGGGCCATTCCGCTTCACCTTGTTCAACAACTGGAAGGTCTGTCGCCTCTTTCTTTACCATCTGTAATACTACAAGTATAGATCCCTGGTACATCATTCTTTATTTGGTGCTTATGTAATTCTTAAACATATGTACCTGTGAATCGAATAATGCATTGGTTGTTTGAACCTGATGGCTGATGGATATGAATAAAGCTATAGCCTACTTTCAGGTTTAAATTAGGTACAATTTTAAATAGCAGCAATTAAATTAGGGAGAAATTAAGTTGTGCATGTCATTACGGCACACACGGTTGGTAAAACACAAACGTTTGCGATATACACCATAATCAGAGACGGTTCGTAGAGAGGAAACGTGTGCAAGCATGCACACAGTTGTCGTTTGCAAAGCGTGTGTGATGTCACACACTATCACATACGGTGCGTGGAAATTAAATGTGTGTGATTGTCTACCCATCATACACAGTTTATAATCATGAACTGTTTATGATGTGCCAGGCATCGTAAAACTCCCGTGCCTAGAATCTGCCTGGAAAATTGCCCTGCCTAGAATCTACCTAGATTTAGGTAAAACCACAAAACTTCGACTGCGATGACAATGCGAGCACAAACGAGTAGCAAGGATGAAGCGTTTGGGATATTCGAGATATCGGAAATAGTTATATAGGGACAACTGTATGCATCGAGGCTCCCTATCCCCGATGGTTTCTGGGTCTCGTGGGAAGGACCCCTCTATCGCCCACACTCACTTGGCGACGGTTCCAAATGCCATCGCGGAAAGGGGTTAAAAACCATTTGTATAGCACCGACGCGTACCAGTGACTAGCAATGATCACTAAGTGATCCCGAACTACCTACGAGTCAAACATAACCCCACTGTGTTCTCTTCCCGAACTTACTTGAAAAGAGACGATCACGGTTACTCACACGGTTGGTGTATTTTATTTCGGATCCTTTGTCAAGTTCTCTACAACCGGATATTAACAAATTACAATCTGCCACATAACCACGGGCACGGCTTTCGAAAAATCATAACCCTGCAGGGGTGTCCCAACTTAGCCCATCACAAGCTCCCATGACCAGTAGAGGTAAAACCTCCATCTTGAGGACAACCCGATCAGACTCGGAATCCCGGTCCACAAGACATTTCGACAATGGTAAAATAAGTCCAACAAGACCTCCCGATGTGTCGGCGATCCCGATAGGAGCTGCATATCTCGTTCTCAGGACACGTCGGATGAGCTATGGTTACAACGACCAATTACCCCAAGTTGCCAAGGGGCGGCGCGCAAGCTGCTCTAGATTGGGACCAACACCATCAGCACTGGCCCCCCTGTATTAAGTTGAATAACAAACCTCGGGTAGTGCTCACTCCCTATGCGTCCAATTTATTATCATGTTTATTATGTTGGGCAAATTAAACCAAAGTAGGGGCTTGCTGGAGGAGTTTACTTCAAAGCGAACTATCCAGGGGGGCCATAAACCCTGGTCGCGTTAGGAACACAAACTCAAGGAACATAACACCGGTTTAGCGGAAACTAGGGCGGCAAGAGTGGAAAAAACACCAAGCAAAAGGCTGAGCCTTCCACCCTTTACCAAGTATATATGTGCATTAATTAAAGTAAGAGATATTGTGATATTCAACATATCCATGTTCCAACATGGAGCAAACTTCATCTTCACCTACAACTAACAACGCTATAAGAGGGGTTGAGCAAAGCGGTAACATAGCTAAACAATGGTTTGCTGGGATGGTGAAAAGGTTAGAGGTTGTTTCATGGCATATTGGGAGGCTTGATAAACAAGTGGTAGGAAGCGCGACATAGCGATAGCATCGAGACAAATAGCATAGCTATGATAGTAGTGAGATCCAAGGTGGCGGTCATCTTGCCTGAGATCCCGCTAGGAAGAAGAACGAGTCCATGAAGTAGACGAACCAACATAGTCGAACGAATCCTCACAACTACGGAACGAAGCCAAAGCTAACAAGAGAAGCAAACCGAAAAGAAGCAAACAACATGGTAAACACACATATCATAACCATGGCATGATGCACAATCAAATATGATGCATGTTCGGTTTAATGATTCATGGCATGGAAAAGTGCACAAACAATACTACAAGTTAAGTGGAGCTCAATATGCAATGAGTTGCATATTAACGGAACACCAAATTCAATTATTCAGTTCCCTCTCGTTATGGACCCAACAAGTTTAAATGTTCTTAACATGGCAAGAGGTGCAACACAATTAAACTACACTATCTAAGCAATTTAAATGGTGCCGGAAACAACAAACAACAATTCCAGAAAATCCCCATGTGCAATTATTTGATTTGGCACTGTTCTGCCTAGAACGACATTTTATTATTATTAAACAGGAAAATGAAGTGCACCATGTTATTCTATGCATTTTCGTACACCATTTACATATAAAGTTTATTAAATTTGGAGCTACAGTTATTTAGTTATGAATAAAACCATTTTAACATGTCATTTATGAAAATTAAATGCAAACATCAATTTAAACATTTATAACATGGATGAAAGTTGAATACTGATAAAGAACATGAAAAACTGAGCGAGATGCATATATGACAAATTTAATTTGGATGCATGGTTATTTAGTTAATAACATTTCAAAACAGGGGCATTTATATGATTATGCAATAACTGGAAAAAATAACTAAATGCACAGGCAGAGAGAAAAAAACACGCACGGGCCCAAAGCATCATGGTGCAGCGGCCCAGTAGTGGGATCAAACCCAAGCAGCCAGGTGTGTGTGTGTGGGGACGAACTAGAACAGAGACGCAAAACATAAAAAGGAGGGAACCTGTGATAGAAACCAGGACCTGCTGGATAGACACACTCTGAAGACCACTGGGATAGAAGTTTGTTGGTGATAAGAGAGGGGCTAGGCGCAACATGAAGAAGAACAAGGGCTTGATCTGGGTGAGCCAAAATTGGTGCAAAAGGTTGTTGGCATGGGGATTTGCTCCCTTGTTGCTTGGGTACAGCTCTGTGGCCACAGCCACTACGTTGTTGCTGCTCGTTTGAACTAAGAGAGGCACTGCTCCTTTTGAAGTGATATAAAATACAGGCCTTCCTCACCATGGATGCACGGTGGACATGGCCGGCGACGGATCCAACACCAGCGGCTGATGAGGCTGCAAATCACCGACGGGGCTGCGGAAACATCCATGAGTGCGCGTGTGCATGCGGGGAGCTACTGCGGGGTTCGGGCATGAGCAGGTGCTTGTTTCGGGCCTGAAGAAGAAGACGGCGGGGGAAGCGCGAGTGCTGCTCGACGGCTGCTGCGTGCAAAGCACGTGTGCCAGGGGAGAACGGGCGCGCGGGTGTGTGTGGACAGGAGGGGCGCGGGTGCACGATTGGTGTTGTGTGTGTGAGTAAGGGCGGAACAGAGGAGCCAAGGAAAGAGCTTGAGCTCATCACGTACAACACATTCATGGCGGATGAACTCAGTCGCGACGGGATCGGCGCTATGCGAATGCAATGGAGCTGGGAAAAGGGGTTGGGATAAACGGCGACTCACCAGGGGCTCGAGGGATACGACGAGGAGACCGGAGACGCGATGCCGAGGGCGAGGCAAGGCGCTGATCGGGGAGGCATCCTCAGGCCCATGAACCAGAGGAAGAAGGGGAAGAAGACGGCTAGGAGGAAGCTGATCCAGGGCTATAGGTACTCGCTGCGGAGCCGAGGATAAAGTCGAGGACGCGTGCGTCACTCCCCGAGGAAGGAGACGACGGCGTCGAGCTTGATCGCGTTGGAGTAGAGCTCGGGCATGGCGTTGGCGACGGCTATGGTGTGGAGTGGCTTACCTTGCGGCGGCTAGACGAGCAGGAGGGAGGAATGGAAAGAGGAGAGGCCCTAGGGCACCGGGGAATGCTTTATAAGAGCCTAGGGGTTCTCTCTGGCCGTAAAATCAACCGGGAGGTTGACGTGGACATCCTGGATGAGCTGTTGTACAAGGGGAAGACGATGAATAGGGGAAGGACACTGGTGGGCTGGATCAAAGGGGTAAGTAGGCCGTGCGGGAGCTGGGCTTCGGCTGGGCTGCGCTGCTCGGTTGCTTGGCTGCTACTGCTTCTGCCTTTTTCTATTTCTTCAAACAGAATAAAAGATCAAAAATCACCGAGGAATTGGAGAGGGTTGTGAGAGAAATGAGAATATCCCTGGAGTCCAGAATTTGTGCAGAATTCAAATAAATTTCTTTGGTCATTTTTAAGGACAAAAAATAATTCAAGTTTGAATTCAAACTTGAGGCATTTTCAACCCAACTAAAGCAACTCCAAATCATATGAAATTGGACAGAGAGGGTTTAGGCATGGTGCACGATTTATTGGCAAAGATTGAACATTAACTTAGGCGGGGAATATGTCTCTTGCATAACCGAATAGAATTAAAAGAAAGAAGCTAGAGATGGGGCGTTGCACTTGATGATGGATTAGATGGCAAGGGCAAGATGAAACAGCAAATAAGAAGAGGAGAAGCAGTTCACAAATATAACAAGCACATTTCAAATATGCACACTACAATGATGATCATGATGCAAATACAACAAGAAAAATGACAAAGGCAATATCACATCATGAAGCATATAACAAGGCAAGTGAGACGACCATGGCAAAAGAAAACAAGCATGTCACAATGCAATATGACAATGATGGGCATGGCAATGTAATATAACCAAATGATGAACATGATGCAAGAAGCAAAATATGACAATGGCACCCATCATGATCATGGCATAAACACAGCGGAATGAAATATGCAAAACAATTATGAAAATGCAACAAACACAATAAACATATGACAACAACTAAAATAAAGGAAGGCATCCGGAGCATCGATCTCGAGGTGTCACAACACTCCCCCACTAACAAGAGATCTCGTCCCGAGATCTTAGGAACGAGATGGAAGAGGAATATGAAGAACCAAATGAGTGAAACCAAAGAATCTTGAGAGGTTGAACAACTTGACAGAAAGGATACAGTGGAGATGAACGAGATTGAAAACACTCTGTTACAAAAGAGGAACATGGAACATTACGAGAATCTTGATGGTTGAAAGACAAGAAACAAGTGCTTAACGACCGAAAAAGAATATGAACCGACGATATGACAAGATAGCTAAGGAAAAGAATGAAAGAATTTGGACAAAACTCTGGTTGACCATGGAATGAATATGTACTTGAAAAATATGGGATAATACTCGACGAGAGAAACAACACAATGCCATCGAAAAAAATTGAAAGAGTGGAATGAAATGAACAGAGAAGAAGATGACAACTTGAACCACAATGATCTTGAAAGAGAATCTTCAAGAGAAAGGCTCGAACGGAGTTGTTGAGAAAATCAACAACAAAATAATAAGCTTGATGTGGGCTTATGGAAAACATATCAAAACTTGAGGTGAAATTATGCCACAACAAAATGCTTGAACAGTTGAGAAGAACGACGAATTGCAAAACTCCACTTCAAAAAATACGAAGAATTATTTGCATCTCGAGACGCAAAAATAATAAGAATACTTGAGATTCTCCACCAAAATCTTGATGAACACTTGAAGAATGAAATAGATCATGAAGAACCACCATGAAGAACTCTGGTAACAAAAAGATGATGAGATGGAACGAAGGACGAAAAGAATAAGACTAAGGCCTTGCAATGATTTAGATGGAGGTTCCGGCGAGATACTTGAGATAGCTTGGAACTTTGTAGAAAGAAAAGATGAAAACACTTGAGACTATAATTTATTAGAAGGGATTAATCAACTTGATGAAAAATAATAACAATTATGTTATGCTTATCCTCCATCAATTCAATTGATGAGAAGCAATGGATTTGCATACTACTTATTCACGTTGAAAAACTGATTAAAGGGATATAAGGCACGAACTGGCGCAGTCCTCATGAACCACCGGTAGGATTGGAAAGAACGAATGAATTGATATGATAACAAAGGAAAAGAAATCTTGAGCGAACCACCATAAGAATTGAAACCAAGTGATGAAAGAGAACGAATCGCTGGGAAGAATTAGGAAATGGATAGAGAACTTGAGGGAATTTAGATACAAGAGAAGAAGAGATCGCGAACCGACTAGAGAATACTTCAACGAAGCACCAGAACACTATGGAGACAAACGAAGAGAGTTCAATTAAGAATAGTTGGAGGATGAAGTTGAAAATTAAGAATGAAGAAATCTTCTGAAATGATGGCCTTCGGAGGATCACAATGAAGAATTCCTGAAATACTTTGGATGGGTAAGGAAAGAATTTCTAACAAACAAAATAATTCAAGGGGATACCACGAAGCTAGAACCACAAATCTTTGAGAGACTGGACAAGAATTAGAGTAAAACTCTTCTTCGGTCTTCAAATGACGACGAGGAACACCACCAAAATTGTTGAGATACACCGGACAAATGAAAAGAGGGAAGTTTGAACCGAACATGAAAAGAATTTGAAAGCGACCTTGGAGAAGGCATATGACTGATGTAATACATACTGATGTCACACTTTGAAAATAATTTGGGAATAACTTCGGAAATATTAGAAGAGTCAGGTAAGATCCTAGGAAAAACCTAGAAAACACCATTGGAAAGGATTGTTGAATGAGAATGATGCACCGGAACGAGTGAAAAACTCGAATGAGATGACAAGCTCGAATTAATTTGAATGCGAACATGAATCTTCTGGGATGTCTTCAGAACTCCGGAACAATTAAATGGCAAGAGGAGAATGAGACATTTGAACCAAGGAAAGAATATGAACAACACCGAAAACTTGAATTGAATCCACATGCAAAGAAAAAGAGATGAAGATTGATGAACTATACGAGAATTCACCAGTTGAAATAATCAAGGAAAGATTGCAAAGGATTCTCACGGGTAGGGTGGATACTTGATTAAGGACATCGGCTCTGAGAAGAAAAAGGGTGGGCGGGTGGGAAAACGAAAGACCACTTCTGACGACATGGCTTATCTTCGGATGGGGAAACACATCATCGAGAAAGAACTGCGAATTAATCTTGCAAAAGACCAATTGGGTCGAATCAACTTGACGAGAAATGCACCGAATAAAAAGAGCTGACATCGCAACGATCAGAAACTAACTGCGTGATCCTAAAAAAATTTGAAGGGGAAGAGGAGTAATTCAAAACACCTACGTCAAGATTCCCCACCACAGCGACGAAGGGGCTGAGGCGTAAAAATAATTCCTACTCTCCGATATATCTAGACTCCGAAAATAGTTTTTCTTCTAGACTCGACAACAGCCAAACTACGATCAATCAAGGGGGCTCCTATGGTTGGTCGAGGCTCTGATACAAACTTTTCACACCCAAGATGCGATTCTATCCCGATCACATGATAACTTCGTGATTGGGGCACAACCGCATTTCGAGCGCTTAGCAAGATGGATATCATTACATCGTACCATTACATAATAGATGGGGATACAATAATAGGCAACAATTTCCACATGAATACAACAACATCATACACAAGACATTCGTCTACGGATGAAAACACATGAAAAGCACAACGACATCCATCCTGCTATCCCAGGCTGCCGACCAGGAACCTGTCGCAACATCGACGAAGAAGAAGAGGAAGAGGAAGAAGAAGAGGAAGAAGAAGAAGAAGAAGAAGAAGAAGAAGAAGAAGAAGAAGAAGAAGAAGAAGAAGAAGAAGAGGAGGAGGAAGACGAAGAGGAAGAAGAAGAGGAA
>LR738711.1:283890227-283980526 GCA_902687465.1 Secale cereale
CCCCCCGAACCTGTTGGCCACCGTATCACAGAGAAATCTTCTATTTTCTTTTCTTGCTATTTTCGGTCAGATCTACCAAGCTAGGCATCATGTCTTCCTCCTCCTCCAACACAATGGAAGAAGATGCTTGGCTGATGAAGATCGAGCTGAAGAGAGAAGAACCCTAGAAGCTGCAAAAGGTGACAAAGGCAAGGAGGGTGTTGGTGATCAAGCACCAGCAGTCGAGCAAGCACAGCCGGCAGAGGAGGAAGAAGAAGGTATCCTTAAACCCTACCACTCTTCTTACTCCCACTGAGATTGAAGCCTTTTGGATCATTGAAACGGTTTGTCTACAAAATAAATACCTCACTCGTGAAAATGTTCTTCATCAAGAGCACATCATCTTCCTCCGGAGCATCATCCGTAGATTGGAGAACCTCTTGATCTTGAAAGATGAGATCGCATCTACATCTTCTTCGCCACCAAAAGAAAACTGAGTATCAGGTACGGGCACTCCCCTTGGCCTCCGCCAAGCTTGGAGGAGGTGCCCCGGTATCGTATCATCCCACTATCCTTTTGCATTTACTTATTCTAGTTTGATATTTTGCTTTAGAATAAATGAAGGTCTAGTTTGGTCCTTTCTTTTCATGAGTTTGCTTAGTGATCTATCTTTTTAATCATGTGCGGGATATATAATAAAGTTTAGTTTTGAGTTTTTGCTTTCTTTACCTTCCCGTTGCAATAAAAAGAAAGGTTATAATTGAATAAATAAAAGAAAGGAAATAAATTAAGAAGATCATATGCTAATCTTATGGTAGGTGATGGCACCACATAAGGAAAAGTATAAGTAGAAAATTTTATGAGAGATTGGCAAGTCAATGATGCAACTCATGAAAGAATTAATAAGGTAAGAGAAGATTCACATATAAATATACTATCCTAGAAATCTTTTGTGATTGTGAGCCCCCATCAAAATATTATATGCCAAAATTGTTGACGTTGGACAAGGAAGACAATGTAATGATTTATGTTTGTTCATATTCAGATAGAAGTCATATTGTCATAGATCCTTTAACATGCGGTGCTTGCTCAATATCTTCCCTAGCCCAAAAATTTCGCACTAAGTAGAGATACTACTTGTGCATCCAAAAACCTTTAAACCTAAACCTTTTCCGAGAGTCCACTATACCCACCTATGGATTGAGTAAGATCCCTCAAGTAAGCTGTCATCGGTGCAATAGGGCAATAAAAATTGCTTCTAAAAGTGTGAGATCATTTAGTGTAAGAGACAATTGAGTGTTGCACGAACTTGTGATGGTGAAGAATAAAAGCGACAGGCTGCATAATAAAGGTTGCTATCACAAGGGGCAATGCAACATGACGTTTTTTTGCACTAAGGGTTTGAGCACACAAACAAATAAGCGCATGGCAACCTCTGCTTCCCTCTACGAAGGGCCTATCTTTTACTTCTATGCAAAGAGTCAAAAGTTTCCTCTCTACTCCTTTTTATTTTATCTGTTGGCAAGCATCATATGGAGAGGAAAGATCTAGGCACATATGTCCAGTTGACTATGGGTGACATGGCTTATTATTGTTGACATCACCCTTGAGGTCAGTATGTTGGGAGGCAAAACTATAAGCCCCTATCTTTCTATGTGTCCAGTTGAAATGTTTTGCTCATGTGTATGCGGCGAGGGTTAGCAATCATAGAAGACTATATGATGGTTGAGTATGTGGACTTTCCTAAAGGCTCCCATACGTGACCGTTCCTGAAAAGATGATGAATTGTAGTTGTGAAGTTGACTGAGAACATAGTTTGTTGGTTTCTAATAGAGTTTATGCTTTATACTTCATTTGCGTGATGAACTATTACTTGTTCATCAGAAGTCTATGACACAAGTCCTTTGATAAAAGTCTTACGTTTAAATTTGTTGCTATTATAATAATCAACATGATGCTTCTATGTCTGCATTTTGTTTTTATCGACACCTCTCTCTCAAAGCATGTGGACATGTTTTTTGATTTCGGTTTTTTCTTGAGGACAAGCCAGATCTAAGCTTGGGGGAGTTGATACGTCCATTTTGCATCATGTTTTCTTGCTGTTATTTATGTTGTTTTTATGTATAATAATGCTTTTTGGAGTAATGCTAATGCCTTTCTCTCATAATTTGCAAGGTATGCACCAAGAGGGAGAATTCCGATAGCTAGAAATCTGGACCTGAAAAAGCTACGTCAGGCCACCTATTCCACACAACTCCAAACAAGCTGAACTTCACGGAGAATTTTTATGGAATATTTGAAGAATATTGGAGCAAATAAGTACCAAAGGGGCCCCACGAGGTGGGCACAACCCACCTGAGCGTGCCAGGCAGCCCAGGCGCGCCCTGGTGGGTTGTGCTCACCCAGGCCCACCTCCGGTGCCCATTGATAACCCACAAGTATAGGAGATCACAACAGTTTTTGATAAGTAAGAGTGTCGAACCCAACGAGGAGCTAAAGGTAGAACAAATATTCCCTCAAGTTTTATCGACCATCGATACAACTCTATGCACGCTTGACGTTCGCTTTACCTAGAACAAGTTGTAAGTGCATCTAGTGCCACCCCTAGTGGTTTTGGAGTATTGACGACAAACCTGGTTGAGGGACTAATGTGTTTGTGAGAATTGCAGGATAACACAGGTAGTAGTCCCTCATTGATTTGTTTAACCTATCGGAGATGACGCCTAAAAATGTATGAAGACATTGATAACAGTGGTGGTATATGAAGATAATCATATTGAAGACTATGACATGAGAAGACATTGTGTGAAGACTATGGAAAGCGAAGACGTAGATTTGTCGCTGTTTCCTTTTCTTCTTTGTTGATTCATAGGAACCACCACACTGTTAAGTGGGGTCCAAGTGAACTAAGTCAGAGTGACTGAAGTGATGCTCAACCAAATCCTATGTCTTCGAGCGAAGACTATGAGAGCAAATCTTATCCAGAGGCAGATAAGTCAGCTTTACTTGGAGCTCAAGTAAAGTTGACGTGTGAGTTTGAAATCTGACCGTTGGAACACGTGTCAGTTCCTTGGTGACCCAGGGTCACTTCGGACAAATCGGGTCGGGTTGCCCAGTGGCTATAAATAGCCCACCCCCTACACCATAAATTGGTGGCTGCTCAGAGTTATTGCACGGCTTTTGTCGTTTGAGAGCAACCCACCTCCGAAGCATTTGAGAGAGAAATCCTTGCGAGGACAAAGCCCAAACACCCAGAGCCAAAGAGTGTTAGGCATCACTAAAGTCTTTCTGTCTGCGTGACCTAAAGACTTATTACACTTGAGGACTGTGTTTCCTCCAGCCGGTTAGGCGTCGCGTTCTGAGCATCCAAGAGTAATTGTGGATTGCCGGTGAACGAAGTCTGTGAAGGTTTGGAAGTCTACCTTGAAGACTTACCAGAGTGATTGGGCGAGGACTAGGTGTTCTTAGCTCAAGGGGAACCAGGTGAAGACGTGGTCTTCTGAGTTAAATCTCAGCCCCCCTAACCAGACGTACAGTTGTCACAGCAACTGGAACTGGCCTAACAAATCATTGTCTTCCCCGAGCTACTGGTTCTATCCTTTCCTTCCCCTTACTTACTGCTCTGTGTTGTGAAGACATTGCATGCTTGCCTTATCTGATTGTCTTCATTGAGTATCTACTTGTTATGATTGGCTTCATTCCTTCTTCCTTTGTAATCACTACTGCCTAGTTGCTATTAGTCTTCATGCTTTCACTTCATTGAATACATGACTATGGCTTATCTAGTGTAGTCCACTTTTCGCTGCATATTAATAGGCTTGAGCTTATCGTTTGTCTTCGAAACTATCATGTTTTGAAGCATTTCATAAAAATCGCCTATTCACCCCCCCCTCAAGTCGATATACTGCACTTTCAATTGGTATCAGAGCAAGGTACTCCCTTGTTCTGTGTGATTCGGTTTAACCACCTAGAGTTTTAGCTATGTCGACTGCAGGGATAATCAAAGTCTCCGCTGCGTGCCCCGTCTTCGATGGCACCGAATATCCCTACTGGAAGAACAAGATGCGCATGCATCTTGAAGCCATTGACGTGGACCTCTGGTTTGTCGTCAAGCACGGCGTTCCCAAGACTAGTGAAGGCGTCACCCCTGCTGATGTCAAGAGGCTCGTTCAATTGGATTCAACGGCCAAGAACATCATCTGTGGTCATCTGACCAAAGGACAGTACGGTCGTGTGAGTGCTCTGGACACGTCAAAGGAAGTTTGGGACTGGCTCTCAAAGGTCAATGAAGGAGTCTCTACCCACAGAGATCAAAGGATCAGCGTCCTTCGCAATCTCTTCAATCGCTTCAAGAGACATGACAATGAGAATGTCCAGCACGCCTTTGATCATCTCACTGACATCACAAATGAGCTTCAAGCACTTGGCGCCACTGAGATCACCAAGAATGAAATCGTCAAGACCCTTCTGAGATCACTCGACAGCTCATTTGATATCCTTGCACTGATGATTCAAGAACGCCCTGACTTCAAGACTCTCTATCCGTCTGATATACTTGAGAGGCTCAACACACATGAGTTCCAGCTATCTGAGAAGCGTGACATCTATGGTCCCAACTATGGCCGATCTCGCGCCTTGAAGGCAAAAGCTGTTTCCTCATCTGAAGAAGAATCTGACTGCAGTTCTGATGATCCTGAAGACATTGGAAAGGAGCTTGCCATGCTTGTGAAGAAGTTCCAGAAATTCACTAGGAAGAAAGGCTTCAGAAAGTCTTCAAGATCCAGCTCAAGAAATGATGAAGCATCTGCTCATGACCACAAGAAAAGAACATGTCATAAGTGCAAGAAACCTGGTCACTACATCTCTGAGTGTCCTCAGTGGGACAACGAGAAGAAGAAAAAGAAGAGCAAGGAATATGATTCGGATGACAAGAAAAAGAAGAAATACTCAAAGTCTTCTTCAAAGTCTTCATCAAAGTACTCATCACACAAGAAGAATTCATCTGGCAAGGCTCGCGCTTCTATTGGAAAGGAGATGGATTCTGAGGAAGAGTCTGCTTCTGAAGGTGGAGGTGGAGTTGGAGGAAGACTCTGATTCTAGTGCTGCAAGTCTGGCTTTAGCCACTACCTACGTGGGCAAGTCTATCTTCAACACTGAAGACAATGGCCCCGTCCCCAAAAATGATGATGAGGACGACGAATCTGCACCCACCTTCTGCTTCATGGCACGCGGTGCCAAGGTAAAATCACGCGATGCTTACTTTCAAACATCTAGTGAAGATGACTCTGATTGTGAATCAAAACCTAGCTACAAAACACTTGCTAAAATTGCCACTGAACAGCAGAAAGCCATGGAACATATTCAAAAATTGTTAGACAAAAGCGATGACCTGTTGGACGCGGAAATGACCCGTTCTCAGTCCTTAATTGAAGACATAAAAAATCTTCACGTTAAGTACAAAGAACTTGAAGAGCTTTATGAATCGCTTTCAAAAACTCATGATAAGCTTTCCCACGATTACATTCAAAGGAAGCGAGAACTTGAGAAAGTGAAAGCGCCTCATGAAGATCTTCAAAAGGAGAATGAGTCACTCCGCGCACAACTGATGAGTGCTACTCACGAAGAGTTTGAACCACCATGTCTAAAATGCATTGAACGTGATAATGCTACATCTGTTGCTGAATGCTCTACTGCTGCCACTGTTGCAATATCCTCAACTATTGATGTGGAAACTAACCCCTCTGCTGAGGAAACCGCTACTATTGCTGATGAAAATGCTAGGTTGAAGACTTTGCTTGAAACAGGGATGTACAAAAGCCTCAAAGGGCATGAGACTCTATGTGATGTCCTCAAAAAGCAGATACTGAACCGAAACCCTAGGAAAGAGGGTGTTGGGTTCGACAGGAAAATGAATGTTGATGGTTCATACTGGAAGCCTGAGCAGTATCCCAAAACCCAATGGGTTGCTGCAAAGGGACCTTCAGTGGGTCCATCTACCTTATCTGGCTTCACTTGTGCTAATCCTATTATCATTGATGAATCCTTTGATGCAAACTATAAACTGTTTAAGAATCAAAATGGTGAAGTGTTTGCCAGGTATATTGGTACTAACTGTAGGAATGGACCACTTATGAAGAAGATCTGGGTACCCAAAGGTTGTCTTGAGAAGCTTCCAGCAAATACTATCATGACACCTCCTGGAATGAAGACAAACCCAATACCAAAGGCGTCATATGGTCCTAAGGCTTCATACAAACAAAGGACTCACCTGAGTCACTCTAACACAGATGTTTTGCAGAGAAATCGTACTCAGACCCATGAATATGAGTGTGTTTCTTCAAACCGCTATGTTCATAAATCAAAGAACTTTTCTGCATATTCTTATGAGTATTATTCTCCTCCTGCAAGACTATTTGCTAGGGCCCCAAAGCCAAAATTCTCAGATGCTGCTCTTAGACACATTGCTTCTAAGCCACCCCTAAAGATGTGGGTGGTTAAGAAGAACTAACTTTCTCCTGCAGGGAAGGTCTCCAGCCTATAATCAAAGGCTTCTGATGCTATTGCTGGGGACCTAAAACACTTGTAGGGCACAAGATCAAATGCCCAAAATGACTTAGTGCTCATACTATTCATAAATCACTTGCTAAACATCTTATCAGTCCTGACTTTCATCTAAAGCTTTCATAATCCACTTATGCATCAACTGTTTATGCTTCATAATGGCTTTTGGTGAAGCCTATCCTCCTAACTACATTGTAGGGGGAGAAACCAAAGTCTTGAGAATGGATTATGGATAGCAGATGCCCAAATCATATGACTGATGATAGAAATCTTCTCATGGACTCAACTTTATGTCCATCCAACAAGAGTCACATCACATTTCCTGATACTGGTAAAAGCAAAGTGTTGGGTCTAGGTAGAGTTGCAATCTCAAGAGATCAGCACATGGACAAAGTCATGCTTGTTGAATCTCTTGGCTTCAACTTAATGTTTGTCTCAATGCTTTCTGACTTAAACATGATTGTGATCTTTGGTAAATTTCGTTGCATTGTACTAATGGAATCTGACAAGTCTTTAGTATTTGAAGGATACAGAAAAGGTGATCTGTATATGGTAGATTTCTCAGCTGGACCACAGATGGCCGTATGTCTTCTAGCAAAAGCTTCAGAGTTCTGGCTCTGGCATTGGAGGCTAGGACATGCTGGCATGAGGAACTTGCACACTCTCGCAAAGAAGAAGCATGTCATAGGCATCGAGGAAGTCAAGTTCAAGAAAGATCATCTATGTGGTGCTTGTGAAGCTGGGAAGATGACTAGAGCCAAGCACCCCTCAAAGACAATCATGACGACATCCAAACCCTTCGAGCTGCTTCACATGGACTTATTTGGCCCTACTCACTACTCCACATTCTCTACCACAGCCTGTCTCTATGGCTTCGTCATTGTTGATGATTACTCAAGATACACATGGGTGCACATAATACTCTACAAGACTGAAGTGCAAGATGTCTTCAGACGCTTCGCCAACCGTGCCATGAACAATTATGGCATCAAGATCAAACATATCAGAAGTGACAATGGCACTGAATTCAAGAACACTGGCCTCGATCTTTATCTGGATGAGACGGGAATCACTCATGAATTCTCAACCCCATATACACCTCAGCAAAATGGGATCGTTGAGCGCAAGAACCGAACTCTAATTGAGATGGCTCGAACGATGCTCGATGAGTACAAAACACCAAGAAGATTCTGGACCGAAGCTATTGATACTGCATGCCATATCATCAACCGTGTTTATCTTCACAAGCTTCTGAAGAAAACATCCTATGAACTCCTCACTGGAAAGAAGCCAAATGTAAGCTACTTCAGAGTATTTGGAGCTAAGTGCTGGATCAAGGATCCTCATCATAAGTCAAAATTTGCACCCAAAGCTCATGAAGGCTTCATGCTCGGATATGGAAAGGACTCACACTCCTACAGAGTCTTCAACATTTTTCTCTATAAAACTGTTGAAACTGTGGATGTGAGGTTTGATGAGTCAAATGGGTCACAAAGAGAATCCCTACCAAATGTGCTAGATGAAGCTTCACCAAATGAATCTATCAAGCTAATGGGAACTAGTGAGATCATGCCTTCTAAAGAACAACCTGACGAGGAACTCATCATCTCTGCTCCAAATCAACCTGACGACAATTCTCAGCCTGAAGACAATACTCCTGATGAAGACAATGCACACCAAGAGCAAAATCTTCGTCCAGCTCATCCTCGTGTTGCAAATGAAGTACAAGTTGAGAAGATAATTGATAGCATAAATGCTCCTGGTCCACTCACTCGCTCAAGAGCAACACAGCTTGCAAATTTTTGTGGGCACTCTGCTTTTGTCTCAATATCTGAACCCAAGAAAGTTGCCGAAGCTTTTATGGAGCCTGAATGGATTCAAGCAATGCAAGAAGAGCTTCAACAGTTTGAGCTGAACAATGTGTGGGAACTTGTCAAGCGTCCTGATCCTCAAAAGCACAACATAATAGGCACAAACTGGATCTATCGCAACAAGCAAGATGAGCATGGTCAAGTGGTCAGAAACAAAGCTCGTCTCATTGCTCAAGGATACACTCAAGTTGAAGGGATTGACTTCGATGAAACATTTGCTCCTATGGCTAGACTTGAAGCTATTCGCAAACTGCTAGCCGATGCAAATCATCACAACATACTTCTATATCAAATGGATGTAAAGAGTGCCTTTCTTAATGGAAGAATTGAAGAAGAAGTGTATGTTGCACAACCACCTGGCTTTGAAGACCCAAAACGTCCTGATATGGTATACAAGCTCAACAAGGCATTGTATGGCCTCAAACAAGCACCTCGTGCTTGGTATGACACCCTCAAAGACTTCCTGAAGGGCAAAGGCTTCAAACCTGGATCCCTAGATCCCACACTCTTCACGAAGACATATGATGATGAGCTATTTGTCTGCCAAATCTATGTGGATGACATTATCTTCGGCTGCACGGACAAGAAATACAGTGATGAGTTTGGTCACATGATGCAAGAACAATATCAAATGTCTATGATGGGTGAGCTGAAGTTCTTCCTTGGTCTTCAAATTCGTCAGCAAAGCAACGACATCTTCATATCTCAAGAGAAGTACCTTAAAGACTGCCTGAAGAAGTTTGGAATGCAAGACTGCAAAGGTTACTCGACGCCAATGCCTGCTAAACATCATATGGGTCCCGACGCCAATGGTAAAGAGTTTGATCAACAGGTATACCGCTCGATGATTGGTTCTTTACTTTATTTATGTGCATCTAGGCCAGATATTATGCTTACTGTTTGCATGTGTGCTCGATATCAAGCGGCACCAAAGGAGTCGCATCACTTAGCTATGAAGCGAATACCTCGATATTTGGCTTACACCCCAACACTAGGATTATGGTATCCAAAGGGCTCAGAGTTTGATCTAGTAGGATTTTTCAGATGCTGATTATGTTGGTGACAAAGTTGATCACAAGTCCACATCTGGCACATGTCACTTTCTGGGACGATCACTTGTCTGTTGGTCTTCAAAGAAGCAGAACTGTGTATCACTCTCCACTGCTGAATCTGAATACATTGCTGCTGGATCTTGCTGCGCTCAGCTTCTATGGATGAAGCAAACACTCAAGGACTATGGAGTCCATCTGAAGCATGTGCCACTCTACTGTGATAATGAAAGCGCCATCAAGATTGCCAACAACCCAGTTCAGCACTCAAAGACAAAGCACATTGAAATTCATCATCACTTTCTCAGAGATCATGTTATGAAGGAAGATGTTGATATCATACATGTCAACACTGAAGAGCAACTGGCAGATATCTTCACAAAGCCCTTGGATGAGAAAAGGTTTTGCAAGTTGCGGTGTGAGCTAAATATCTTAGAATCCTCAAATGTCCTGTAATCAGGCACACATCCTAACACTTATACATATTGATGACTTAGATGTGCAACACACGAAGTAAAGTATATCTTCAATCAATGAAGACTTACATTCTAAGTGTGAATACATTAACATGGAATTTGACTTCGGAGCGCCACGATAATTGTGCACCGTGTCTGGGTCTAATACTTCCTATACGGTGGGTAACGCCACCACCAAATTCTTGTTTGAAGCGTTTCTTGTGGCGTTACATTTGCAAAGTCTTCGCACTTGGTTTGTCTTCATATAGGACATATATATATATATATATATATATATATATATATATATATATATATATATATATATAGAGAGAGAGAGAGAGAGAGAGAGAGAGTTCTGTTCTGTCCTCAACAGCATTCACTTATAGCTATGTATTCATATTTGAATCTTTTGGACTAAGTGAATGTGATCGGACCCTAACCTCTCTATGCTTTCTCATCTCACATTATGTCTGTCCAAATCATATGCATTCTGTTGAAACAGTCAAATATCTTCTCTGCGTCCTTGTCAGCAGAAGATACGGAGATAAACTTTAAATCTGATTTTAATGCTCCATCTGTTATGCCTGAAACCCGGAGAAGCCGGAACGAGTACTCCGACAGTCGTGGTGTACCTGGGATCGTGGGACAACTCCCAATGCATTACATGACCGCCACGTGTCACTCGTACGTGAACCGTCAGGGGCACCTAAGTAATTATGCTGTGCCGTCTCCTATGCCTATAAATGCACGTCCCATCATGGTCAAAAGTTTCTTCCACCACCTCTCCACCTCGAACAACCCTAGCGCCTCCGCTAGCTTTCGACGACGCCGGCGACGAACCGCTTCGCTGCCGCAACTTTGTCGACGCCGTCCTCATGCCGGCCGCGGACCTCTTCTACTCCGCCGTCGCCGTACCTGTCCTCCGTCGCCAAGTTAGGGCACGGACGACCAAACTGCTGGGCATCCAACTCCTACTCCATCTAAGCAGTTCATCGTGTGAGTTTTTGCAGCGTCACATTCATTCTCCTGAAGCCAGTTCCTGTCTGACCAGCAAACCGAAGAATTTGCCAGTTTTGAAGCCATTCAATTTGAAGCCATTCAGGTTGAAGCAAATGGAAACTGACAAGACAGCAAGAAAGGGTGGCAGACAGCGCCGTGGCAACACCTCTCGTGATTTGCCTCCTGATCTCAGTGAAATATACAAGACTGATCCAGACGAGGATTACAATCAGAGGAAGACCCGAATCCAATGGATTGGAAGATACTGGGCTGAACAATGGTTCAAATACAGGTTCGTGCCCCAGAGTATGCCGAGAAAAACGCCATCAAGCATCCTTGGGGAGATATCACTTATAAGAATCTTCCACCCAAGACCGTGTTGAAGCCATTGCTCAAGGCTTCTATCCTTGCATGGTTAGAGGGCCACAGCCTGCTGATGCTGATCCAAGCTCTCTGCTCTGGTGTCGCGATGACAATTCGTTCAAGAGAAATCTTCAATTCGTCAAGAACTCAGCCAAGGAAAACAAGAAGCTGTGGGGATTAGACTTCAATCCTGGCCCCTCTGCGCCCCGCGCTGATGGCTCGCGTGAAGCTGAACCGAATCTGGTTGGGCCCTTATACAACCTAGAGGGCCTCATCAGTCGCATAAGGGTTCAAGGGGCAGATGTAGATCAGCATGAAGCAGATGATGTCTCTTAAGAAGCACCTGCAACACCGAAGCCTCAGAAGAAGAAATAAAAGGCTTCAAAGGCTACTCCACCAAGAGCTTCAAGAGTGAAGCCTTTGGCCACTACTCCACCTGCACCAAGTGTGCAATCTGAGGAACACTCTAGAACCTCCAAGAGTAGACAGCTGAAGAGGAAGCCAACACGCAACCCTAGTCCAGCTCTCACTCCAGATGCAGTACTAAAGACTGCCAATGATGCCCTTGATCTCTCAAGTGATGAAGATCTTGGTGATGATGCTCTGGAGCTATTGATCAAGAGCAAGCAGGATGCTGAAATCTTCAATGATTTGCCGCTCTTTGACGTTGAAGTGCTCAATAACTTCATTGATGAATGGTTTGACACACCCAACCTGAGCTTCGACGATCTTCAACTTCCAGTTGGCCTCAGCGTCTCCTTCCATGGCGCCATTACTTCCGAGCTGGCTCTGGCTCAAAGAATTGTTGAACTGAAGCAGAAGATAGACTATGAAAAAGCTCAGTTCAAGAAGCATGTGGACAAGCTCAGCGTGCAAGAAATTCAAAACTTCAAAGTTATGATGCACGAGCTCAAGGAAGCCTTTCGCCAGCGGCGTGAAGAAGCTAAAGGTTCTCATGGGAGAATTAAGGACTTGGCTGCCAAATGCATTCAAGCATTCAATGAAGCTCAAAAGCGCAAGGCACTTGGGCGTCCTGGCATTGACCCACGAATGGCTGCCAAGAAGAAGAAGAAGCAAATTGTGCCCGATGCTGAAGCATATGGGCAGGAAATGCCTCGCATAGTCTTCCCTGCTAGCATGACTGGCGCGAAGCCTACGGCAACTCCAACCGCTTCAAAGCTCAGGAAGACTAAGGTGGCTAAAGCTGATGCTCGCAAGCGTAAGCCATCTACTGATGAAGCTCCACCCACCAAGAAGCGAAAGACAAGAAGGATAAGGCTGCTTCCAAAGAGCCTATCTTTGTCGAGCCAATCTCATTTGCTCGCCCTGCATCTGCCCAGAGAGAACGAAGACTAACTGTTCATGAGCCTGCTCCCACAGAGGCTGAAGACATTCCAGCTGTCGACCCCACCGCAGCTGAAGACATTGGTCCTCAAGACAATGTTGAAGATGATGCCGTCCTTCCTTAGATCGAGTACAACATCGACTCTTCGCCTGTTCTCATGAACAGCGAACGCATCAACATTGGTCGTCCATTGACGCCAATTGCTCAGGATGACTCGTGGGCTGATCACCCACAGGATACACAAGACACTCCCCAGCAAACTCAAGACACAAGTATGGTGCTTGAAGACGAAGACTTTGAGGCCCAACAACCTCCATCTCCTCAGGCGTCGCCAGCTTTTCGCAGGCTTCGCAAAGGACCAAGGCCTCAAGTCACTGCCCCAAGTTCTCCAGAAGGAGTAGAGCAACCATCTGCACCTGATGCTGCTCCTACTGGAAGCCCCTCAGAATCTGAAGCCAAAGCGGTTGAAGATATTCCGGCTGCATCAGCCGAAGAAGAACCACCCCAACAAGAAGAACAGCAACCCCAAGTTGAAGAAGAGAGTACTACCACACCCCCTCTTCTCGAGGAGAATGTGTCCGACCCTCCAGCTCCTGAAGTGGAGGTAACAAATCCAGAGGCTGCCACCAACAACACTAAAGCCAATGACGTGGTCATGGCTGAAGCTTATGTGGCACCTGAAGATACTGTTGCGCCTGAAGCACCTGCGCCTAAAGTAACTGCTCCTGAAGCCAGTGCTGCTCCTCAGGCCAGTGCTATGCCTGAAGCCAGTGATGCGCCTGACGCCAATCTGCAGCTTGAAGACAATGCCTCTGCTCCTGTTCCGCCTCCACGGCCTTATACCATTGAGCAAGCATACAACAGGGATGATCAACTTGTTACTGTCTGTTGGCCCATTCTGATTCCGCCACCTACAACTGAACCACGTGCTGCTGGTCCTCGGTTTGATCATCATGTTGCGCACAGGCCCCAAGTTCAGAAGCCTAAGCCAAGACTGCCAAGGCTTCCAGGTATTGCAACATCTTCAGGGTCATTCAATGCCAATAGCTTCACTGCGCACAACACCTTCTTTGACAGCGCCAAGAACCCATATTCCAAGCCAAGAATATCAACAGATAGGTTCTGGAGCCATCAACAGCGCAGCTACTACTCAAGAGTACTATATGATCAAGGCCGCATTTTCCCTCATATGCGTCTTGACACTGAAGCTATTGCTGGTCTGCCCTGCTTGGAGGAAGCCCTTGACTGCTTCCGTGATGCTGGCTTACTTAATTTTGTCCTGGATAAAGAGCATTGGAATGAAGAGCTGCTTCTGCAATTCTATGCAACACTCCACATACGAGGCTACAGCAGGGATCCGAAGACATGGGTCCTTGAGTGGATGACAGGCGATGTGCATCATGAAGCTAAAGCCTTTGATCTCATCGAGCTTATAGGCCTGCCCACTCCAGGAGATCTCTATGAAACTGGCTGTCAACTGCACACTGAAGCCTTGGAGAGTATCTTTCAGAAGCGTCAGCCCAACATGAGCCAAATGCTCAGCACGATGAAACCTCTGCCAAGTGATGCTGAATATCCTAAGGAATTCTTTGTCGAAGACCTTGAGTACCTGCCGCGCACCATCTATCACATTATAAGGCGTACTCTATGGCCAATCAAAGGACATTCTTCGCCAGCCAAGCTTGAAGGCACTATGAAGACTTTGGTCTTCTATATCTTCAATGGCATCAGCTTCAATGCTCAAGATTTCTTCATCAGGCAAATGGCTATGTCTGGAGTTGATCTATTTGGACTGAAATTTTATGCACCTTGGATAATGCGCCTCATCAAGTTGCACCCAGCTGTCACCTATCAGCCCTCTGCTCGCAACCATCAGATCTTCTTGCCTGAGGTTGATATGTCAGCTGAAGCCATTTACCAAGAGCCTGCTAAAGAGCCAGTTAGTCTTCACAATGCTGATCATCAAAGCTTCACTCAGCAGATTGAAGGGGTTCCAGCAGTATCATGTGTCTATCCTCTTGCTGGCCGTACTCGTCTACCTCGACACGCTGAAACCGAAGCCACTGAAAGCACCATCCCTCAAAGGCCTCAAAAGCGTTCTCGTGTCCTGAACAACTGAGAGCTTCTTGTAGCCCATCATCAGAAACAAGACAAGCATCACCTCTGGTTAAAGCGTCAGATGCAGAGCCTCTTGGTGGATGTCAATCGCATTCACAATCTTGCCACCAAGAATGCTTTTGTTGCTCATGAAACATGCAGACGGTCTTGGAAGAGTTTGACCTTGCTGAGTGCTGAAGCAGATCTTCAAGACGATGGCTTCACTGAGAGATTCAAGTTTGACAGCACTCCTCCAAGGACTGCTGTTATGCGTCGAACTCCATCCCTTGAAGACTCTGAATAATCCTCCTCCGCTGCAACAATTTACGCCAGGGTGATCGATGATCAGGATGATGCTACTTCACCGCCTCCTACTTCACCGCGCATCGACACTGCACCAACCACCTCTGCACCGCCAAACAACAACACCGACCCTGCATCCTCTTCTGCTCAACCTAGGAACGAGTAGAGGCTCTATGTCTTCAAACCTTTTTGGTCCTTACTGACAAAAGGGGGAGAAGCATATGAGTTGATAGTCTTCAAGCGGGTCCATATGGGCGGGTGCTTTATAATTTGCCTAGTGTTTACAACTCTCGTTTGCTACATTTGTTTTTTTGAGTTGTAACACTTAAACTGATGGTCGTCTGCTACGTTTTTATGCTACTCTGTAATGCGATGATAAATTCCGCATCTGCTACCTTATATTCCGCACTTAGTCATTATTGCAGACGTCCATTTTTCATTATGCATGTCATTATCTTCGATTTATCAATTATGCATGATGAATTGTCTTCATAAGTTGAAGAGGATCTCCACAAGTACAACCTGCCATGTGCATTTGCATTCAAAGGCAAATCAACTATATGCACATCTTCAGGGGGAGCCTTTTGCTACTTACGAAGACAATACCTTATCCTTTACAATTTCACATATCTTTATCCCCGTTGAAAACTTCAACCAGTTTGTCATCAATCACCAAAAAGGGGGAGATTGTAAGTGCATCTAGTGCCACCCCTAGTGGTTTTTTGGAGTATTGACGACAAACCTGGTTGAGGGACTAATGTGTTTGTGAGAATTGCAGGATAACACAGGTAGTAGTCCCTCATTGATTCAGTTAACCTACCGGAGATGACCCCTAAATATGTATGAAGACATTGATAACAGTGGTGGTATATGAAGATAATCATATTGAAGACTATGACATGAGAAGACATTGTGTGAAGACTATGGAAAGCGAAGACGTAGATTTGTAGTTGTTTCCTTTTCTTCTTTGTTGAGTCATAGGAACCACCGCACTGTTAAGTGGGGTCCAAGTGAACTAAGTCAGAGTGACTGAAGTGATGCTCAACCAAATCCTATGTCTTCGAGCGAAGACTATGAGAGCAAATCTTATCCAGAGGCGGATAAGTCAGCTTTACTTGGAGCTCAAGTAAAGTTGCCGTGTGAGTTTGAAATCTCACCGTTGGAACACGTGTCAGTTCCTTAGTGACCCTGGGTCACTTCGGACAAATCAGGTCGGGTTGCCCAGTGGCTATAAATAGCCCACCCCCTACACCATAAATTGGTGGCTGCTCAGAGTTATTGCACGGCTTTTGTCGTTTGAGAGCATCCCACCTCCGAAGCATTTGAGAGAGAAATCCTTGCGAGGACAAAGCCCAAACACCCAGAGCCAAAGAGTGTTAGGCATCACTGAAGTCTTTCTGTCTGCGTGACCTGAAGACTTGTTACACTTGAGGACTGTGTTTCCTCCAGCCGGTTAGGCGTCGCGTTCTGAGCATCCAAGAGTAATTGTGGATTGCCGGTGAACGAAGTCTGTGAAGGTTTGGAAGTCTACCTTGAAGACTTACCAGAGTGATTGGGCGAGGACTAGGTGTTCTTAGCTCAAGGGGAACCAGGTGAAGACGCGGTCTTCTGAGTTAAATCTCAGCCTCCCTAACCAGACGTACAGTTGTCACAGCAACTGGAACTGGTCTAACAAATCACTGTCTTCCCCAAGCTACTGGTTCTATCCTTTCCTTCCCCTTACTTACTACTCTGTGTTGTGAAGACATTGCATGCTTGCCTTATCTGATTGTCTTCATTGAGTATCTACTTGTTATGATTGGCTTCATTCCTTCTTCCTTTGTGATCACTACTGCCTAGTTGCTATTAGTCTTCATGCTTTCACTTCATTGAATACATGACTATGGCTTATCTAGTATAGTCCACTTTCCGCTGCATAATAATAGGCTTGAGCTTATCGTTTGTCTTCGAAACTATCATGTTTTGAAGCATTTCATAAAAATCGCCTATTCAACCCCCCTCTAGTCGATATACTGCACTTTCACAAGTATAAAACTAGAAGTACTTTAAAGGTGTAACGGGATAGGTTTGCAAGTATATAAAGAGCACGTAAATAAAAACTAGGGGCTGTTTTAGGTAAAGAAACAACAAAGTTAGTATAGCGAGTGTGGAAAAGTGGTGGTAGGAGCTGCAAAATTGTCCCTGAGCAATTGACTACGTTACTAGACCGATAGCAAGTTTTATGTGGGAGAGGCCACTGCTAGCATGTCATCCCTGACTTGGAATTATATACACTTATGATTGGAACTATTAGCAAACATCTGCAACTACTAACATTCATTAAGGTAAAACCCAACCATAGCATTAAGATATATTGGTCCCCCTCCAATCCCGTATGCATCAATTTCTATGCTAGGTTGAAGCTTATGTCACTCTTGCCCTCCAATACATAGTCCTATCAACATACAACTAACCCTATGGCGTGATCCATGCGCGCGCTCATATGATGGGCACCAAAGGACAACAACATAACCACATGCAAATTAAACCAATCATAGCAATTCGCCAATTACCGATAGGACAACGAAAATCTACTCAGGCATCATCGGATGGCAACACATCATTGGATAACAATATGAAGCATAAAGCACCATGATCAAGTAGAGGGTACAGCGGGTTGCGAGAGAGTGGACCGCTGTAGATAGATGGGGGAAGGTTACGAAGATGTTGGTGAAGATGACGAAGGTGTTGGTGTAGATCGCCGTCACATGATGATGGCCCCGGCGGCGTTTCGGCGCCACTGGAATCGAGGGGGAGAGAGCCCCCCTTCTTCTCCTTCTTCCTTGGCCTTATCCCTAGGTGGGAGAAGGGTTCTCCCTCTGGTCCTTGGTCTCCATGGCATGGGAGGGGTGAGAGCCCCTTCAAGATTGGATTTGTCTCTCTGTCTCTCTCTGTTTCTGCGTTCCCAGATTCTGGCTTTTCACCGTTTCTTATATTCCCAGAGATCCGTAACTCCGATTGGGCTGAAATCTTAACACGATTTGTATCTGGATATTGGCTTTCTTGCGGAGAAATAAGGGTACCAACCGTCTTACGTGGTGACCACGAGGGTCGGGGCACGCACCCCTACCTCGTGGCTCCCTCGGGAATCATCTCGCATTGATTCTTCTTCCGGAAAACCACATATATTTCAAAAGAAATCCGTAAGTTTTTATCCCGTTTGTACTCCGTTTGATATGGATATTCTGCGAAACAAAAATCATGCAACAAACAGGAAGTGGAACTGGGCACTGGATCAATATGTTAGTCCTAATAAATAGTATAAAAAGTTGCCAAAAGTATATGAAAGTGGTATAATATTGGCATGGAACAATCAAAAATTATAGATACAACGGAGACGTATCAGCATCCCCAAGCTTAATTCCTGCTCGTCCTCAGGTAGGTAAATGATAAAAAAGATAATTTTTGAAGTGGAATGCTACCTAGCATAATCTTGATCATGTAATCTAATCATGGCATGAATATTAAGACACGAGTGATTCAAAGAAATAGTCTATCATTTGACATAAAAGAATTTAATACTTGGGCATCCCAACAAACAATCAAGTCTTTCAAAATATCAATGCTAAAGAACGTTATCCCTACAAAATCATATAATCTTTTATGCTCCCTTTTCTTAACACAAGGTACCCCTCATGCCCATCCCGGTGCCAGCCAAGCAATTGGTTTCATACTTTACTTTTTCGAACCTTCTCAAATCTTCACGCAATACATGAGCGTGAGCCATGGACATAGCACTATGGGTGGAATAGAAGGTGGTGATAGACAAAAGGAGGGAGAAAGTCTCACATCTACTAGGCAAATCAATGGACTGTGGAGGTGTCCATCAATTGATATCATGTGAGTGAGTAGGGATTGCCATGTAACGGATGCACTAAAGCTATAAACTAGTGGGTGTGCATCAACTTGCTTGCTCATGAAGACCTAGGGCATTAGAGGAAGCCCGTCGTTGGAATATACAAGCCAAGTTCTATAATGAAAATTCCCACTAGTATATGGAAGTGACAACATAGGAGACTCTATATCATGAAGAACATGGTGCTATGATGAAGCACAAGTGTGGTAAAAGGATAGTAACATTGCCCCTTCTCTCTTTTTCTCTCATTTTTTTTTGTTTTCTCTCTCTCTCTCTCTCTCTCTCTCTCTCTCTCTCTCTCTCTCTCTCTCTCTCTCTTTTTGACAGGCTTCTTTGGCCCCCCTTTTTTTATTTAGGCTTATTTGGCCTCTCTTTTTTTCTCACATGGGGCAATGCTCTAATAATGATAATCATCACACTTTTATTTACTTACAACTCGATATTACAACTCAATACTAGAACAAAGTATGACTCTATATGAATGCCTCCGGCAGTGTATCGGGATGTGCAATGATCTAGCGTAGCAATGACATCAAAAAACGGACAAGCCATGGATAAATCATGCTAGCTATCTTACGATCATGCAAGGCAATATGACAATGATGGTGCGTGTCATAATAAACGGAACGGTGTAGTTACATGGAAATATATCTTGGAATGGCTATGGATGCCATAATAGGTAGGTATGGTGGCTGTTTTGAGGAAGGGTATAAAGTGGTTTGATGCACCGGCGAAAGTTGCGCGGTACTAGAGTGGCTAGCAAGGTGGAAGGGTGAGAGTGTGCATAATCCATGGACTCAACATTAGTCATAAAGAACTCACATACATATTGCGAAAAATCTATTAGCCCTCGAAGCAAAATACTACAACGCATGCTCCTAGGGGGGAGGTTGGTAGGAGTTAACCATCGCATGCCCCCGACCTTCATGCAAAGATAAACAATTAAAATACAATGCGCGCCAATTTGGTTACATAGTTAGGAGACCATACGTGCATGCTTCGGGAATCACAACCCTTAACACCAATATTCTTACCAAACCACAATCATTCACTAGTACCTCCCACATATTAGCATCTCTATATCGCTAAACTATTGCAAGGAATCAAACATATCATATTCAGCGATCCACAAGTTTATGTAGGATTTTAGGACTAACCATGTGAATGACCAATTCTTGTTAACTGTCTAAATAGATATAAGTGAAGCAAGAGAGTTTTAATTCTGTCTACAAAAAATATGCCCTACTCTAACAAATATAAGTGAAGAAAAAGAGCATTCTACAAATGGCGGTTTTCTATGTGAGGATTAACAGGCAATCCAAACTTCAAATGATATAAGTGAAGCTCATGAAGCTTTCTATAAAGCCATACTCAAATAATATAAGTGAAGTTCAAAGAGCATTCTATAAATCAGCCAAGGACTATCTCATACCAGCATGGTGCATTTATTAAAAGAAAAAGAAAAAGCACACGACGCTCTAAGAATTTACGCATATCATGTGAACGAAACGAATCCGAAAACATACCGATACTTGTTGAAGAAAGATGGGATGCCTTCCAGGGCATCCCCAAGCATAGACGCTTGAGTCTCCTTGAATATTTACTTGGGGTGCCTCGGGAATCCCCAAACTTGAGCTCTTGCCTCTCCTCCTTCGAGACCTCCTTGATCTTTGAACACTTCATCCACACAAAACTTAACCGAACTTTTAGTGGCGGGGTTAGTGCATATGATCAATGAAATCCCATCATGTACTGCTCCAACATTATTGTATAATTATGAACAAACATTACCCACTATACGCTATCACAATTCTATGGCCCCAAGTCAAGGAGGCTTCAACAAGAATTCAAACATATGCAAATAATGAAGCTATAACAGCAATATGTGAAAACAGGACAGTCTGTAAAGATTTGAACATTCACCATACTCTTGTAACTATAAAAATTCCAGAAAATTAGGAAAAAAATCATAGCAAGACTATGCAAAAAGTTTCAGATCCAGTAAAAATGTAAAATCGCGCACTACAGCCAAAGTTTCTGTTTTTGCACCGCACGAACCAACAAGCAATTTAATCATCCTAAAGGAAACTCTTGGCACATTATTTTTATAATACAATGGAATTGTACAAGCGGATAATTAATTTTATGAGAAACTTCCATGAAAAATTCTACATTGTTCCCATAAGCATGAACACAAGTGTTCAAGGCCGACCCTTATTTCTGCAATGCATCACCTTTCAATTGCTTCTCTTTTTGAAAAAGTTTTAGGTTACCCTCTATATTTTTTTTGTTTTTAAACTTTATAAAAGCACATAACAAAAATAAATGACTCTCTAAAACTTCCGGGTTGTCTCCCTGGCAGCGCTTTCTTTAAAGCCATTAAGCTAGGTATATAGTGCTCAAGTAATGGATCCACCTGGATCCCAAGGTATATCATAGCCAATTTTAATTAAAAATGATTTGTGATTTAGTAGTGAGCTTAAAGTAACATATATCATGCAACAACGAAGTCTAACTCTCTTCCTATGCATTGGCATGTCATAAAAGAACAATTCATGCACACGTAGTAAAGGCCAATGCATAGTATAAACAGTTTCTTGCAATTTAATCATATTGGAAACATACAGAGGCGGAGATGTAGTTCCTCTCTCATAATAATTGCAAGTAGGAGGACCAAGCACATCCATATTATATCTATCAAAATCATCATGTGTAGTAGTGAGACGCAACCCATCAATATAATCCTTAATAAGGGCAAACTTCTCTGATATAGTGTAGTCATGAGAATTCAAAAAGATAATAGGGCTATCATGCGTGGGTGAAATAGCAACAATTTCATGTTTAACATAAGGGACTATAGCAAGTTCATATCCATAAGCATAATTCATATTGGCATTAGGGCCACAAGCATAGCAAGCATCAATTTCATCAAAAAGGGATATTTCAAACGAATCAAAGGAATCATAACAATTATCATAACAATCATCCTTCGGTAAGCACGAAGGGAAATTAAACAGTGTATGTGTTGAAGAGTTACTCTCATTAGAAGGTGGGCACGGGTAGCTAATCCGCTCTTCCTCCTTTTGTTATTCGCTCTCCTCCTCATCTTTTTCATCTAATGAGCTCACAGTGTCATCAATTCCTTCTTCCATAGTTTCCTGCAAAATATTAGTCTCTTCTTGGACAGCGGAGATCTTCTCAATAAACGCATCAATATAGGCATTGTATTTATAATTCAAATAGCAACATTTCAATATAGGAAGATTTTCAGATCTATAAACAACATCATCATAATTTTCATACTCTTCAAACAAACATTTAATTTCACAAGCACCCATAAAAGCAACAAATTCTTCTATTTGTTCAACATCATAGTAATCATATATACCATTAGCATAAGAAGCTAAGGTTTCATTATCATTAAATTTGCATGAAAAGGGAAGGTGTGGAGCCTTCATTCTAGAGCAACAAGTCTAATCATATCTCCAGCATAATTCCCGAGCATACCAATGCAACAATATAAATTTGATCCCATAATAGTTTCCCTTTTTGTGTCAAGCGATAATCCCTAAAGTATTCACGTTGATCCAACATTACTCCCATTATATAGTTGAATGGGGTTTTCTCGGGATTATCAAAGTAGTACATAATATCTTCCACATAATGAGCATCGAGAGTTCGAGGAGGTTACCCATCTCCATGAGTGGCAGGTACACCTAATTTTGTTGGAATTTCGTGTTCCATATCCATAACTAAAGATAGAGAACAACTTAGAATAGCAAATAAAATCTACTTAGTGATAAAGCAAACAAGCACACACGAGAATATTCACCCCACGCTATTGCTCCCCGGCAACGGCACCAGGAAAAGGTCTTGATAACCCACAAGTATAGGGGATCACAACAGCTTTCGATAAGTAAGAGTGTCGAATCCAATGAGGAGCTAAAGGTAGAACAAATATTACCTCGAGTTCTATCGACCACCGATACAACTCTACGCATGCTTGACGTTCGCTTTACCTAGAACAAGTATAAAAGTAGAAGTACTTTGTAGGTGTAGCGGGATAGGTTTGCAAGAATATAAAGAGCATGTAAATAAAAACTAGGAGTTGTTTCAGGTAAAGAAACAATAAAGTTAGTATAGAGAATGTGTAAAAGTGGTGGTAGGAGTTGCGAAATTGTCCCCAAGCAATTGACTACGTTACTAAATTGATAGCAAGTTTTATGTGGGAGAGGCCACTCCTAGCATGTCATCCGTGACTTGGAATTCTATGCACTTATGATTGGAAATATTAGCAAGCATCCGCAACTACTAACGTTCATTAAGGTAAAACCCAGCCATAGCATTAAGATATATTGGTCCCCCTTCAATCCCGTATGCATCAATTTCTATGCTAAGTTGAAGCTTCTGTCACTCTTGCCCTCCAATACATAGTCCTATCAACATACAACTAACCCTATGGTGTGATCCACGTGCGTGCTCATATGATGGGCACCAAAGGACAGCAACATAACCACAAGCAAATCAAACCAATCATAGCAATTAACCAATTACCGATAGGACAACAAAAATCTATTCAGACATCATCGGATGGCAACACATCATTGGATAATAATATGAAGCATAAAGCACCATGTTCAAGTAGAGGGTACTGCGGGTTGCGGTAGAGTGCACCACTGTAGATAGATGGGGGAAGGTGATGAAGATGTTGGTGAAGATGACGGAGGTGTTGGTGTAGATCGCAATCACACTATGATGGCCCCGACGGCGTTCCGGCTCCACCGGAAGCGAGGGGGAGAGAGCCCCCCTCCTTCTCCTTCTTCCTTGGCCTTATCCCTAGGTGGGAGAAGGGTTCTCCCTCTGGTCCTTGGTTTCCATGGAATAGGAGGGGCGAGAACCCTCCGAGATTGGATCTGTCTCTTTGTCTCTTTCTGTTTCTGCGTTCCCAGATTCTGGCCTTTCACCGTTTCTTATATTCCCGGAGATCCGTAACTTCGATTGGGCAGAAATTTCAACACGATTTGTATCCTGATATTATCTTTCTTGCGGAGAAAGAAGGGCACCAACCGCCTTACGTGGTGGCCACGAGAGTCAGGGGCGCGCCCCCCTACCTCGTGGCCCTCTCGGGCATCGTCTCGCGTTGATTCTTCTTCCCAAAAATCACATATATTCCAAAAAAAATCCGTAATTTTTTATCCCGTTTGGACTCCGTTTGATATGGATATTCTGTGAAACAAAAAACATGCAACAAATAGGAACTAGCACTGGGCATCGGATCAATATGTTAGTCCCAAAAAAATAGTATAAAAAGTTGCCAAAAGTATATGAAATTTGTATAATATTGGCATGGAACAATCAAAAACTATAGACGTATCAGCATCCCCAAGCTTAATTCTTGCTCGTCCTCGAGTACGTAAATGATTAAAAAGATATTTTTTGATGTGGAATGCTACCTAGCATAATCTTGATCATGTAATCTAATCATGGCATGAATATTAAGACACGAGTAACTCAAAGCAATAGTCTATCATTTGACATAAAAGAATTTAATACTCAGGCATCCCAACAAACAATCAGGTCCTTCAAAATATCTATGCTAAAGAACGTTATCCCTACAAAATCATATAGTCTTTTATGCTCCCTTTTCTTAACACAAGGTACCCCTCATGCCCATCCCGGTGTCAGCCAAGCAATTGGTTTCATACTTTACTTTTTCAAACCTTTTCAACTCTTCACGCAATACATGAGCGTGAGTCATGGACATAGCACTATGGGTGGAATAGAAGGTGGTGATAGACAAAAGGAGGAAGAAAGTCTCACATCGACTAGGCAAATCAATGAACTATGGAGATATCCATCAATTGATATCATTGTGAGTGAGTAGGGATTGCTATGTAACGGATGCACTAGAGCTATAAGTGTATAAAAGCTCAAAAGAAAACTAGTGGGTGTGCATCAACTTGCTTGCTCATGAAGACCTACGGCATTTGAGGAAGCCCGTCGTTGGAATATACAAGCCAAGTTCTACAATGAAAATTCCCACTAGTATATGGAAGTGACAACATAGGAGACTCTCTATCATGAAGAACTAGGTGCTATGATGAAGCACAAGTGTGGTAAAAGGATAGTAACATTGCCCCTTCTCTCTTTTTCTCTCATTTTTTTTGTTTTCTCTCTCTCTCTCTCTCTCTCTCTCTCTCTCTCTCTCTCTCTCTCTCTCTCTCTTTCTTTTGACGAGCTTCTTTGGCCCCCCTTTTTTATTTAGGCTTCTTTGGCCTCTTTTTTTCTCTCAAGGGGCAATGCTCTAATAATGATAATTATCACACTTTTATTTGCTTACTAATTGATATTACAACTCGATACTAGAACAAAGTATGACTCTATATGAATGCCTACGGCGGTGTACCGGGATGTGCAATGATCTAGCGTAGCAATGACATCAAAAACGGACAAGCCATGGAAACATCATGCTAGCTATCTTACGATCATGCAAGGCAATATGACAATGATGGTGCGTGTCATAATAAACGGAACGGTGGAATTACATGGCAATATATCTCGGAATGGCTATGGAACTGCCATGATAGGTAGGGATGGTGGCTGTTTTGAGGAAGGTATATGGTGGGTGTATGGTACCGGCGAAAGTTGCGCGGTACAAGAGAGGCTAGCAATGGTGGAAGGGTGAGAGTGCGTATAATCCATGGACTCAACATTAGTCATAAAGAACTCACATACTTATTGTGAAAAATCTATTAGCCCTCGAAGCAAAAATACTACGACGCATGCTCCTAGGGGGAGGTTGGTAGGAGTTAACCATCGGACGCCCCCGACCTTCACGCAAAGATAAACAATCAAAATACAATGCACGCCAATTTGGTTACATAGTTAGGAGACCATACGTGCATGCTTCGGGAATCACAAACCTTAACACCAATATTTTTACTAGACCACAATCATTCACTAGTACCTCCCACATATTAGCATCTCTATATCGCTAAACTATTGCAAGGAATCAAACATATCATATTTAGCGATCTACAAGTTTATCTAGGATTTTATGACTAACCATGTGAATGACCAATTCCTGTTAACTCTCTAAATAGATATAAGTGAAGCAAGAGAGTTTTAATTCTTTCTACAAAAAATATGCCCTGCTCTAACAAATATAAGTGAAGCAAAATAGCATTCTACAAATGGCAGTTTTCTATGTGAGGAGAAACAGGCAATCCAAACTTCAAATGATATAAGTGAAGCTCAGGAAGCATTCTATAAAGCCATACTCAAAAGATATAAGTGAAGTGTAATGTCTTGGCAAAAGAGGCGATCTAGCCTATCAACTCGAGCTCCCTTCCAACTTCGCCAATGTTCATGATGTGTTCCATGTGTCTCAACTCCGCAAATGCTTCAAGGCACCTGAGCGCATGATTCCGCTTGAAGAGATTGATCTTCAACAAGACCTGTCCTACCGAGAGCATCCAGTTGCCATTCTCGAAGAAACCGAACGCAAGACCCGCAACAAGTCCATCAAATTCTTGAAAGTCAAGTGGTCACATCACACCGACCGAGAGGCTACGTGGGAACGAGAAGATCATCTTCGTTCCGAGTACCCTTCCTTTTTCCAGTCCTAGATCTCGGGACGAGATCTTTTTGTAGTAGAGGAGAGTTTGTAATGCCCCGGATGTAATACTTTCCCTTTTGGGCATATAATATATCTCCGGCTTCATCTATTCCATTTCGGCTTCTTTGTCTTTCGAGTGTTCGTCGTTTTGTTGTGTGCGTGTGTGGCATTCATTCATATCATGTAGACATGTGCATCGCATTGCATCTGTGTTGTCGGTTGCATCCGGTTCCACGCGTTCCTTCCCGTTGTGCGTTTCGCGTTCCGGAGCTCCCTCACGTGTCCGTGACGTCCCGTAGGCCTTCTTCGGTGTTTGGGCGTGTAACGTTACCGGTGTGCCGCGAGACTTGTCGTGTGTTGTTGTTTTGTTGTGTGCAACCCGCCTCTCAAATCTCGTCGCGTTTGGACTCCGTTTGCTATCCCAACAGTTATTCGTGTGGGTCCAAAGTGCCTCCACTTGTGGCCCAGAAACACCCCTACAACAGCCCACTACCCTCTCCTAGGCCCATCTAAACTCCCCCCGCGATCGGATCCGTCGGATCGCGATCGGAGGGCTCTAAGCACCCCCAAATCCCCAAACCCTAGAAAACTGCTATATAATAGACCCCTATGTCTATTTTTGGCATCTCTAACTTCTTCCTCCTCCTTCCCCTAATTTTTTTCTCAGATCCATCTAGCCCCAGCCACTTGGCGGATCCCTCAGCCCTTCCTTCGATCCGAGCCACCGCCGCCGAATCGGGTCAACCCTCCGACCGCACCAGCCGCCACTTCCCTCGTCGACCCCTCGGTCACTTTGATCGCCAGGGACCACTTCGTCGCGAACCAGGCCGCCTCTCGTCGTCAGACTCCCACCGCTCCACCAGGCCAGCCGTCAGGGAGCCGCGACGGCCCACTCCCTCCATCGCCCGAACGGCCTCGAGCGCCTGGATCCCCCACGGGACCACATCGCCGCACCGCGCCGGGCCAGCTGCCCCGCCTGGGCCACATCAGCCCCGCGCTGAGGCCGCCTCCTCCCGCTCGCCTCCTGGGCCCGTGCCGGAGGCCCGACTCGGCCGCAGCCGTCGCCCCAGCAGGAACACCCCGCACCGATCGACCGGGCCGCGCCGCCACCGGCCCACTCGCCCCTCCAGGCCGCCTCCGATCCGCCCACGCAGGCCTCTCCTCCAGATCCAGCTGGATCGGGCCGGATCCCCCGGGCCGTGGCTTGTTTTTATTTCAGATCTGCCTGAGGTTGACCTTTTCCCTCCTAAGTCCCCAGTAATTTTATTCTGTGATGCATTATTAGAACTGCTGTAACTTTTAGTGTGGTGCTCCGTTTCGCGCATATAGCATGTCCAGACGTTCGTGGTGAATAGCACTACGTTTTATCTTTTTGTGTCATGCATGTTAGAAGTCATCTAGATGCTTGTTTTGCCGTTGCAAGAGCGCATCCCGGTATAATTGCTGCTATGTGATGTTTTTATGCCATCTTTGCCATGTGATATCTTTTAGCTCGTATGTCCGAATGATGCAAATGACATGTCCACGTGTTTGTCTTGCCATGCTCTACATGTTGTATGTGTTAGGTTGCATGATAGATTTATTCTTGCCATGTTTATCGTCATTGCAAAGTGCCATGTGGCTGTGATGTTGTTTCACTTGTTATGAAATGCCATCTTGTTGAGCTCGTTGCTATCGTTGTGTTTCTCTCCATGATGCATGCTTGTATATTTCGGAATCACCATCATGTGTACTTTGATGTGGTGCTTACCACTTGCCATGTTTAGTTTCTAGGTGACTTAAACTTTCTCTTTTAGATGCCATGATGAAACTGCTGTTTTAGGACTTACTGGATTTTCACTATGTCTGAAATCTGTAATGTTCCGATGCCATGTTCGTGTGATGTTCTAGGACAAACCATGTTAGTTTTGGAGTGGATCTTGGTTGTTCCTTGTAATATATATTGTTGGATTTCCATTCATGTTCTCACATGCTAATTTGAGTGGCTGTAGCATGTTTATCTTTTGCTCCAAAGTTTCAATAAAATTCTGCTGTCAGAATTTTATTGTCAAGTTCAATATGTCCAAGCTTGTTGCTATTGATCTGTGGCTCCTTTGGGGGTGCACCTTTGGACTTATTTGCTGTAGGATATGTCTAGTTTGCGTACTAGCTCTTTGCCATGATGTTTGAGTGCTGTAGCTTAACTATTTTGTGCTCCGAAGTTGCTATGTTGCTGTAATTTTCAGCTTTCGCTCATTTCTTGTTTCGGGCATAACTTTTAGCCCGTAACTCCGAATTCAGTGAGTCTTATATGAAACTTGATTATTTTTCTGTGTAGATTCATAATATAATATTGTTATCATGTTTTGAGGTGTTTTGCTTGAGTGCTATTTTACGTGCTCCGTGCGCATCCTTAGTGCATCCATCATGCATCCATCATTTTCGAGTGCGCATTGCATCTTGTTGATTTGTGCCTTGTGTGATTGTATTGTTTAGAGCCGGAAGCTGAGACCGAGTACGAGTACGAGCACGAGGTTTCCAACGAGGTTGAGCACGAGGACCCTTCTTATGATCCGAACGACTTCTCTTCAGGCAAGATGACCGAACCCCGATAACATTACTATCTTTGCCTATTGCTAGTAGTTCCGCTCTATAGTTTTGCCTCGATGCCCATGTTCTTCTTGTCAGCCTCCTACCTGTAACCATTGCCATGTTTAACCACCCTACCTACGCAAACCGTTGCTTGGCTAAGTACGCTTTGCTCAGCCCTTCTTATAGCATTGCTAGTTGCAGGTGAAGACCGAAGATGCTCACTTCATGTTGAAATTTTGTTGGGTTATATCACACTATATAATTGCTAAATGAAATCATCTATATATTGGCAAGGGTGGAAGGCTAAGCCTTTTGCTTGGTGATTTGTTCCACTCATGTCGTTAGGAACCGTATAAACTTGTGTTATGTTCCTTGATTATGTGTTCCTAACACGGTTGGGGTGTATGGGACCCCCTCGATAAACCGCTAAGTGCTAAGTCTTTTCCAGCAAATCCCAACATTGGTACTATTTGCCTAATAACAAACTAAACTTGCATAGGGAGTAATTAACCCTCTTTCTTAATCAACAATCCCGGGCCAGTGCTCCACATGAGTGTTGGTCCAAAACGAGCGGACTGCGGGGCCGCCTTGGGGCAACCTGAGGTATCTGGCATACACCTGTAGGACGTCTCATCCGGTCGTGGCCTGAGACGAGATACGCGCGGCTACTATCAGGGTGTCGGCACGCCGGGTGGATTTGCTGGATTAGCCTTACCTTAGTTCGGAGTATCTTGAGCACGAGATTCTGAGAATACTCGGGTCTTCCCACTTTGGAGTTGCGACTCCGCGGATCGTGGGCTTGTAATGGGTCAAGTTGGAACACCCCTATAGGGTTATGAACTTTCGAAAGCCGTGCCCGCGGTTATGTGGCAGATGGGAGCTTGTTAATATCCGGTTGTAGATAACTTGACACAATGTTTCAATACACTACCAGCGTGTGTACCGTGACTGTCAATTTCCGAATAGGGATTCGGGAGTTGAACACGGTGGGGTTACGTTTGTTGAGTTTGTAGCTAGGATCACTTCGTGATCACTTCTCGACTGAGGCTTCTCTTCTCGCTCTCTCTCACGTAAGCTAGTTGCTAGTTGCTGCTGCAGACACTTATTCTTTTCTTCAGCCTTATCCTCTCCCAAGGCTTAAATAGTCTTGTTACCCGGGAACGGGATTGCTGAGTCCTCTGTGGCTCACAGTTACTTGACCACACCAGATGCAGGTCCAGTTGTGAGCTATCCAGGTGATGGCACCGAGCTAGACTGGGAGTACGACGAGGAGCGTAGTCGATACTATGTTCATTATCCGGATGATCAGTAGTGGAGACTTCTACTAGGATTCGATCCGACCTGTGGTTTTATTTAGTTTGGTATCTTGACATTTGGATTTTGCCCTTAGAGGGTTGTGATATTCTCAATGTATGATGTTTGAGACATGTATTGTATTTGTGTGACGTGGCGAGTGTAAGCCAACTATTTATGTTTACAATTCCCCTCTTTTACATGAGATGTGCAAAGATTACCAAACTTGAGATCATTCTAGGATGGACTTATGCCTTTAAGTCGTGCCTCGACACGTAGGAGGTATAGTTCCATCTTGGGCATTACAAGTTGGTATTCAGAGCCTTCTCCGACCTAGGAGCCCCCACTGATTGATCGAATCGTTGACGGTCGAGTCTAGGCACACACTGAAAACATTTTGAGTCCTATATTATATCGGAGAGTAGGATTTCTTTGCTTCTCATCTCCCTTCTCTCTGGTGAGGACTCCTGACGACTACTCTTGTCTCTTCTATCTTCAAAAATTGCACAATTTTTTTTTAGAAATCCCGCGAGTATTCTGGGATTGTTTCGATGTTCTTGTGACGAGGATATTGTTCTCGATGCCTCCTGACATTAGGGGTTGTGGCAGTGTCCCGGGGAGTTGAGCTTCGGGGTATTGTCGTCACAAGCATATCGCAGCAGTACTAAATACTTAAGACGGCCGACATCGAAAATCTCTCCTATACGGCCAGTGGCAAGATAACCCCGACATCACCCAGTACTGGGGAGGTAGTTCGAGAGTATTGTCATAGCTTGTTATAGTGGATGCTTTTCGAAGGTCCGAGGTACACAGTTTCCGAGAAAGACTGGTTATGTGTTGAAGGATGGATACACCTGGATGTAGGTTTAGAGTTGATTGCGCGGTGCTTCCCGTGTATCCCCAACACCTGATTGCATAACTGGAATCTTTCGGAAATTTATAGGTGGGTTTATCCAGTAGATCGTAGGCATTCTTCCAACGGATGCAGGTTAGCGAGTTCGGGGTTCTACATTGAGTGAAGTGGTTTATGACCGATGTTACTATCAGGAGTTGCATCTTAAAGGGTCCTTGGCTATGCTGATCCGGGGATTGCAAAACCTTTTCGTAACGCGTTCATATGCTTTCAGCACAAAGATGTTAGAACGAAGCTCCTATCTTGTGTTTGTTTCCATCCGTACCTTGTTGTTTTTCTTATTTTACCTTTTGTCCCCTATGTGGCTTCTCGTGAAGACTGATGTTATCATTTAACTGAGAATTTCATTCGTTCCTCTTGTTCGAATGATTTCATTTGTTCCTATTGTTCGAATGATTATTGTGAAGACTTGTTGCAATTCATTCCATTGATTCAGCTTATACCTTCTGTCAATCAATTGCTGATTCGTGGTCATCTCTTTCAGGATGGCTCCGAAAAGGGTTCCCAACGCTAACCCAGAGGGTGAAGAGGTCCCAGTTCGTCCTCCTTCCCCTCCTCCTCCGTCTGAGGCTTGGAGAGCGATTATGTAGACTACAGCTCAGAACACCCAGTTGTTGATGCAGATGATGCAACAGATGCAAGCTAATCAAGCTAATAAGGGTGTTCCAGGGAATCAAGGCAATTTCTTCAACCAGCAGCACCATGCTACTCTCAACCAGTTCTTGGCCAATAATCCAAAAGCTTTCAGTTACTGTGTCGACCCTCTTGATGCTGAAGATTGGTTGTGTGACGCCCGAGACCGACGTCCCAGAAGATTCCCGAGATTCCAGATGTTCCGGGTCCCCCCGTGGGTTGCATTGTGCTTGTGTTTTTTATTTTTTGCATTGCATCATGTCATCATGCCATCATGTCATATTTATTTTTTTGCATCTCAACCTAAATAAATCGTGTGGACCTTCGGTCCATTTAAATCGAGGGAAGATTGTCTTCTCTTTAAAACATATAAAAGCCTCTCAATATTTAGGGAGCTATATTTATTAATTATTCCATTGCTTCGGAATCACCATAACACACTTGCATAATTTCCCCATGTCTTTTCACTTCGAGTTCTCCATCAAAAACCTTCCCTATATTTCTTTTCCCTTTTATCGAGACTCCTCCTAAAATCTAGACTTCTTTTGAACTCCTTTAAGGCAAACTAATTATTTTAGTTTGTTTTTCCCTTTTGTTGTTGGAACTATTTTTGTGAGATTGGAATTATTCCGTAAAGCCTTACAAAAATGTCCATCATTTTATTCCTTCTTTCTTTGCCTCTTTTCTTTTTAATTTTGGCTCTCCTTATTTGTTTTTTTCTGCTAAGTAATAAAAAGAGGCCAGCCAGCCTCTTGGGTCTCCTCCTTTTCCTCCCAGCCCCCCTCCTCTCTTCGGCCCACTTTGGCCCAACCTGGCCCGTCCAGTCCTAACCCTAGCTGCTCCCTGGCCCGAGCGCCCAGCCCCTCGCTCTCTCCCTTTTCCCTCTATCGCCGCCGCCACTCATCCCTCTCGAACCCGCTCGTCCCTCTCGCCCGGTGCGCCCCGACCCCGTTTTCCCTCAGCCTCGATCTCCCTCTGTCGCCGACCCATCTCCCTCGATCTCCTCTCTCTACTCCCTCCTCCCGAGCGCCGAACCCTGTGCTTCGATCCCCTTCGCGCAGCCGTCGCGCGCCCGTCTCCATCGCAAGGCAAGAGGACCGAGCGCTCCTCCCTCCGCGCCGTCCTCCTCGCGCCACGGGCCGGCCACCAGCTCCCTCCTCGGCGCCCAGCGAGCCGACGGGCAGGTCGGGAGCCACCCCGACGCGCCGGCCGTCCTCCGGCGTCCTCCTCTGCCTTCCGCCGCCGCGCTCGTCTTCCCCTCCTCCTCTCCAGAAGCCCGCGCCGCCGAGCCTCTTCTCTGCCGCGACCTGCTTCCATGGCTGCCTCGCCATCTCCTCAGCAGCGCCTGGATGCGCCCTCCATGGCCTGAGCCGGCCAGCCAGGGGTCCCTGCGCCTCGCCCCAAACGGCCCCTCCGACCGTGCCGCCGTCCAGCGCCGCGGCCAGGCGTCCAGGCGCGACCTCCCTCCGTCCAGGCTCCCTCCTCCGTCCTCAGAGCGGCGAGCTGCTGGCCCTCGCCTCGTCGTCCGCAAGAGCAGCGCCGCGCGCCCGCGTCCCGGCCCCGAGCGCCGTTCCCGGCCGAGCTCTGCAGTCCCGCGACCAGCGCCATGGACGCTGGCCCTTCCCGCGACGAGGGCCCCTGCTGCCTCTTCTGGGCCGCCGCCCCCTGCTGCCTTGCCGCGAGCCCCGCGTCCGGCCACCGGATCCCGCGGCCGTCGCCTCGCGTGCTGCTGCCGTGGCCTCGTGCAGCCCCTTGTCCTGCTGCTGTAGTTTGTTTTTGTTTTTGTTTTGTTGTCGTGCTGTAATGTTTGGACAGGAGACCCGTGTACTCTTTTGGAGATGTGAACAACTACACGACGCGCAAGTACCTCTACATGACACGACCAAGTACCCCTACACGTCGATACGGCGGACGCGACAAGTACCTCTTCGGAAATGGAAACGCCCCGTGTACGACTACCGACGCCCGGAAAACGACCAAGTTCCACTACTTCCCACGACGGCCACGTGTACAACTACGTTGCCAAGACGGCCCCGACAAGTACCACGACGACCCGAACGACTACCGATGACCGTGAACAACTACCGCCATCGTGGAACCGCCAAGACGAACGGAACAACTACTTCCTCTACGAGTTGCGGAACGGCTACTTCCTCTCCGAACGAGAACGACTTCTCCCTCTTCGGCCGTGTACCACTACTTCCACTACTACGGCTACTTCCACTACGAACTCGAACCGTCCCGAAACGAGTGTTTTCGAAGGTATAACCCCGAGACGTGACCCGTGAGATGCATGCTTGCTTGTGTTGTATGTAATGCTCCTCGTGTGTGCTTCGTGTCCGCTTCGTCCGTTGTCATGTTCCTCGGTTGCCTCGTCGCCGACCCGTGGGAACCCGGCAACGGGAACACCCCATCATCTCGTATGACTCGCTTCGTCACCTTTTGCACCGGTCTCTTAACGAGATACCGGGACCGATATGATGCGTTGCATCATTTTCGGAATCGTTGCCGTGGCACTCTTTTCTTTCCACCACGGTGACAAATGCTTCTTATCTCTTCATGTTAATGTTAACTAAATTGCATAAACTTGATCATGTCATCCGCATCATGTTAACAACCTTGAATGTTTAAATGTTGTTGCTTTATAATTATTAAACATGCTCATGGGGATTTTCCGGATATGTTGTTGTTATTCTCCGGCCTCATTTAAATTGTCTAAATAGTGTAGTTTTATTATGCTTCACCTCTTGCCATGCTAAAAACAATTAAACTTGTCTTGTTAATAATGAGAGTCAACTAAATAATTAATGTGGTGTTTCGTCAATATGCAACTCGTTGCATATTGATCTCCACTTAACTTGTAGTATTTGTTTGTGCACTTTGCCATGCCATGCATATTTAAACCGGACATGCATCATACTTGTTTGTGCATCGTATGCCATGTTTATGATTTGTGTGTTTACCGAGTTGTTTGTTTTCTTTCCGGTTGCTTCTCTTGTTAGCTTCGGTTTCGTTCCGGAGTTGTGAGGTTTCTCTCGACGCTGTTGCTCCGTCTTCTTCTTGGATCCGTTCTTCTCCTTTGTGGAATCCCAGGCAAGATGACCGAACCCGGATACCATTACTATCTTTGCCTATTGCTAGAGTATCGTTCTTTAGTGTTGCCTCGATGCCCATGTCTTCTTGTCAGCCTCCTACTTGTAACCAATTGCCATGTTTAACCACCCTACCTACGCAAACCGTTGCTTGGCTAAGTACGCTTCGCTCAGCCCCTCTTATAGCATTGATAGTTGCAGGTGAAGATTGAAGATGTTTGCTTCATGTTGAAGTTTGGTTGGGTTATATCACACTATATAAATGCTTATAAATGAAATCATCTATATACTGGCAGGGTGGAAGGCTAAGCCTTTTGCTTGGTGTTTTGTTCCACTCATGCCGTTAGGAACCGTATAAACCGGTGTTATGTTCCTTGATTATGCGTTCCTAACACGGTTGGGGTGTATGGGACCCCCTTGATAAACCGCTAAGTGCTAAGTCTTTTCCAGCAAGTCCCAACCTTTGGTACTATTTGCCTAATAACTAATAAAACTTGCATGTGGACTAGCTATCCCTTTTATTTTAATTCAACCCCCCGAGCCAGTGCTCCTCATGAGTGTTGGTCCGAAACGAGCGGACTGCGGGGCCACCTCAAGGAAACTTGAGGTTTGGTAAAAACCCGTAGGATGTCTCATCTGGTCGTGTCCTGAGACCTAGATACGCGCGGCTACTATCAGGGTGTCGACACGCCGGGAGGATTTGCTGGATTAGCCTTACCTTAGTTCGGTTTAACTCGAGCACGGGATTCCGAGAATACTCGGGTCTTCCCACCTATGGAGTTGCGACTTCGCGGATCGTGGGCTTGTGATGGGCCAAGTTGGAACACCCCTGGAGGGTTTGAACTTTCGAAAGCCGTGCCCGCGGTTATGTGGCAGATGGGAGCTTGTTAATTCCGGTTGTAGATAACTTGACACAATGTTTCAATACACTACCAGCGTGTGTACCGTGACTGTCAATTTCCGAATAGGGATTCGGGAGTTGAACACGGTGGGGTTATGTTTGACCGGCTTTAGTTAGGATCACTTCGTGATCATCTTTCGACCGATGCACTTCTCTTCTCGCTCTCTATTACGTAAGTTAGTGCTAGTTGCTGCTGCAGACTCTTGTTTGTTCCTTCACCTCTTATTCTTTTCTTCAGCCTTTCCCTCACCTAAAGGCTTAAATAGTCTTGTTACCCGGGAACGGGATTGCTGAGTCCTCTGTGGCTCACAGTTACTTCAACACCAGTTGCAGGTTCAGCCGAGTTTGTTGCAGGAGTTGGATCAGTTCTTCACCAGGAGCTCGTTGAAGAGTGTGGCCGTTTGCTTGTGACGTTTCGATGTTCAGTAGTGGTTTCTACTAGGATTCGATCATGACTTGTGGTTTTATGTTGTTTTGGTATCTTTCTTTTGGATCTTCACCCGTAGTCGGGTTGTGATGTTCTGAATGATGTTTGCTTATGTATGTATTGTGTGAAGTGGCGAGTGTAAGCCAACTATCTCCTTTTGCATTTTTAATCCCTCTTTTACATGAGTCGTGCAAAGATACCAAACTTGAGATCATTCTAGGATGGGCTTATACCTTTAAGTCGTGCCTCGACACGTAGGAGGTATAGTCCCATCCTGGGCATTACAAGTTGGTATTCAGAGCCTTCTCCGACCTAGAAGCCCCCACTGATTGATCGAATCGTTGACGGTTGAGTCTAGGCACACACTGAAAACTTTTTGAGTCCTATATTATATCGGAGAGTAGGATTTCTTTGCTTCTCATCCCCTTTTCTCTCTGGTGAGGACTCCTGACGATTACTCTTTTCTCTTCTACTTTCAAAAATTGCACCAATTTTTTTTTAGGATCCCGCGAGTATTCTGGGATTGTTTCGATGTTCTTGTGACAAGGATATTGTTCTCGATGCCTCCTGTTACCGAGGAGTTGAGCTTCGGGGTATCATTGTAACAAGCATATCGCGGCAGTACTAAATACTTAAGACGGCCGACATCGAAAATCTCTCCTATACGGCCAGTGGCAAGATAACCCCGACATCACCCAGTACTGGGGAGGTAGTTCGAGAGTATTGCCATAGCTTGTTATAGTGGATGCTTTTCGAAGGTCCGAGGTAAACAGTTTCCGAGAAAGACTGGTTATGTGTTGAAGGATGGATACACCTGGATGTAGGTTTAGAGTTGATTGCGCGGTGCTTCCCGTGTATCCCCAACACCTGATTGCATAACTGGAAACTTTCGGAAATCTATAGGTGGGTTCATCAAGTAGTTCTAGGCATTCTTCCAACGGATGCACGATATGAAGTTTGGGGTTCTGCATTGAGTGAAGTGGTTTTATGGACTTGTTCTGATCGGGAATTGCATCTTAAAGGATCCTTGGCTATGCTGATCCGGGGATGACAAAACCCTTTTGTAACACGTTCCATGAGCTTTCAGCACGAAGGTGTCGAACGAAACTTCTATCTTGTATTTGTTCTATCTGTTCCTTGTTCCTTTTTATTTATCTTTTTCTTCTTCCAAGTGGCTTCTCGACTAGTTGATGTACCTGCAGAATTCATTCGTTCAATCCTCTGTTCGAATGATATTGTGAAGATCATGTTGCATATCTACCCTTTGTTTCATTTTGATTCTGGTATTCGAGTTGCTTCGATGATAATGTTGATTCCATACCTTTCCTAATCGGTATTCTCATATTTTTTATGGGAGTGCAGTTCCTTCTTGATCATCAAGATGGTTATGTTAATCCTTTTCCAACCGGTGTGCTTTCTCTTCAAGTTATTCCATACGGACGTCGTTGAGAAATCTGACGATTTGTCTGTTTCATTCATCCCAAGTGGTCTTTGTTTTTCCCCACCCTCCCACCCTTTTCTTTATGGAGCCAGCAAATTCTCAAATGAAATATCCATTTTATTCATGTGATGTTTCTTCATTCATTTCCTTCAATGTTCTTATCCGGTGCTTTATCGTGAAGATGCTCAAGAGCTTCAAGTTCATCATTCTTTTGTTCTCAGATTCTGCCGGTGGATTTAATGCAAGATTTCGGTGTTGATCTTATCCTTTCCCTCTTTTCACAATGCTTTCTTATTCCGGTGGACCAATTAGTCATTCTCCTCTTGCTATTCATATCCGGAGTGCTGAAGATTCATAATTTCATTCTTAATCCTGTCAAGCTATTTTGAGGATTGTTATCTTATTCTAGTCATTTATTCAACCGGTGCAATATCTCTTCAGCAATCTTTTCCAACGGTGATTTCTTGAGTGGGCCTTAACCCACAGATCTTTCCCAGGATCTTACCTGACTCTTCTTTTTCGGAGTTATTTTGAAATTCTTTTCAAAGTGTGACATAAGAATGATTTCCATCAGTCACATGCCTTCTCCAAGTTTACTTTCAAATTCTTGTTCATCATTGTTTCAACCTTTTAATTCTTCATTCCGGAGTGCTCAACAATTCTTCATGGCATTTCTCGTCTTCACTCTCAACTTTTGGAGACCGGAGAAGAGTTTCTCTTAAATCTTGGCCCGTTCTCTCAAGATTCGTGGTTCTAGCTTCATGCCATCCTCATAATTGTTTTCGATTGTGGGAGTTGTTTTCATGCCCATTCAAAGCATTTCATGAATTCTTTTCTTTGTGATCCGCCGAAGGCCATCAATTCAGAAGATTCTTCGTTCTCAGTTTTTCAACTTCGTTCTCCAACTATTCTTCATTGATGTCTCTTCGTTCGTCTCCTAATTCTTGGTGGTTCTTTCAAGATTACCCTTCCGTGGTTATCATTTTAATTCATTTGTTCTTTTCATAATCCTACCGGTGGTTCGTTGAAGATTTATCCGAGCTTATGCTAGATCTCTCTTTAATTCTTCCCAACGAGAATAAGTAGTATGCCAAATCCTTTGGTTGTCATCAATTTAAATTGGTGAAGGAGATGCATAACATAATTCTTATTCTTATTCCTTCCAAGTGTTTAATTCTTTTGTCTGGAGCTTGTTCATCATATCATATTCTCCGTTTCAAGTTGTTCATCTTGTTTTTTCGGAGCTTCAAGTTATCTCAATTATATCATTTCAAAGCTCCATCTAATTCATCGCAGGCCTTGAATCTTATTCTTTTCATCTTTCACTTCTCATGCTTTCATTACCGGAGTTCTACATGGTGGTTCATCATCATTTAATTCATCCTCAGTTTTCATCAAGATTCTTGTTGTAGCTCAAACAGTCTTCATCATGCTCTCCATTTACAATTCTTTATCCTTTCAGATGGTGTTATACCATTCTTGACAATTCCTTCATGTTTTATGATTCACAAGTTGTCAAGAATGAGATATTTAAAACCATCATTTTCTTGGTTTAGGAGATCTTGCCAACCCTTCAAATTATTTGTTGGAGTAATCTTGGGTTGTATTGCACCTATAAGCCTTCCCTGAGAATTGTTGCTAATTATGGTGCTTATAAATGACCCAAGTTCTTCATTATCATTCCGGTGATATAAGTTTTTCATCTCCTTGTTGATATCAATCCAATCAATTGTTTTCCATTAGTGGCTGGTTGTCACCTCTTAATTTGGAGATGTTTTCAATAAGCCCACATGAGCTTATTCTTTCGTTGTTGAATTTCCAACAACTCCGCTCAACCCTTCTTTGTAAGGATGCTCTTTCAAATTTCATTTTGAGAGAAGTTGTCTTTTTCTTCTCCGTTCTTTCTTCCCAACGATCTTGCATCTATTCTTTCGTTCCGGAGGTTTTGTGATGTTGCTCTCTCCAAACCATCATCTCGTTTTGTCGAGATCATGTTCTTTCCCTTGCTTATCTTTTAACCGGAGTGTTGTATTCTTCATTCTAGTTCCGTCATCCTTTCAAGTTTTGCCTATCTTTTAACCGGAGTGCTGTCTGAATCCTTTTTACCCCTTGTGCCGTTCTTTTAATTGTTTCAGAGGCAATGTATTGTTGATTTCATCAAGTATCAGTCCATCTTCTCAATTTCTTGTTAATTCCCTCCATTTTCAGACGGAGTGCTGTCCAAATTCTGTCATTCTTATTCCTTGGCTATACCATTGTAGTTGCATATTCTTTTGGTCCGTGAGCTCTTGTTTAATGTCTTTCAACCTTCAAGGTTCTCATAATGCTCCTTGTTCCTCTTTTCTAACGGAGTGCACTTAACTTCGGTCATCTCTGTTGCTTTCTTTCTTTCAACTTGTTTAACCTCTCAAGGTTCTTGGTTTCACTCGTCTGTCGAAGAAGCAACTTTGTTTACCTCTTCCTCTTCCGTTTTTACCCGGTGATATCTCTAGGATCTCGGGTCGAGATCCTCTGTTAGTGTGGGAGAGTTGTGACGCCCGAGACCGACGTCCCAGAAGATTCCCGAGATTCCAGATGTTCCGGGTCCCCCCGTGGGTTGCATTGTGCTTGTGTTTTTTATTTTTTGCATTGCATCATGTCATCATGCCATCATGTCATATTTATTTTTTTGCATCTCAACCTAAATAAATCGTGTGGACCTTCGGTCCATTTAAATCGAGGGAAGATTGTCTTCTCTTTAAAACATATAAAAGCCTCTCAATATTTAGGGAGCTATATTTATTAATTATTCCATTGCTTCGGAATCACCATAACACACTTGCATAATTTCCCCATGTCTTTTCACTTCGAGTTCTCCATCAAAAACCTTCCCTATATTTCTTTTCCCTTTTATCGAGACTCCTCCTAAAATCTAGACTTCTTTTGAACTCCTTTAAGGCAAACTAATTATTTTAGTTTGTTTTTCCCTTTTGTTGTTGGAACTATTTTTGTGAGGTTGGAATTATTCCGTAAAGCCTTACAAAAATGTCCATCATTTTATTCTTTCTTTCTTTGCCTCTTTTCTTTTTAATTTTGGCTCTCCTTATTTGTTTTTTTCTGCTAAGTAATAAAAAGAGGCCAGCCAGCCTCTTGGGTCTCCTCCTTTTCCTCCCAGCCCCCCTCCTCTCTTCGGCCCACTTTGGCCCAACCTGGCCCGTCCAGTCCTAACCCTAGCTGCTCCCTGGCCCGAGCGCCCAGCCCCTCGCTCTCTCCCTTTTCCCTCTATCGCCGCCGCCACTCATCCCTCTCGAACCCGCTCGTCCCTCTCGCCCGGTGCGCCCCGACCCCGTTTTCCCTCAGCCTCGATCTCCCTCTGTCGCCGACCCATCTCCCTCGATCTCCTCTCTCTACTCCCTCCTCCCGAGCGTCGAACCCTGTGCTTCGATCCCCTTCGCGCAGCCGTCGCGCGCCCGTCTCCATCGCAAGGCAAGAGGACCGAGCGCTCCTCCCTCCGCGCCGTCCTCCTCGCGCCACGGGCCGGCCACCAGCTCCCTCCTCCGCGCCCAGCGAGCTGACGGGCAGGTCGGGAGCCACCCCGACGCGCCGGCCGTCCTCCGGCGTCCTCCTCTGCCTTCCGCCGCCGCGCCCGTCTTCCCCTCCTCCTCTCCAGAAGCCCGCGCCGCCGAGCCTCTTCTCTGCCGCGACCTGCTTCCATGGCCGCCTCGCCATCTCCTCAGCAGCGCCTGGATGCGCCCTCCATGGCCTGAGCCGGCCAGCCAGGGGTCCCTGCGCCTCGCCCCAAACGGCCCCTCCGACCGTGCCGCCGTCCAGCGCCGCGGCCAGGCGTCCAGGCGCGACCTCCCTCCGTCCAGGCTCCCTCCTCCGTCCTCAGAGCGGCGAGCTGCTGGCCCTCGCCTCGTCGTCCGCAAGAGCAGCGCCGCGCGCCCGCGTCCCGGCCCCGAGCGCCGTTCCCGGCCGAGCTCTGCAGTCCCGCAACCAGCGCCATGGACGCTGGCCCTTCCCGCGACGAGGGCCCCTGCTGCCTCTTCTGGGCCGCCGCCCCCTGCTGCCTTGCCGCGAGCCCCGCGTCCGGCCACCGGATCCCGCGGCCGTCGCCTCGCGTGCTGCTGCCGTGGCCTCGTGCAGCCCCTTGTCCTGCTGCTGTAGTTTGTTTTTGTTTTTGTTTTGTTGTCGTGCTGTAATGTTTGGACAGGAGACCCGTGTACTCTTTTGGAGATGTGAACAACTACATGACGCGCAAGTACCTCTACATGACACGACCAAGTACCCCTACACGTCGATACGGCGGATGCGACAAGTACCTCTTCGGAAATGGAAACGCCCCGTGTACGACTACCACCGCCCGGAAAACGACCAAGTTCCACTACTTCCCACGACGGCCACGTGTACAACTACGTTGCCAAGACGGCCCCGACAAGTACCACGACGACCCGAACGACTACCGATGACCGTGAACAACTACCGCCGTCGTGGAACCACCAAGACGAACGGAACAACTACTTCCTCTACGAGTTGCGGAACGGCTACTTCCTCTCCGAACGAGAACGACTTCTTCCTCTTCGGCCGTGTACCACTACTTCCACTACTACGGCTACTTCCACTACGAACTCGAACCGTCCCGAAACGAGTGTTTTCGAAGGTATAACCCCGAGACGTGACCCGTGAGATGCATGCTTGCTTGTGTTGTATGTAATGCTCCTCGTGTGTGCTTCGTGTCCGCTTCGTCCGTTGTCATGTTCCTCGGTTGCCTCGTCGCCGACCCGTGGGAACCCGGCAACGGGAACACCCCATCATCTCGTATGACTCGCTTCGTCACCTTTTGCACCGGTCTCTTAACGAGATACCGGGACCGATATGATGCGTTGCATCATTTTCGGAATCGTTGCCGTGGCACTCTTTTCTTTCCACCACGGTGACAAATGCTTCTTATCTCTTCATGTTAATGTTAACTCAATTGCATAAACTTGATCATGTCATCCGCATCATGTTAACAACCTTGAATGTTTAAATGTTGTTGCTTTATAATTATTAAACATGCCCATGGGGATTTTCCGGATATGTTGTTGTTATTCTCCGACCTCATTTAAATTGTCTAAATAGTGTAGTTTTATTATGCTTCACCTCTTGCCATGCTAAAAACAATTAAACTTGTCTTGTTAATAATGAGAGTCAACTAAATAATTAATGTGGTGTTTCGTCAATATGCAACTCGTTGCATATTGATCTCCACTTAACTTGTAGTATTTGTTTGTGCACTTTGCCATGCCATGCATATTTAAACCGGACATGCATCATACTTGTTTGTGCATCGTATGCCATGTTTATGATTTGTGTGTTTACCGAGTTGTTTGTTTTCTTTCCGGTTGCTTCTCTTGTTAGCTTCGGTTTCGTTCCGGAGTTGTGAGGTTTCTCTCGACGCTGTTGCTCCGTCTTCTTCTTGGATCCGTTCTTCTCCTTTGTGGAATCCCAGGCAAGATGACCAAACCCGGATACCATTACTATCTTTGCCTATTGCTAGAGTATCGTTCTTTAGTGTTGCCTCGATGCCCATGTCTTCTTGTCAGCCTCCTACTTGTAACCAATTGCCATGTTTAACCACCCTACCTACGCAAACCGTTGCTTGGCTAAGTACGCTTCGCTCAGCCCCTCTTATAGCATTGATAGTTGCAGGTGAAGATTGAAGATGTTTGCTTCATGTTGAAGTTTGGTTGGGTTATATCACACTATATAAATGCTTATAAATGAAATCATCTATATACTGGCAGGGTGGAAGGCTAAGCATTTTGCTTGGTGTTTTGTTCCACTCATGCCGTTAGGAACCGTATAAACCGGTGTTATGTTCCTTGATTATGCGTTCCTAACACGGTTGGGGTGTATGGGACCCCCTTGATAAACCGCTAAGTGCTAAGTCTTTTCCAGCAAGTCCCAACCTTTGGTACTATTTGCCTAATAACTAATAAAACTTGCATGTGGACTAGCTATCCCTTTTATTTTAATTCAACCCCCCGGGCCAGTGCTCCTCATGAGTGTTGGTCCGAAACGAGCGGACTGCGGGGCCACCTCAAGGAAACTTGAGGTTTGGTAAAAACCCGTAGGATGTCTCATCCGGTCGTGTCCTGAGACCTAGATACGCGCGGCTACTATCAGGGTGTCGACACGCCGGGAGGATTTGCTGGATTAGCCTTACCTTAGTTCGGTTTAACTCGAGCACGGGATTCCGAGAATACTCGGGTCTTCCCACCTATGGAGTTGCGACTTCGCGGATCGTGGGCTTGTGATGGGCCAAGTTGGAACACCCCTGCAGGGTTTGAACTTTCGAAAGCCGTGCCCGCGGTTATGTGGCAGATGGGAGCTTGTTAATTCCGGTTGTAGATAACTTGACACAATGTTTCAATACACTACCAGCGTGTGTACCGTGACTGTCAATTTCCGAATAGGGATTCGGGAGTTGAACACGGTGGGGTTATGTTTGACCGGCTTTAGTTAGGATCACTTTGTGATCATCTTTCGACCGATGCACTTCTCTTCTCGCTCTCTATTACGTAAGTTAGTGCTAGTTGCTGCTGCAGACTCTTGTTTGTTCCTTCACCTCTTATTCTTTTCTTCAGCCTTTCCCTCACCTAAAGGCTTAAATAGTCTTGTTACCCGGGAACGGGATTGCTGAGTCCTCTGTGGCTCACAGTTACTTCAACACCAGTTGCAGGTTCAGCCGAGTTTGTTGCAGGAGTTGGATCAGTTCTTCACCAGGAGCTCGTTGAAGAGTGTGGCCGTTTGCTTGTGATGTTTCGATGTTCAGTAGTGGTTTCTACTAGGATTCGATCCTGACCTGTGGTTTTATGTTGTTTTGGTATCTTTCTTTTGGATCTTCACCCGTAGTCGGGTTGTGATGTTCTGAATGATGTTTGCTTATGTATGTATTGTGTGAAGTGGCGAGTGTAAGCCAACTATCTCCTTTTGCATTTTTAATCCCTCTTTTACATGAGTCGTGCAAAGATACCAAACTTGAGATCATTCTAGGATGGGCTTATACCTTTAAGTCGTGCCTCGACACGTAGGAGGTATAGTCCCATCCTGGGCATTACAGGTTGACCGATATAAAGAAGCATTTTGAGTGCAGTAACGTGAAGGAAGAGGATTATGTGAAGTTTGCAGCCTTCCAACTCAAAGATCAAGCAGCTGATTGGTGGCAGCAATACAAAGACTCCAGGCCAGTTCAAGTGATCTCTTGGGAGAATTTCTGCAAGGACTTTCGCTCGCACCACATTCCTACAAGTGTCATCGAGGGTATGCATGAGCAATTCCGCAACCTGAAGCAGGGCTCTATGACAGTCTATTAGTATAATGTCAAGTTCCAAAACCTCGCCCGCTATGCTAAGCAAGACATTCCTGATGCCAAGAGCAAAATCTACCAGTTCCGTGGAGGTCTCAAAGATGAACTTCAACTTGCTCTCACCTTGTTCGAGCCCGATGAATTCAACAAATTCTATAACATGGCTTTGAAACAAGAAGCAGCTCAGCTTAAGATGGAGGCTTCCAAAAAGAGGATTCGAGATGCAGTCCACTCTTCCTCATCATCTCAGATGGCTTCAAAGCAACAGAAATTCTGGCTTCCTCCACCTCTAGTGTTTCGAGCTCCTTACAACAACTCCAACAACTCCAACAGCAACAAGAACTCTGGTGGACGTGGTTTCTCCCACCCACCCAACCCGAGCAACCAGTCGAAGAAGCAGTTTCAGTCTCAAGGCTCCAAGTCAAGTGGTTCTCATTTCCGTCCTCTCTCAGAAGTGGTGTGCAACAAGTGTGGCCAGAAGGGTCACTATGCCAACAGATGTCCGAATCCGAAGTGTCTTCCTCCTCCTCCACCTGTGAGTTCAGCTATTGTCAAGCATGATCCAAAGGCTGCAAGGGTCAATCTGATGAATGCAGCACAAGCGGAGAATTCTTCTGATGTCATTTTGGGTAACCTTCCAGTTAACTCTTTTCCAGCTAAAGTGTTATTTGATTCGGGTGCTTCACATTCCTTCATGTCATTCCCATTTGCATCCAAGTATAATGTGGGCACCATGGCCTTGCCAAAGGAGTTGCAAGTGATTTCTCCGGGCAGATGCATGACTTCTAGATTATATGCTCCGGATATTTCTATTCGCATGGGGGATTATCGATTTCTGACTAATCCGGTGGTTCTTGGTAATTCTGACATCGACCTCATCCTCGGGATGGATTGGCTTTCTCAGCATGATGCTCACATTGATTGTGCACAGAAGGAAGTCAAGATGACTCATCCTGATGAAGATGTGATTATCTTTGCCTCCAGGGATAACACTATCAGGCTTTTCTCTCTCAATGATAAGGGCGAAATTAATGCCGTACCTCAAATTCCGGTGGTGAACGAATATCAAGACGTCTTTCCTGAAGAACTTCCAGGCATGCCTCCACACCGCCAGGTGGGATTCGTAATTGAACTCGAGCCAGGTACTGAGCCAGCATGCCGGCGTCCGTACAAGCTCCCTCTGGATGAATTGAAGGAATTGAAGAAGCAGCTCGATAAACAGGAGAGTATGGGTCTCATCAGGCCTAGTACGTCTCCTTGGGGCTGTGGTGTCTTGTTTGTCAAGAAGAAAGATGGCACGGAGCGTCTCTGTGTTGATTACCGGCCATTGAACAAGAAGACAATAAAGAACAAGTATCTGCTCCCCAACATCAACGAACTCTTCGAGCAGCTCAAAGGAGCTAAAGTGTTCTCTAAGCTCGACCTCCGAATGGGGTATCACCAAATTCGCATTCGCGAGGAAGACATTACCAAGACGGCCTTCAGAACGAGCTACGGTTTATACGAGTATACTGTCATGTCCTTTGGTCTCGCCAATGCTCCTCCTACCTTTTCGAGGATGATGCACTATATCTTCAACCCCTATACTGGCGAGTTTGTGCTTGTGTATCTGGATGATATTCTGGTGTTTTCCAAGAATGAAGAAGATCACGAAAAGCACTTACGTCTGGTTCTTGATCGACTCCGTGAGCATAAGTTCTATGCCAAGTTCTCCAAGTGCGAGTTTTGGCTCGATAAGGTTTTGTACCTGGGCCATATCATCTCAGCTGATGGTATTGCGGTAGATCCCGAGAAAGTTGAAGCAATTGTCAACTGGGAAGCTCCTCAGAACGTCAAGCAACTCCGCAGTTTTCTGGGTCTTGCCAGCTATTGCAGAAGGTTCGTTGAGAACTTCTCCAAGATTGCCAAGCCTCTTTCCAACTTGCTTCAAAAGAATGTCAAATACTTTTGGTCTCCAGAGTGTGAAGTGGCATTCAAAACTCTCATAGAAAAACTCGTCTCTGCTCCAGTTCTGACTCCTCCAGATGAGTCCAAGCCCTATGAAGTATTCTGTGATGCTTCTCTTCAAGGTCTTGGTGGTGTGCTTATGCAAGATAAGAGAATTGTGGCATACACTTCTCGTCAGCTCAAGCCAAGTGAGAAGAACTATCCCACACATGATCTCGAGCTAGCAGCTGCGGTACATGCTTTGATTACGTGGAGACATCTGTTGTTGGGCAGAAAAGTCGACATCTTCACTGATCACAAGAGCTTGAAGTACATCTTCACACAGCCGCATCTGAACCTCCGCCAGACTTGTTGGGTTGAAATGATCCAAGAGTATGATCCCAGCATTGAATACATTCCTAGCAAGGCGAATGTAATTGCAGATGCTTTGAGCAGAAAGGCATATTGCAACAGCCTTCTTATCAAGCCGTACCAGCCTAAGCTTTGTGAAGCTTTCAGGAAGCTCAACCTCCAAGTTGTTCCGCAGGGTTTTCTTGCAAATCTTCAAATTGCTCCTACCTTGGAAGATCAAGTCCGTGAGGCCCAACTCAGTGATACCATGGTGAAGAAAGTGAAACATGGTATTGCAAAGGGCATTCCGAAATACAAGTGCTTTCGTGTTGATGAGAGAGATACCTTGTTCTTCGAGGACAGACTTGTTGTTCCAGAAGGTGATCTCAGGAAGCTCATAATGGAAGAAGCACATGATTCTCTCCTTTCCATTCATCCTGGCAGCTCCAAGATGTACCAAGACCTCAAGCAGTCTTACTGGTGGACACGCATGAAAAGGGAGATTGCCCAATTCGTGAATGAATGTGATGTTTGCAGAAGAGTGAAAGCAGAACATCAACGTCCAGCCGGTCTTCTCCAACCTCTTCCTATTCCCGAGTGGAAGTTCGACCACATTGAAATGGACTTCGTCACTGGTTTTCCTAAATCCAAGCGAGGAAATGATTCTATCTTCGTGGTGATTGACAAGCTTACCAAAGTCGCTCACTTCCTGCTAGTCAAAGAATCCATCAATGCAGCTCAATTGACAGAGCTGTACACTTCCAGAATTGTGTCTTTACATGGCATTCCTCAAGTTATATCCTCAGACCGTGGAAGTTTGTTCACATCCAGGTTCTGGGACTCCTTTCAGTCCGCCATGGGCACTAAGATCAGGTTCAGCACTGCTTTTCACCCTCAGACTAGTGGTCAAGTCGAGCGAGTGAATCAGATTCTAGAAGACATGCTCAGAGCCTGTGTCATCTCTTTTGGCATGAAATGGGAAGACTGCCTTCCATTTGCCGAGTTCTCTTACAACAACAGCTTTCAAGCAAGTGCAGGCAAAGCTCCGTTTGAAATCCTCTATGGCAGAAAGTGCCGTACCCCTCTCAACTGGTCTGAAACAGGCAAACGTCAACTTCTTGGCAATGACTTGATCTCAGAAGCCGAAGAAATGTGCAAAGTCATACGTGAGAATCTCAAGGCCGCTCAGTCGCGTCAGAAGAGCTACTATGACGGCAAGCATCGTGATTTGGCCTTCAACATCGGTGATCTTGTCTATCTCCAAGTTTCTCCGATGAAAGGCACCCAAAGATTCGGTATCAAAGGAAAGCTTGCTCCTAGATACGTCGGGCCTTTCAAGATTCTTGGCAAAAGAGGCGATCTAGCCTATCAACTCGAGCTCCCTTCCAACTTCGCCAATGTTCATGATGTGTTCCATGTGTCTCAACTCCGCAAATGCTTCAAGGCACCTGAGCGCATGATTCCGTTTGAAGAGATTGATCTTCAACAAGACCTGTCCTACCGAGAGCATCCAGTTGCCATTCTCGAAGAAACCGAACGCAAGACCCGCAACAAGTCCATCAAATTCTTGAAAGTCAAGTGGTCACATCACACCGACCGAGAGGCTACGTGGGAACGAGAAGATCATCTTCGTTCCGAGTACCCTTCCTTTTTCCAGTCCTAGATCTCGGGACGAGATCTTTTTGTAGTAGAGGAGAGTTTGTAATGCCCCGGATGTAATACTTTCCCTTTTGGGCATATAATATATCTTCGGCTTCATCTATTCCATTTCGGGTTCTTTGTCTTTCGGGTGTTCGTCGTTTTGTTGTGTGCGTGTGTGGCATTCATTCATATCATGTAGACATGTGCATCGCATTGCATCTGTGTTGTCGGTTGCATCCGGTTCCACGCGTTCCTTCCCGTTGTCCGTTTCGCGTTCCGGAGCTCCCTCACGTGTCCGTGACGTCCCGTAGGCCTACTTCGGTGTTTGGGCGTGTAACGTTACCGGTGTGCCGCGAGACATGTCGTTTGTTGTTGTTTTGTTGTGTGCAACCCGCCTCTCAAATCTCGTCGCGTTTGGACTCCGTTTGCTATCCCAACAGTTATTCGTGTGGGTCCAAAGTGCCTCCACTTGTGGCCCAGAAACACCCCTACAGCAGCCCACTACCCTCTCCTAGGCCCATCTAAACTCCCCCCGCGATCGGATCCGTCGGATCGCGATCGGAGGGCTCTAAGCACCCCCAAATCCCCTAACCCTAGAAAACTGCTATATAATAGACCCCTATGTCTATTTTTGGCATCTCTAACTTCTTCCTCCTCCTTCCCCTAATTTTTTTCTCAGATCCATCTAGCCCCAGCCACATGGCGGATCCCTCATCCCTTCCTTCGATCCCAGCCACCGCCGCCGAATCGGGTCAACCCTCCGACCGCACCAGCCGCCACTTCCCTCGTCGACCCTTCGGTCACTTCGATCGCCAGGGACCACTTCGTCGCGAACCAGGCCGCCTCTCGTCGCCAGACTCCCACCGCTCCACCAGGCCAACCGTCAGGGAGCCGCGACGGCCCACTCCCTCCATCGCCCGATCGGCCTCGAGCGCCTGGATCCCCCACGGGACCACATCGCCGCACCGCGCCGGGCCAGCTGCCCCGCCTGGGCCACATCAGCCCCGCGCCGAGGCCGCCTCCTCCCGCTCGCCTCCTGGGCCCGAGCCGGAGGCCCGACTCGGCCACAGCCGTCGCCCCAGCAGGAACACCCCGCACCGATCGATCGGGCCGCGCCGCCGCCGGCCCACTCGCCCCTCCAGGCCGCCTCCGATCCGCCCACGCGGGCCTCTCCTCCAGATCCAGCTGGATCGGGCCGGATCCCCCAGGCCGTGGCTTGTTTTTATTTCAGATCTGCCTGAGGTTGACCTTTTCCCTCCTAAGTCCCCAGTAATTTTATTCTGTGATGCATTATTAGAACTGCTGTAACTTTTAGTGTGGTGCTCCGTTTCGCGCATATAGCATGTCCAAACGTTCGTGGTGAATAGCACTACGTTTTATCTTTTTGTGTCATGCATGTTAGAAGTCATCTAGATGCTTGTTTTGCCGTTGCAAGAGCGCATCCCGGTATAATTGCTGCTATGTGATGTTTTTATGTCATCTTTGCCATGTGATATCTTTTAGCTCGTATGTCCGAATGATGCAAATGACATGTCCACGTGTTCGTCTTGCCATGCTCTACATGTTGTATGTGTTAGGATGCATGATAGATTTATTCTTTCCATGTTTATCATCGTTGCAAAGTGCCATGTGGCTGTGATGTTGTTTCACTTGTTATGAAATGCCATCTTGTTGAGCTCGTTGCTATCGTTGTGTTTATCTCCATGATGCATGCTTGTATATTTCGGAATCACCATCATGTGTACTTTGATGTGGTGCTTACCACTTGCCATGTTTAGTTTCTAGGTGACTTAAACTTGCTCTTTTAGATGCCATGATGAAACTGCTGTTTTAGGACTTAGTGGATTTTCACTAAGTCTGAAATCTGTAATGTTCCGATGCCATGTTCGTGTGATGTTCTAGGACAAACCATGTTACTTTTGGAGTGGATCTTGGTTGTTCCTTGTAATATATATTGTTGGCTTTCCATTCATGTTCTCACATGCTAATTTGAGTGGCTGTAGCATGTTTATCTTTTGCTCCAAAGTTTCAATAAAATTCTGCTGTCAGAATTTTATTGTCAAGTTCAATATGTCCAAGCTTGTTGCTATTGATCCGTGGCTCCTTTGGGGGTGCACCTTTGTACTTATTTGCTGTAGGATATGTCTAGTTTGTGTACTAGCTCTTTGCCATGATGTTTGAGTGCTATAGCTTAATTATTTTGTGCTCCGAAGTTGCTATGTTGCTGTAATTTTCAGCTTTCGCTCATTTCTTGTTTCGGGCATAACTTTTAGCCCGTAACTCCGAATTCAGCGAGTCTTATATGAAACTTGATTGTTTTTCTGTGTAGATTCATAATATCATATTGTAATCATGTTTTGAGGTGTTTTTCTTGAGTGCTATTTTACGTGCTCCGTGCGCATCCTTAGTGCATCCATCATGCATCCATCATTTTCGAGTGTGCATTGCATCTTGTTGATTTGTGCCTTGTGTGATTGTATTGTTTAGAGCCGGAAGCTGAGACCGAGTACGAGTACGAGCACGAGGTTTCCAACGAGGTTGAGCACGAGGACCCTTCTTACGATCCGAACGACTTCTCTTCAGGCAAGATAACCGAACCCCGATAACATTACTATCTTTGCCTATTGCTAGTAGTTCCGCTCTATAGTTTTGCCTCGATGCCCATGTTCTTCTTGTCAGCCTCCTACTTGTAACCATTGCCATGTTTAACCACCCTACCTACGCAAACCGTTGCTTGGCTAAGTACGCTTCGCTCGGCCCTTCTTATAGCATTGCTAGTTGCAGGTGAAGACCGAAGATGCTTACTTCATGTTGAAGTTTTGTTGGGTTATATCACACTATATAATTTCTAAATGAAATCATCTATATATTGTCAAGGGTGGAAGGCTAAGCCTTTTGCTTGGTGATTTGTTCCACTCATGCCGTTAGGAACCGTATAAACCGGTGTTATGTTCCTTGATTATGCGTTCCTAACACGGTTGGGGTGTATGGGACCCCCTCAATAAACCGCTAAGTGCTAAGTCTTTTCCAGCAAATCCCAACATTGGTACTATTTGCCTAATAACAAACTAAACTTGCATAGGGAGTAATTAACCCTCTTTCTTAATCAACAACCCCGGGCCAGTGCTCCACATGAGTGTTGGTCCGAAACGAGCGGACTGCGGGGCCGCCTTGGGGCAACCTGAGGTATCTGGCATACACCTGTAGGACGTCTCATCCGGTCGTGGCCTGAGACGAGATACGCGCGGCTACTATCAGGGTGTCGGCACGCCGGGAGGATTTGCTGGATTAGCCTTACCTTAGTTCGGAGTATCTTGAGCACGGGATTCCGAGAATACTCGGGTCTTCCCACTTTGGAGTTGCGACTCCGCGGATCGTGGGCTTGTAATGGGTCAAGTTGGAACACCCCTATAGGGTTATGAACTTTTGAAAGCCGTGCCCGCGGTTATGTGGCAGATGGGAGCTTGTTAATATCCGGTTGTAGATAACTTGACACAATGTTTCAATACACTACCAGTGTGTGTACCGTGACTGTCAATTTCCGAATAGGGATTCGGGAGTTGAACACGGTGGGGTTACGTTTGTTGAGTTTGTAGCTAGGATCACTTCGTGATCACTTCTCGACCGAGGCTTCTCTTCTTGCTCTCTCTCACGTAAGCTAGTTGCTAGTTGCTGCTGCAGACACTTATTCTTTTCTTCAGCCTTATCCTCTCCCAAGGCTTAAATAGTCTTGTTACCCGAGAACGGGATTGCTGAGTCCTCTGTGGCTAACAGTTACTTCACCACACCAGATGCAGGTCCAGTTGTGAGCTATCCAGGTGATGGCACCGAGCTAGACTGGGAGTACGACGAGGAGCGTAGTCGATACTATGTTCGTTATCCGGATGATCAGTAGTGGAGACTTCTACTAGGATTCGATCCGACCTGTGGTTTTATTTAGTTTGGTATCTTGACATTTGGATTTTGCCCTTAGAGGGTTGTGATATTCTTAATGTATGATGTTTGAGACATGTATTGTATTTGTGTGACGTGGCGAGTGTAAGCCAACTATTTATGTTTATAATTCCCCTCTTTTACATGAGATGTGCAAAGATTACCAAACTTGAGATCATTCTAGGATGGACTTATGCCTTTAAGTCGTGCCTCGACACGTAGGAGGTATAGTTCCATCCTGGGCATTACATGAAGTTCAAAGAGAGTTCTATAAATCAACCAAGGACTCTCTCATACCAGCATGGTGCATTTAATAAAAGAAAAATAAAAAGCACACGATGCTCCAAGAATTTACGCATATCATGTGAACGAAACGAATCCGAAAACATACTGATACTTGTTGAAGAAAGATGGGATGCCTTCCAGGGCTTCCCAAAGCTTAGACGCTTGAGTCTCCTTGAATATTTACTTGGGGTGCCTTGGGCATCCCCAAGCTTGAGCTCTTGACTCTCCTCCTTCTCACATCGAGACCTCCTCGATCTTCGAACACTTCATCCACACAAAACTTAACCGAACATTAAGTGGCGAGGTTAGTGCATATGATCAATGAAATCGAATCATGTACTGCTCCGGCATTATTGTATAATTATGAACAAACATTACCCAATGTATGCTATCACAATTATATGGCCCCAAGTCAAGGAGGCTTCAACAAGAATTCAAACATATGCAAATAATGAAGCTATAATAGCAATCTATGAAAACAGGACAGTCTGTAAAGATTTGAACATTCATTGCAATCTCCATCAACATCTTCAACAGCACCATCTCATCTCAAACCCTAGTTCATCTCTTGTGTTCAATCTTGTTACCAAAACTACAGATTGGTGCTTGTGGGTGACTAGTAGTGTTGATTACATCTTGTAGTTGATTGCTATATGGTTTATTTGGTGGAAGATTGTATGTTCAGATCCAATATGCTATTTAATACCCCTCTGATCTTGAGCATGTTTCTCAATTGTGAGTAGTTGCCTTTGTTCTTGAGGTCACGGGAGAAATCATGTTGCACGTAATCATGTGAATTTGATATGTGTTCGATATTTTGATAGTATGTATGTTGTGATTCCCGCAATGGTGTTATGTGAACGTCGACTACATGACACTTCACCATATTTGGGCCAAAGGGAATGCATTGTGGAGTAGTAATTAGATGATGGGTTGCGAGAGTGACAGAAGCTTAAACCTCAGTTTGTGCGCTATTCCGTAAGGGGTCGATTGGATCCAAAAGTTTAATGCTATGGTTAGAATTTATTCTTAAAACTTTTCTCGTAGTTGCGGATTCTTGCGGGAGGGTTAATCATAAGTAGGAGGTTTGTTAAAGTAAGAACAACACCTAAGCACCGATCCACCCACATATCAAATTATCAAAGTAGCGAACACAAATTGAACCAACATGATGAGAGTGACTAGATGAAATTCTCGTGTACCCTCAACAACGCTTTGCTTATTATAAGAGACTGTCTTGGCCTGTCCTTTGCCTCAAAAGGATTGGGCTACCTTGCTGCACCTTTGCTACTACTATCGACTCGCTCGTTACAAATTTATCTTGCTATCAAACTACTCTGCTACTTACAATTTCAGCCCTTGCAAACATTACCTTACTGAAGAACACTTGTCATTTCCTTCTACTCCTCGTTGGGTTCGACACTCTTACTTATCGAAAAGAGCTACAATTGATCTCCTATATTTGTGGGTCATCAACGGAACACCAAATTCAATTATTTAGTTCCCTCTCGTTATGAACCCAACAAGTTTAAATGTTTTTAACATGGAAAGAGGTGCAACACAATTAAACTACACTATCTAAGTAATTTAAATGGGGCCGGAAACAACAAACAACAATTCCGAAAAATCCCCATGTGCAATTATTGGATTTGGCACTGTTCTTCCTAGAACCACATTTTATTATTATTAAACAGGACAATAAAGTGCACCATGTTATTATATGCATTTTTCTTCACCATTGACATATAAAGTTTATTAAATTTGGAGCTACGGTTATTTAGTTATGAATAAAACAATTTTAACATGCCATTTATGCAAATTAAATGCAAACATCAATTTATAATTTATAACATGGATGAAAGTTGAATACTGATAAAGAACATGAAAAATTGAGCAAGATGCATACAAAGAACATTTCAAAACAGGGGCATTTCTGTGATTATGCAATAACTGGAAGAAATAACTAAATGCACAGGTAGAGAGAGAAAAAACATGCATGGGCCCGAAGCATCACGGTGTAGTGGCCCAGTAGTGGGATAAGACCCAAGCGGCTAGGTGTGTGTGTGGACAAACTAGAACAGAGACACAAAACATAAAAAGGATAGAACCTGGGATTGAACCTAAGACCTGTTGGATAGATGCACACTCTGAAGACCACTCGGATAGTAGTATGTTGGTGGTAAGAGAGGGGCTAGGCGCAACATGAAGAACAACAAGGGCTTGATCTGGGTGAGCCAAAATTGGTGCAAAAAGGTTGTTGGCATGGGGATTTGGGGCCTGTTTGGATAGTGTCCACATTGAATTTTGCCTGGCCTGGAGTCTGCCTAAAAGGTGCTTGAGAAGTGTTTGGTTATTGTCCTGGAAAAGTAACAACTTGCCTGGCCTGGTGGCCTCACAATTTGATTAGCCTGGAGTGTGACCTAGGCAAATTGCTTAGCCTAGGCCAGGCTTTCAGGATAGGACACCTGGGTAGCGACCTGGTACTATTGAGCCACTGTTTTCAAGTAATTTTGTCGTTAGGGGCCTTCAATGATTGTAGGATATTATTTTAATGCTACACCAGGCAAGGCCATGAACAAAATGCGTGTACGCCAGGCCAACCTCACCAGGCACAAAACAATGAAGTGACTGGCTAAAACCAGGCGGCCTCCTTTTCCAGGCACGAAGCCAAGGCCACTAACCAAACAGACCCTTGATCCATGGTTGCCTGGGTACAGCTCTGTGGCCACAGCCACTGCGTTGTTGCTGCTCGTTTGACCTAAGAGAGGCACTGCTCCTTTTGAAGTGATATAAAAGCCAGGCCTTCCTCACCATGGATGCACGGTGGACATGGCTGGCAACGGGATCCAACACCAGCGGCTAATGGGGTTACATGTCACCCGCGTGGCTGCGGAAACATACATGGGTGCGCGCATGCATGCGGGGAGCTACTGCGGGGTTCGAGCATGAGCAGGTGCTCATCTCGGGCCTGAAGAAGAAGACGGCTGGGGAAGCGCAAGTGCTGCTCGACGACTGTTGCGCGCATAGTGCGTGTGCCGGGGGAGAACGGGCGCGCGAGTGCTGCTCGACGGCTGTTGTGCCCACAGCACGTGTGCCGGGGGAGAACGGACGTGCGTGCACAGGAGGGGCGCGGGTGCATGGGTGGTGCTGCGTGTGTGAGTAAGGGCGGAACTGAGGAGCCAAGGCAAGAGCTTGAGCTCCTCGCGTACAGCACAGCCATGGCACACGACCTCGGTCACGACGGAATTGGCGCTATGCGGATGCAATGGAGCTGGGAAAAGGGGCTGGGATAAACGGCGACCCACCAGAGGCTCGAGGGATACGACGAGGAGACCGGAGACGCGATGCCGAGGGCGAGGATCGTGCGGCATCCTCGAGCCCGTGAAGTAGAGGAAGCAAGGGAAGAAGACGACCAGGAGGAAGTTGATCCAGGGCTATAGGTACTTGTTGCGGAGCCGAGGACAAAATCGAGGACGCGTGCATCGCTCCCCGAGGAAGAAGACGACGACGTCGAGCTTGATCGCGTTGGAGTAAAGCTCGGGCATGGCATTGGCGACGGCGATGGGGTGGAGTGGCTTACCTTGCGGCGGCTAGACAAGGAGGAGGGAGGAATGGAAAGAGAAGAGACCCTAGGGCACCGGGGAATGCTTTATAGGAGCCTGGGGGTTCTCTCCGGCCGTTACATCAACCGGGAGGTCGACGTGGAAATCATGTATGAGCTGTCGTACAAGGGGAAGACGATGAATAGGGGAACGACACTGGTGGGCTGGATTGAAGGGGTTAGTGGGCCACGTGGGAGCTGGGCTTCGGCTGGGATGCGCTGTTGGGTTGCTTGGCTGCTACTGCTTCTGCCTTTTTTCTATTTCTTCAAACAGAATAAAAGAGCAAAAAGTACCGAGGAATTGGAGAGGGTTGTGAGAGATATGAGAATATCCGTGGAGTCCAAAATTTGTGCAGAATTTGAATAAATTTATTTGGGCATTTTTAAGGACTCAAGTTTGAATTAAATTCAAACCTGAGGCATTTTGAACCCAACCAAAGCAACTCCAAATCATATGAAATTTGACAGAGAGGGTGTAGTCATGGTGCAAGATTTATTGGCACAGGTTGAACATTAACTGAGGCAGGGAATATGTCACTTGCATAACCGAATAGAATTAAAAGAAAGAAGCTAGAGATGGGGTGTCGCACTTGATGATGGATTAGATGGCAAGGGCAAGATGAAACAGCAAAGAAGAAGAGGAGAATGAGTTCACAAATATAACAAGCACAATTCAAATATGCACACTACAATGATGATGATGATGCAAATGCAACAAGAAAAGTGACAAGGGCAATATCACATCATGAGTATATAAAAAGGCAAGTGAGACGACCATGGCAAAAGAAAACAAGCATGGCACAATGCAATATGACAATGATGGGCATGGCAATGCAATATAGCCGAATGATGAACATGATGCAAGAAGAAAAATATGACAATGGCACCCATCATGATCATGGCATAAACACATCAGAATGAAATATGCAAAACAATTATGATAAGACAACAAACACAATAAACACACGACAACAACTAAAATAAAGGAAGGCATCCGGAGCATCGATCTCGGGGTGTCACATCCGCCCACCCATTGGGTGTATGGTGAATGTAATGCACTCTGGCCTTAGGTCATTATTTTATGTGATGTAAATATTTTCGCAAGTGTTTGCTTTTGTTCTTCATTCTTAATCTTTTTTCTTGCTTGCCCCCTCTTCAAGTCCCCCCCCCCCCACGAGTCGAACAGTCGGGTTTCGGTCTGTGACAAGGGGTTCGACCTTGGCAGAGAGCGCGCAGTACTTAGGCCTTTCGAACGTTGAGCACGAGCGAGACAACCACTAGGCCGAGTGGCGCGCAGACGGCGGTGCAGCAACTTAGTGCTATGAGGACGGGTTGGCCGATCCGGCAGGTCCTACTCAGCATTTTTCGGCGTGCCAGTGCTCTGGCCCATGGTTCTTGCCGACCAACAGCCGAAGCCGCACTGTGGCTTAGGGCTAAGTGGAGGGCCTCGGCGACTTTGGGCACGCCGGGTAGCGCCAAGGAAGACGGCGGGGTGTAGTCAAGCCGGCTAGCCCCCGAGCCCCCGGTCTTGGACGAGCCAACCCAGCGGACGTGAGCCAACCCCTGGGCTTCTTCGAGTAGGTCGACGCCGTCTTCACGGGCTTCTTTTGCTTGCACTTTTGTGTACGTTGTGACCTGGGACGAGTCGAACTCGATGTCGATTGGGATGACGACTTCGGCTCCGTAGACGAGGAAGAACGGGGTGAACCCGGTCGACCATTTTGGCATCGTCCGGAGGCTCCAGAGGATGCCGACAGCTCGCCAAGCCAGCTGCCGGGAGAGCGGATGAGGGACGAGTCGCGGCTTGATGTCGGACAAGATCAAGCCGTTGGCTCGCTCGACCTGGCCGTTGGATTGGGGATGAGTGACAAAGGCCAAGTCGAGCTAGATGCCGGAGACTGAGCAGTATTGTGCCAGGGCGCCTTTGGCAAAGTCAATGCCGTTTCTGTGATGATGATGTGCGGGACGCCATAGCGAACCATGATGTCGTCAATGAACCATTTGGTGAACTTGTTGACTGCTACCAACAAGTGCGTCATGCCGCCTCGAGCGGTCTTGAAAGGCCCCACCATGTCCAGCCCCCAGACGGCGAAAGGCCAAGTGATCGGGATGGTCTGGAGGGCTGAAACCAGCTGGTGGCCGGCTGCGCTTGCTGAAGCGTTGGCAACCTTCGCACTTGAGGATGAGTGACTCAGCGTCTTTGAGGACCGTGGGCCAGTAGAAACCATGGACGAAGGCCTTGGCCACCAGGGACCTTGAAGCGGTGTGGTGCACGCACTTGCCCTGGTGTATGTTGAGGAGGATCTCTATGCACTTGTGTTGCTCGACGCAGCGCTGCGCTTGATGAGCTCGCTGTTGATGATGTTATACGCAGACGCCCGGTGGTGCACTTGCCAAGCTTCAATCTCGTCCATGGGGAGCGCTCCACTCTCCAGGAAGGCAAGGATTGGTTGGGCCTACAACGGAGCCATTACCACTATGAAGACGGTTACCTAGATGGGACTTGGGGCGGCAGTCCCCAAGCCGGAGCCGGCAACCCCCGGGCCAGGATGAACAGTCTCTGGGCCGGGATGAGCAGTCCACGAGCCGGGATCGGCGGTCCCTGGGACCGGGTTGGCGGTCCCCGGGACTGGGTAGGCAGCCGCCGGGCATGGGCCGAGATCTTCAGGGTTGGGTGGGAGTGTCACGGGGTTGTCCGGGACAGAGATTGATTCGGAGTCCGGAGACGGCTTGACGGATGGCTTCCTCGGGTGCTCGAGGGAGATGCCGGATGGGATGGCCTGCCGTGATGAGCCTATCTTGGCAAGCGCATCGGCGGCTTGGTTGTCCGCTTGGGGGACGTCGAGGAACTCGCAGCCGTCGAAGCTATCGGAAAGTTGTTGGACGAGGAAACGGTAGCTGACCATGTTGGAATCCCGGGCGTCTCATTCGCCCGAGGATTGCTGCACCACTAGGTCTGAGTCGACATAGCAAAGAATGCACCGGATGCTGATCTCCTTGGCGAGCTTGAGGCCGTGCACAAGAGCATCGTACTCGGCGACAATGTTGGAGGCGGCGAAGTGGATCTGGAGCACGTACCGGAGCCGGTCGCCTTTGGGGGAGAACACCACGATGCCGGCTCCTAGACCACCTCGCATCTTGGAGCCATCGATGTGCATACGCCAGTGCATCGAGTCAGGTGGAGGGGGCAGGTACTGGGTCTCCGTCCAGTCAACGAGGAAGTCGGCCAGCGCCTGCAAGTTGATGGTCATGCGCGGCTCGTTGATGATGGTGTCACTCGCCAGCTCGATTGCCCACTTGGCAACCCGGCCAAAGGAATCCCGGCATCCCATGATCTCTCCGATGGGGGCCGTACTGACCATGATGACGATGTGGGCTTGGAAATACTGCTTCAACTTCTTGGCGGTGAGGTACACTTTGTAGCACATCTTCTGGTAATGGGGGAAGTTTTGCTTGGAGACGGAGTGTACTTCGCTCAGGTAGTACACCGGCCATTGGACCGGCTGGACCTTGCCTTCTTCTGGATGCTCGACCACCAGCACCGTGTTGACTGCATGCGAGGTGGCGTCAATGTAGAGCAGGAGCGGTTCCCTGTCGTCCGGCGCGGCCAGGATGGGTGCGGTGGAGAGCATGCATTTGAGGTTGTGGAAAGCTTCATTCGCCTAGTCGTTCCACTCGAATGATGACGCCTTCTTCATTAGCTGATACAGGGGCAAGGCCCTCTCACCTAGCCAGCTGAGAAACCGGCTGAGAGAGGCCAAGCAGACGGTGAACTTCTGAACATCGTGCAGCCGAGCCGGCTTGCGTATGCACTCGATGGCCTTGATCTTCTCCGGGTTTGCCTCAATATCGTGCTCCGAGACAAGGAAGTCAAGTAGCTTCTGGGCGGGCACGCCAAATACACATTTCTCCGGGCTGAGCTTGATCTGGTACGTGTGCAGATTGGCGAAGGTTTCCTTGAGGTCGGCTAGGAGCGTGAGGTGCTTCTTGGTCTAAAGCATGATGTCGTTGACGTAGACATGCACGTTGCGACCGAGTTGCGGCAGCTGTCATTTCTACATGCAGCGCTGGAAAGTGGTCCCAGCATTCTTCAAGTCGAACGTCATGGTGATGTAGCAATACGCCCCAAAGGGCATGATGAAGGATGTCTTCAAGGAGTCGGCCGGGTCCAGCTTGATCTGCTGGTAGCCGTAATAAGCGTCGAGGAAGGACAGGATGTCGAAGCCGACCATGGAGTCAATCATCTGGTCGATCCGGGGGAGGGAGAAAGGATCCTTGGGGCAGGCCTTGTTCAGGCTGGTGTAGTTGAAACACTTGCGCCACATGTTGTTTCTCTTCAGGACAAGGACCAGGTTGGCTAGCCACTCCGGGTGGAACACCTCCATGACGAAGTCGGCCGTGAGAATCTGGGTGATCCCCTCACCAATGGTTCTCCACTTTTCCTCAGAAAAGTGGCATAGTGGCTGGCAGACTGGTTTGGCATCTTTGCGGACATGGAGTTTGTGCTTGGAAAAATTCCTCGAAACACCCGGCATGTACTTGGGGACCATGCGAAGATATCCCGATTCTCACAGAGGAAGTCGACGAGCTCCCCTTCCTATTTACTACTGAGGGGAGAGCTCACCACAATGTACTTGCTGCAGCTTGGGTCGAACGGGTTGATCTTGACCTTCTTGGTGTCCTTAGACGGCTAGAAGGAGGCCTATCCCGCCGATTCCCGGGCCGGGGTCGGCACAACCGGCTCCTCGCAGGCTAGCACCATGATGTGTTCGAGATGGTGCCGCTCCTCAGCTATGACCAGCGACTCGGTGATAACCCACAAGTGTAGGGGATCAGTTGTAGCCTCTTTCGATAAGTAAGAGTGTCGAACCCAACGAGGAGCTAAAGGCAGAACAAATATTCCCTTAAGTTCTATCGACCACCGATACAACTCTACGCTCGCATGACGTTTACTTTACCTAGAACAAGTATGAAACTAGAAGTAGTTTGTAGTTTTTGTGGGATAGGTTTGCAAGAATATAAAGAGCACGTAAATATAAACTAGGGGCTGTTAAGATAAAGAAGCAATAAAGTAATATAGCGAGTGTGGAAAAGTGGTGGTAGGAGTTGTGAAATTGCCCCTAATCAATTGACTACGTTACTAGACCGATAGCAAGTTTTATGTGGGAGAGGCCACTGCTAGCATGTCATCCCTTACTTGGAGTTCTATGCACTTATGATTGGAACTATTAGCAAGCATCCGCAACTACTAACGTTCATTAAGGTAAAACCCAATCATAGCATTAAGATACATTGGTCCCCCTTCAATCCCGTATGCATCAATTTCTACGCTAGGTTGAAGCTTCCGTCACTCTTGCCCTCCAATATGTAGTCCTATCAACATACAACTAACCCTATGGTGTGATCCATGCGCGCGCTCATATGATGGGCACCAAATGTCACATCCCTAGTCAGTGCTTGCATTAGGACTAGCTAGAGTGTGCATCATGTTTACTTTCCAAAGAAACTTGAAATGGGAATGACAGAAACCCCAGCACCCCTCTTCTAACAACTAGGGTTTGATAAAATCTTTTCCAATGTACCCAAAATGCCCTTCAAAAATGTTCATCATTTCTGCCTTGGTCTTAAACCTCTGCCAAAAATGGTGCACAATTTTCTAGGACATCCAAGGTCTCTGGATTAATTCATATGGTATTTGCATTTGGGCATTTAAATGCTATAAAATATTTTGTGTGCCCAAATAATCATAAACTAAAATGTTCCATACTGTTCATATTATATACAGTGGGCATGACTAGTTTTATGAGTTATAAAAATGTTCTGGCATTTTATTTAATTCAACAAAGTTGCAAAAGAAATGAAACAGAAAGTAAATAGAAAAAATAGAAAAAGGCAGACTTACCTGAGCCCACCTACCTGCGTGGCCCAGACGGACCAGCCCACCAGGGGCATCCCCGTATTCTTCGCCGCGCCAGCGCACGAAGCAGCTCGGTGGCGAGCGCCGCCGACGCGCCGGCCACCTCCTGCCTGCCTGGCTGGCCCTTCGACCCTCTGGATGGAACCGGACGACGCCACGCAGACCCCCTCGACCGTTTTCCCCTCTCCCCTGAGTCTTTCCCCTCCTCTCTCCCCTCCGCCGAGCTCCACCGAGCGAGCTCGTCGCTGTCGATCGCTGCCACCGCGCCCTACGCCACTCCCTCGCCTCCCCGACGCACCATTAGCTCCGCCGCATCGCCCCGAAGCTCCCCACCGACACACACGACGCCAGAAGCCCTGTAACGCCCTCCCCGCCGTCGTCTTCAACCTTCGGCACCGGAGATCACCGCCGTCCGACCTCCCCCGAGCTCGCTTCGACGCCCTCTGCGACCGCTGTGAGCTCACGTGTAATGCCCATGATGGGACTATATCTCCTACGTGTCGAGGCACGACTTAGAGACATAACCCCATGCTGGAATGATCGCAAGTTTGGTATCTTTGCACAACTCATGTAAAAGATGGGGATGGAAAACATAAAATAGTTGGCTTACACTCGCCACGTCACACAAATACATTACATGATTCGAATCATCATTCAATAAAACATCACAGCCCTCTAAGGGTAAAATCCAAATGACAAGATACCAAACATAATTTAAATCCATAGGCCGGATCGAATCCTAGTAGAATTCTCCACTACTAATCATCAGGATAACGAACATAGTAACGACTACGCTCCTCGTCATACTCCCAGTCTAGCTCGGTGCCATCACCTGGATAGCTCACCACTGGACCTGCATCTGGTGTGGTGAAGTAACTGTGAGCCACAGAGGACTCAGCAATCCCGTTCCCGGGTAACAATACTATTTAAACCTTGGGAGAGGGTAAGGCTGAAGAAAAGAATAAGTGTCTGCAGCAGCAACTAGCACTAACTTACGTGAAAGAGTGCGAGAAGAGAAGTGCCTCGGTCGAGAGATGATCACGAAGTGATCATAGCTAAAACTCAACAAACATAACCCCACCGTGTTCAACTTCCGAATCCCTATTCTGAAATTGACAGTCACGGTACACACGCTGGTAGTGTATTTGAACAATGTGTCAAGTTTTCTACAACCGGATATTAACAAGCTCCCATCTGCCACATAACCGCGGGCACGGCTTTCGAAAGTTCATAACCCTGCAGGGGTGTTCCAACTTGGCCCATGACAAGCCCACGATCCGCGGAGTCGCAACTCCAAGGTGGGAAGGCCCGAGTACTCTCGGAATCCCGTGCTCAAGATACTCCGAACTAAGGTAAGGCTAATCCAGCAAATCCTCCCGGCGTGCCGACACCCTGATAGTAGCCGCGCGTATCTCGTCTCAGGCAACGACCGGATGGGTGATCCCACAGGTTTTTACCAAACCTTGAGTTCCCTCGAGGTGGCCCCGCGTAACCCCCAGTTTGGACCAACACTCATGTGGAGCACTGGCCCGGGTTGTTTATTAAGAAAGAGGGTTAATTACTCCCTATGCAAGTTTATTTAGTTGTTAGGCAAATAGTACCAATGTTGGGACTTGCTGGAAAAGACTTAGCACTTAGCGGTTTATCGAGGGGGTCCCATAAACCCCAACCGTGTGAGGAACGCATAATCAAGGAACATAACACCGGTTTATACGGTTCCTAGCGGCATGAGTGGAACAAATCACCAAGCAAAAGGCTTAGCCTTCCACCCTTGCCAATATATAGATGCTTTCATTTTTAAGCATTTATATAGTGTGATATAACCCAACAAACTTCAACATGAAGCAAGCATCTTCAACTTCACCTGCAACTAGCAACGCTATAAGAGCGGCTGAGCGAAGCGTACTTATAGCCAATCAAGGGTTTGCATAGGTAGGGTGGTTAGACATGGACATGGTTACAAGTAGGAGGCTGACATGAAAGACATGGGCATCGAGACAAAACTATAGATCGAGACTTCTAGCAATAGGCAAAGATAGTAAAGTTATCGGGGTTCGGTCATCTTGCCTGAAAAGTTGTCGATAGGATCGTAAGAAGGGTCCTCGTGCTCAACCTCGTTGGTAACCTCGTGCTCGTACTCGTACTGGGTCTCAGCTTCCGGCTCTAAACAATACAATCATACAAGGCACGAATCAACAAGATGCAATGCGCATACCAAAAGATGGATGCATGATGGATGCACTATGAGAGCACACGGAGCACGGAAAATAAGCATTCAAGCAAAAGCTTCAAAACAATATAACAATAGGATATTATGAATCTACACGGAAAATCAATCAAGTTTCATATAAGACTCGCTCAAAACGGAGCTACGGGCTAAAAGTTATGCCCGAAACAAGAAATATGCACAAGCTGAAAATTACAGCCACATAGCAACTTCGGAGCACTAGAAAAATAAGCTACAGCACTCAAACATCATGGAAAAGAGCATGAACATAAACTAGACATATCCTACAGCAAATAAGTCCAAAGGTGCACCCCCAAAGGAGCCACGGATCAATAGCAACAAGCTTGGACATATTGAACTTGACAACAAAATCCTGACAGCAGAATTTTATTGAAACTTTGGGGCAAAAGTTAAATATGCTACAGCCACTCAAATAAGCATGTGAGAACATGAATGGATAGCCAACAATATATACTACAAGGAACCATCAAGAATCACTCCAAAACTATCATGGATTGTCCTAGAACATCAGGCGAACATGGCATCTGAGAATAACAGATTCCAGACTTAGTGAAAATCCACTAAGTGTTAAAACAGCAGTTTCATCATGGCATCTAAGAGATCAAGTTTAAGTCACCTCGAAACTAAACATGGCAAGTGGTAAGCACCACATCAAAGTACACATGATGGTGATTCCGAAACACACAAGCATGCATCATGGAGATAACCACAACGATAGCAATGAGCTCAACAAGATGGCATCTCATAACAAGTTAAATAACTAAACAGCCACATAGCACTTTGCAACGAGGATAACCATGGCAAGAATAAATCTATCATGCAACCTAACACAAACAACATGTAGAGCGTGGCAAGACGAACACGTGGACATGTCATTTGCATCATTCGGATAAACGAGCTAAAAGATATCACTATGCAAAGATGGCATAAAAACAACACATAGCAGCAGTTTATAACGGGATGCACTCTTGCAACAGAAAAATAAGCATCTAGATGGTCTCAAACATGCATGGCACAAAGGAATGAAACGTAGTGCTAATCACCACGAACGTCTGGACATGTCATTTGCGCAAAACGGACCAACACACACACAAAGTTATCACAGTTTGAAAAAATGCATCAGACAAGTCAAAAATTGGGACTTAGAGGATAAAAGAGGCAACCTCCAGATCTGAAGATTGACGGGCCGGAGGGGTGGATCTGGCCCGGCGAACTGGGCCCTGGCGCGGAGGAGAGGCGGCCCAGCGGCGGCGGGACGATGGAGGGAGGCGGACGGGCCGGCGGATCTGGCGGTCCGGCTGGAGGAGCGGAGGGGCCGGGCCTTGCACGCGAGTCGGCCCGCTGGCTGGGATCGGCGGCGCGGAGTGGGCCTGGGAGGCACTGGCCTCGGCCCGGTGGAGCGGACGAGGCAAACGGCTCTGGCGGCGACCGACCGCGCGGCTGGAAGGGAGGAGCGGCGTGGGCCTAGAGGCGGCTTCGCGGCCCGGATGGAGCGCGCTCGGCCCACCTAGGCGAGGTGGCGGCGTGAGGCCGCAGCCCGGCTGGCGAAGGGAGGAGGCGCGCCTGGCGGATCTGCGCTGGGGCCTGGGCCGGCTCCCTTGCGATGCGGGATCGACGGATCGGTCTGAGCGCTCGCTCGGGCGGAGGTTCCGGCGGGAAGAGGCGGTGGTGGCGCCTGGCCGGCGAGGTGGCGGCGGAGAACGGCGGTGAGGTGGCGCGGTGGTGATGAAGAAGGGCGGCGGTGGAGTTCCGGCGGCGGGGAAGAATTCCGGCGAGATTCCGGCGACTCTCCGGCGAACTCCGGTGAGGTGGTTGTAGGTGGAAGAAGAAGATGGAAGGGGAGCTAGGGTTTCCTTAATTTGGGGCAAAATTTGGGGGAGTGGACAAATATATAGGCACAAGGAGCTAGGGTTGTCCAAATGGAGTGCGGTTTTCGGCCACACGATCCAGATTGGATGGCCTAGAGGAAGGAAGTGGCTAGGAGAGGTTTGGTGGGCTGTTGGAGGGGTGTCTTGGGCCTCAAAGTGGAGGCACTTTGAGCCCACGAGAATAACTGTTGGGGTAGCAAACGGACGCGAAACGCGACGAGATTTGACAGGCGGGTTACACACACCAAAGCAACAACACACGACAAGTCTCGCGCCAAACCGGAAACGTTACACGGCCAAACAACAAAGTAGGCCTACGGGACGCCACGGACACGTGAGGGAGCTCCGGAACGCGAAATGGACAACGGAAAGGAACGCGTGGAACTGGATGCAAACGACAACACATATGCAATGCGATGCACATGTCTACATGATATGAATGAATGCCACACACTCACACAACAAAACGACGAAAACCCGAAAGACAAAGAACCCGGAATGGAATAGATGAAGCCAGAGATATATTATATGCCCAAAAGGGAAAGTATTACATCCGGGGCATTACATCACGCTTCGAACCCCTCTCTCCACGGGCTCGATTATGCCTTGTAGCCGCCGCCCCCTTTCTGACCATAGCTCACCGCCGCCGGCCACCTCGCCGCCGTGGCCACAGGCACCGTGCCTCGCAGCTGAGCACGCCATTAGGATCAGTAGATCACCAACAAGCTAATGCCAGCTCTAACTTCTCCTACCGCGCACCACAATGCCATCCCGGCCAACTCCGTGCGAGCGCCGCCGCGGACGAGCTCGCCGCCATCGACTCCGGCGACCTTTCGCCCAACCAGTGGCACCGTTGGATGCGGTGCATCACCAGGAGAACATAGACCCCATCCGTGCGACAAATGGTCGCCGGAACAAGGATTCCGACGAGTCGCCGCCGTGCGATACGGTCGCCGCCGGCCAAACTCCGGTGGGCTGACGTGGCCTGTTAATTAGGAGCTAACAGTAATTAGATTAACCACCACAGTCACTGACAGTGGGCCCCATCGCTTAGTCAAACCCAGTCAACTCTAGTTTTGACCGGAATTAGCTCCAAAGACACTGACATGAGGGACCCACCAGTCAGGTTTGACCTGGATCAGGTCTGTTGACTTGGTGATGTCAGCATGATGTCATGCTGACACAGTAAAGGATTTTCTGGGATTATTTGATTTAAAAACAATTTAGGAAATTCCAGAAAATGCTTTAAACTTCAAAAAATCATATAAATTCAAAAGTAGCTCGGATGGAAAAGATTTATATATGAAAATTGATCTGAAAAATCCAATCTTTCCAATGGCACTGGTTTCATGCATGTTTGAGAAAGTTAACCTTGCTGTATACATTAAAACATGATAATGCACTTAAATAATTAATAGTTTGGGTTTCAATTTGAATCCTTGATTCAAATGGGCTCAAACCCTTCTGGTTATAGTTGCATTAGCCCAAAACACATGCATCTTGCCATATCATGAGCATGCATCATATTGTTGCATTTGTTTGCTTATTGAATGTATCGCCGGTATTCTCCGTGTTAGGTCCTGCTCCCGAGGATACTTCTGCGTATCCAGCTGAAGAGCAGTACCCGACAACCACTCTGTCAGGCAAGCAATCATTGATCATTCCGATACAAACCCTTCTTCTCGCCCCTGCTCTCTTTTACTGCATTAAGGCAACAGCGTGTGAACTGCTACTTGTTGCGGTAGTTGAACCCTATGCCCTTGCATGACCTGTCATTGCCATAGTAAATAGTTGAAACCCACTAGCATGTGTAGGAGTTGATTGAGCCATGTGATGTGTGATCCACCATGCTATTTGTTTATGTTGCCTGATATGCTTAGAGTTGTGTCAGGTCTGGTTCATCTGGGTGATGGATCAGAGTGAAATGATCATATCGGTAAAGAGAGGGAAGTGTGGAACACGTTTGGTAAAGGTATCAATGAAAGGCCATGTAGGAGTACGTGGTGGGTTGTTTCATTGGAACCGTCTACAGGACCTGAGATCGGTATGTGTGATTCAAGTTACAGTTACTACCATGCATTGGGCTCCGGGTAGCCCTCTCGACTTATTAATTACCCTTGATCTCTGTCCAGGAGTTGCAAGTAGTTTCTGGTGCTTGTAGCTTACTGGTGGTCGCGCACAGCGCTGACCCTCGGGGTGGGCTGTGATGCGACAGGTACGTGGCACGGTGTACCGGTTGCCCGTTTGGTGACTCGGGAACCCTGTACACATCGTTTGGGGCCGTGAGCGACACCCCGGCCGGATCTCCCCACGGATGGAACCCAAATAGGCGATAAACCTGGATGAGAGACTTGTGTAGTTAGTCAGATCGTGGCCGACACCCTCGCTGGGCTTCTGCTTGAAGGTTGCCGAGTACATGTCGAGTAAACGGCGATAAGTGGTGGAAGCGTGTGTGAAGAAGTACACCCCTGCAGGGTTACCAATCTATTCGAATAGTCGTTGTTTGCGGTACGGACTACTTGATTACTCTTACCGTTCATAGACAAGTTGATGGATACTACTAAAAGCCTCAAGACAAGTGTGAGTGCCGTGGATGGCCCTTCCGTAGGATGACGGAAGAGGATCCTCGGTGGTGTATTGTTGTGGTGAGTAGAGGACTCGTGTACGTAGTAATATCTTGCAATTTGTTGAGAGTTGTAGAATAGGTTAGCCAAGAGTCAAAGCTGGCTTTCTGCTATGAACTCCACTACCCCTGTTGATAATGTTGCATGTATGGTAGGTTCTGTTGTAAGACTTGCTGAGTACCTTTGTACTCATGTTTGCTTAATAACTGTTGCAGAGGAGAACCCTGCCCCTTCTGATGGGTTCTACATAGACGTTGACGTCGACGAGTAGCTTGCTACCCAGACGGAGATCTGGAGCTTGTGAAGGGCCTTGTAGATAGTCAGTCTACACCAAGCCTGTTTTATTTTTCAAGTTGTCTGTACTCAGACATGTTAGCTTCCGCTTGTGCTTGTATGACTGTATGACTTGAGTGTTGGGTCATGTGACCCCTACCTGTATGGATATGTTATGTATGGCTCTTGGAGCCTCTTAAATAAAGTACTTTGAGTCATAGAGTTCTGTTGTGATGCAATGTTGTATTTGCACATATTGAGCATATTGTGTGTATGATTGAAATGCTTGGTATGTGTGGGATCCGACACCTGGTTGTTTTCCTTTGGTAGCCTATCTTACAGGGAAATGCCTCCTAGTGCTTCCAATGAGCCTTGGTAGCTTGCTACTGCTCGGAACACGTAGGCTGGCCGGCATGTGTCCTTCTTCATTCATGTGTCTGTCCCTTAGGGGAAATGTCACGCGCTATTCCTTTAAGTCCATGTAGCTTGCCACAACTTGGGTTCATACATTGATGACCGACACGTTCATTGCTGGGTCATGGATGCCTGTCTCTATAATTTAGTGCCACTTTTGGTTTATAACTAGCCATGTCGGCCCGGGTTCTCTGTCATATGGATGCTAGCGACACTGTCATATACGTGTGCCAAAATGCGCAAACGGTCCCGGGCCAGGTAAGGTGGCACCCGTGGGGATACCGTGTGTGAGGCCGCAAAGTGATATGACGTGTTACAGCTAGATCGGTGTGACTTAGGATCGGGGTCCTGACAGCGTAGGACAGCAACATAACCACAAGAAATTTAAATCAATCATAGCAATTCACCAATCACTGATAGGACAACGATAATCTACTCAGACATCATAGGATGGCAACACATCATTGGATAATAATATGAAGCATAAAGCACCATGTTCAAGTAGAGGGTACATCGGGTTGGGGGAGAGTGGACCGCTGTAGATAGATGGGGGAAGGTGATTTAGATGTTGGTGAAGATGACGGAGGTGTTGGTGTAGATCATCGTCACACGATGATGGCCCCGGTGGCACTCCGGTGCCACCGGAAGTGAGGGGGAGAGAGCCCCCCTCCTTCTTCTTCTTCCTTGACCTTCTCCCTAGGTGGGAGAAAGGTTTCCCCTATGGTCCATGGCCTCCATGGCGGCGGAGGGGCGAAAGCCCCTCCGAGATTGGATCTGTCTCTCTGTCTCTCTCTGTTTCTGCATTCCCAGATTCTGGCCCTTCACCATTTCTTATATTCTCGAAGATCCGTAACTCCGATTGGGCTGATTTTTTGACACGATTTTTATCCTGATATTAGCTTTCTTGCGGCGAAAGAATGGCGTCAACCACCTTACGGTGTGGCCACGAGGGCCTAGGGCACGCCTACCCCTGGTGGGCGCGCCCCCTGCCTCATGGCCCACTCGGGCATCGTCTCAAGTTGGTTCCGCTTCCCAAAAATCACATATATTCCAAAAAAAATCTCCGTCCATTTTTATTCCGTTTGGACTCCGTTTGATATGGATATTCTGCGAAATAAAAAACATGCAACTATTAGGAACTGGCACTAGGCACTGGATCAATATGTTAGTCCCAAAAAATAGTATAAAAAGTTGCCAAAAGTATATGAAAGTTGTAGAATATTGGCATGGAACAATCAAACATTATAGATACGACGGAGACGTATCAACATCCCCAAGCTTAATTCCTGCTCGTCCGCGAGTAGGTAAATGATAAAAAAAGATAACTTTTGACGTGGAATGCTACCTAGCATAATCTTGATCATGTAATCTATTCATGGCATGAATATTAAGACACGAGTGATTCAAAGCAATAGTCTATCATTTGACATAAAAGAATTTAATACTCGGGCATCCCAACAAACAATCAAGTCTTTCAAAATATCAATGCCAAAGAACGTTATCCCTACAAAATCATATGGTCTTTTATGATCCCTTTTCTTTATACTTTACTTTTTCGAACATTTTCAACTCTTCACGCAATACATGAGCGTGAGCCATGGACATAGCACTATGGGTGGCATAGAAGGTGGTAGTAGACAAAAGTAGGGAGAAAGTCTCACATCCACTAGGCGTATCAATGGGCTGGAGATGCCCATCAATAGATATCAATGTGAGTGGGTAGGGATTGCCATGTAACGGATGCACTAGAGCCATAAGTGTATGAAAGCTCAAAAGAAAACTAGTGGGTGTGCATCAACTTGGTTTCTCATGAAGACCTAGGGCATTTGAGGAAGCCCATCGTTGGAATATACAAGTCAAGTTCTATAACGAAACATTCCCACTAGTATATGGAAGTGACAAAATAAGAGACTCTCTATTATGAAGATCATGGTGCTACTTTGAAGCACAAGTGTGGAAAAGTATAGTTGCATTATCCCTTCTCTCTTTTCTCTCAATTTTCTTTGGAGGGGCTTTCCATTTTTTTTATTAGCCCCTCTCTATTTTTAGGCCATTTTTTTGGCCTTTCCTCACATGGGACAATGCTCTAATAATGAAGATCATCACACTTTTATTTACTTACAACTCAAAGATTACAACTCGAAGCTAGAACAAAATATGACTCTATGTGAATGCCTCCGGCGGTGTACCGGGATGTGCAATGATCTAGCGTAGAAATGACATCAAAAAACGGACAAGCCATGGAAACATCATGCTAGCTATCTTACAATCATGCAAGGCAATATGACAATGATGGTGCGTGTCATAATAAATGGAACGGTGGAGTTACATGGCAATATATCTCGGAATGGCTATGGAAATGCCATGATAGGTAGGTATGGTGGCTTTTTTGAGGAAGGTATATGGTGGGTGTACGGTACCGGCGAAAGCTGCGCGGTACAAGAGAGGCTAGCAATGGTGGAAGGGTGAGAGTGCGTATAATCCATGGACTCAACATTAGTCATAAAGAACTCACATAATTATTGCGAAAAATCTATTAGCCCTCGAAGCAAAAATACTAGGATGCATGCTCCTAGGGGGGAGGTTGGTAGGAGTTAACCATCGCACGCCCCCGACCTTCACGCAAAGATAAACAATCAAAATACAATGCGTGCCAATTTGGTTACATAGTTAGGAGACCATACGTGCATGCTTTGGGAATCACAAACCTTAACACCAATATTTTTACTAGACCACAATCATTCACTAGTACCTCCCACATATTAGCATCTCTAAATCGCAAAACTATTGCAAGGAATCAAACATATCATATTCAGCGATCTAAAAGTTTATGTAGGATTTTATGACTAACCATCTGAATGACCAATTCCTGTCAACTCTCTAAATAGATATAAGTGAAGCAAGAGAGTTTTAATTCTTTCTACAAAAGTTATGCCCACGCTCTAACAATTACAAGTGAAGCAAAAGAGCATTCTACAAATGGCGGTTTTCTATGTGAAGAGAAATAGGCAATCCAAACTTCAAATGATATAAGTGAAGCACATGAAGCATTCTATAAAGCCATACTCAAAAGATATAAGTGAATTGCAAAGATCATTCTATACATCAACCAAGGACTATCTCATACCAGCATGGTGCATTTATTTAAAGAAAAATAAAAAGCACACAACGCTCCAAGAGTTTACGCATATCATGTGAATGAAACGAATCCGAAAACATACCGATACTTGTTGAAGGAAGATGGGATGCCTTCCGGGGCATCCCCAAGCTTAGACGCTTGAGTATCCTTGAATATTTACTTGGGGTGCCTTGGGCATCCCCAATCTTGAGCTCTTTCCTCTCCTCCTTCTTCTCACATCGAGACCTCCGCGATCTTCAAACACTTCATCCACACAGAACTTAACCGAACTTTTAGTAGCGGGGTTAGTGCATATGATCAATAAAATCCCATCATGTACTGCTCTAACATTATTGTATAATTATAAACAAAAATTACCTGCTGTATGCTATCACAATTCTATGGCCCCATGTCAAGGAGGCATCAACAAGAATTCAAACATATGCAAATAATGAAGTTATAACAGCAATCTGTGAAAACAGGAAAGTCTGTAGTAATATGAACATTAACCATACTTCTGTAACTCTAAATATTCTGGAAAAATTAGGAAAAATCAAAAATTTGTATAGAAAGACTTTGCACAAAGTTTCAGATCCTTTCGACGTTCCAGTAAAAAAACGTAAAATCGCGCACTACAGCCAAAGTTTCTGTTTTTGCACCGCACAAACCAACAAACAGTTTAATCATCCTAAAGGAAACTCTTGGCACATTATTTTTATAATACAATGGAATTGTACAAGGGGATAATTATTTTTATTGAAAAGTTTCTGTAATTCAAGATTTGCAAAGTTTCCATGGGCATGAACAAAGTTCAAGGAGCTCCCCCATTTCAACGGTGCGTGTCCTTCTTACTTTCACTTTTCTTTTTGAAAAAAGTTTTAGGTTCCCCTCTTTATTTATTTTGTTTTTAAACTTTATAAAAGCACACAACAGAAATAAATGACTCTCTAAAACTTTCGGGTTGTCTCTCTGGCAGCACTTTCTTTAAAGCCATTAAGCTAGGCATATGGTGCTCAAGTAAAGGATCCACCCGGATCCCAAGGTATATCAAAGCCAATTTTAATTAGCAATGATTTGGCATTTAGTAGTGAGCACAAAGTGATATGTGTCATGCAAAAATGAAGTCTAACTCTCTTCCTATGCATAGGCATGTCATACAAGAACAATTCATGCACATCAAGTAAAGGCCAATGCAAAGTATAAGCAGTTTCTTGCAATTTTATCGTGTTGGAAACATAGAGAGGCGGAGATGTAGTTCCTCTCTCATAATAATTGCAAGTAGGAGCAGCAAGCACATGCATATTATATTCATCAAAATCATCATGTGTAATGGAAAAAGGCAACCCATCAATATAATCCTTAATAAGTGCAAAATTCTCAAATATAGTGTAGTTTGGAGAATTCAAAAAGATAATAGGACTATCATGTGTGGGTGCAATAGCAACTATCTCATGTCTAACATAAGGAACTATAGCAAGTTCATCTCCATAAGCGTAATTCATATTGGCATCTTGGCCACAAGCATAGCAAGCATCATCAAAAAGGAATATTTCAAAAGAATCAACGGGATCATAGCAATCATCCTTCGGCAAGCACAAAGGAAAATTAAAAAATGTATGAATTTAAGAGTTACTCTCATTAGAAGGTGGGCACGGGTAGCTAATCCGCTCTTCCTCCTTTTGTTCTTCGCTCTCCTCCTCATCTTTTTCATCCAATGAGCTCACAGTGTCATCAACTTCCTCTTCCATAGACTCCTGCGGAATATTAGTCTCTTCTTGGACAGCGGAGGATTCCTCAATATATGGTTTAACATAGGCATTAGAAGCATAATTATCATTACAATATTTAAATATGGCAAAATTTTCAGATTTGTAAAGAGTAGCATCATACTTTTCAATCAAATAAGCAATTTCATAAGCACCCTTAAAAGCAACAAATTCTTCAATTTGTTGAACATCATAGTAACTATAAACACCCTTAGCATACGAAGATACGATTCCATTATCACTAAACTCACATTGGTAGGGAAGGTGTTTCGTAGGGTCTTCAGAACAACAAGAAAATCATAAATTTCACATAAATTCCAAGCATAGCATTGCAAACGATGAATTTGATCCAGTAAAAGTTTCCCTTTTTCAGATATGCGGTGTTGCACATAACAAGCATGCTCATCTAAAGATTTTCCCTCAACTAAGCTAGTTGAGGTTTCAGCACGAGCACATAGGGATCGAAGATGATCCAAGTAATAAGCTTCAGTAGTGTGATAGATTTTGAGTGGTTCTTCAACCATTGGTTTAGTAGGCACCGCTAATTTTTTTGGTATTTTGTGTTTCCTACCCATAACTAAAGATAGAAAACAACTTAGAACAGCAAATAAAATCTACTTAGTGATAAAGCAAACAAGCACACACGAGAATATTCACCCCACGCTATTGCTCCCCGGCAACGACGCCAGGAAAAGGCCTTGATAACCCACAAGTATAGGGGATCAGTTGTAGCCTCTTTTGATAAGTAAGAGTGTCGAACCCAACGAGGAGCTAAAGGCAGAACAAATATTCCCTCAAGTTCTATCAACCACCGATACAACTCTACGCTCGCTTGACGTTTACTTTACCTAGAACAAGTATGAAACTAGAAGTAGTTTGTAGTTTTTGTGGGATAGGTTTGCAAGAATATAAAGAGCACGTAAATATAACTAGGGGCTGTTAAGATAAAGAAGCAATAAATTTAATACAGCGAGTGTGGAAAAGTGGTGGTAGGAGTTGCGAAATTGCCCCTAAGCAATTGACTACGTTACTAGATCGATAGCAAGTGTTATGTGGGACAGGCCACTGCTAGCATGTCATCCCTTACTTGGAATTCTATGCACTTATGATTGGAACTATTAGCAAGCATCCGCAACTACTAACATTCATTAAGGTAAAACCCAACCATAGCATTAAGATATATTGGTCCCCCTTCAATCCCGTATGCATCAATTTCTACCCTAGGTTCAAGCTTGTGTCACTCTTGCCCTCCAATATGTAGTCCTATCAACATACAACTAACCCTATGGTGTGATCCACGCGCGCGCTCATATGATGGGCACCAAAGGATAGCAACATAACCACAAGCAATTTAAATCAATCATAGCAATTCACCAATCACCGATAGGACAACGATAATCTACTCAGACATCATAGGATGGCAACACATCATTGGATAATAATATGAAGCATAAAGCGCCATGTTCAAGTAGAGGGTACAACGGGTTGCGAGAGAGTGGACCGCTGTAGATAGATGGGGGAAGGTGATGGAGATGTTGGTGAAGATGACGGAGGTGTTGGTGTAGATCGCCATCACACGATGATGGCCCCAGTGGCACTCCGGTGCCACCGGAAGCGAGGGGGAGAGAGCCCCCCTCCTTCTTCTTCTTCCTTAACCTTCTCCCTAGGTGGGAGAAGGGTTTCCCCTATGGTCCATGGCCTCCATGGCGGCGGAGGGGCGAGAGCCCCTCCGAGATTGGATATGTCTCTCTATCTCTCTCTCTGTTTCTGCGTTCCCAGATTCTGGCCCTTCAGCGTTTCTTATATTCCTGGAGATCCATAACTCTGATATGGCTGATTTTTTGACACGATTTTTATCTGGATATTAGCTTTCTTGCGGCGAAAGAAGGGCATCAACCGCCTTACGGTGTGGCCACGAGGGCCCAGGGCGCGCCTACCCCTGGTGGGCACGCCCCCTGCCTCGTGGCCCACTCAGGCATCGTCTCATGTTGGTTCCGCTTCCCAAAATTCACATATATTCCAAAAAAATCTCTGTCCGTTTTTATTCCGTTTGGACTCTGTTTGATATGGATATTCCGCGAAACAAAAAACATGCAACAAACGGGAACTGGCACTGGGCACTGGATCAATATGTTAGTCCCAAAAAATAGTATAAAAAGTTGGCAAAAGTATATGGAAGTTGTAGAATATGGGCATGGAACAATCAAAAATTATAGATACGACGGAGTCGTATCACTCGGCCAGCTTGGCGCTAGCTTGAGCACACTAAGTGACTTCTTGTAGTCCCCGACGATGATGATGAGGCCCTTGGGTCGCGGTATCTTCATCTTCAGGTAGGCGTAATGGGGGACCGGCATGAACTTCGCCAACGTGGGCCTTCCCAGCAGCGCGTGGTAAGGGATGTCTAGGTCCACGACCTCGAACTAGAGTGGCTCATGCAAGAAGTGGTCGCTGGAGCAAAAAAGGACGTCAAGCAGGATCCAGCTGATGCGGAGCAAGAGAGGTCGGGGACCATGTCATGGAACACTGTCTGTGTCATCTCGAGCTGCTTCGCCTAGATGGCGAGCTTGGTCATGGTGTCGCGATAGAGGATGTTGATGCTGATGGCGCCATCGATGAGGACACGCGAGAATTTGCAAGTGCGCTTTGCAGCGACTATGGTAGGGTCCAGGACCAGAGCATAGCCGCCCGGCGTCGGCATGACGGCTGGATGGTCATCCCGGGACCAGGTGACTGGGAGCTTCGACCAATGCATGAACTCGCTTGTGGCCGGGATGACGATGTTTACCACCTACGGGAGCTGGCGGTCGTTGTGCTTGTCGCCACCTATGCTGGTGAAGACGACGTAGCAGGCATTCAGGTTGGGGAAGGCTTCATCGCGCATAGCGCCGGCTACCGGGGGCATGATGTCGCTCAAAGCTACATCGGTTTTTCCCCAAAGAGGAAGGGATGATGCAGCATAGCGACGGTAGGTATTTCCCTCATATGTGAAACCAAGGCTATCAACCCAGTAGGAGAACCAATCAACACAATGTAAACAACACCTACACACAAATAACAACATCTCGCAACCCGACGTGTTAAAGGGGTTGTCAATCCCTTTCGGGTAATGAACGTGAGAGAGAGATAAATATTGGTAGATTGGTTGATAAATAGGATAAATTGCAGCAAGGTATTTTTGGGTTTTTGGTTTAGTAGATCTGAAAATAAAAGCAAAGGCAAATATATGAGAAAGAAGACATGTTGACCATAGGTTTCACTAGTGGCTTCTCTCAAGAAAAATAGCAAACGGTGGGTAAACAAATTACTGTTGGGCAATTGATACAACTTCGAATAATCATGATGATATCCAGGAAATGATCATTACATAGGCATCACGTCCAAGATTAGTAGACCGACTCCTGCCTGCATCTACTACAATTACTCCACAGATTGACCGCTATCCAGCATGCATCTAGTGTATTAAGTTCATGGGAAAACGGAGTAATGCATTAAGAACGATGACATGATGTAGACAAGATCCGTATATCTATGGCGTTAGATATGAATCCCGTCGTTTTATCCTTAGTGGCAATGATACATATGTGTCGGTTCCCCTTCTGTCACTGGGATCAACCACCGTAAGATCGAACCCACTACCGGGCACCTCTTCCCATTGCAAGATAAATAGATCAAGTTGGCCAAACGAAACCCAATATGGAGAAGAAATACGAGGCGGTAAGCAATCATGCATATAAGAGATCAAAGATACTCAAATAACTTTCATGGATATAAAAAGATAGATCTGATCATAAACTCAAAGTTCATCGGATCCCAACAAACACACCGCAAAAAGAGTTACATCATATGGATCTCCAAGAGACCATTGTATTGAGAATCAAAAGAGAGAGAGGAAGCCATCTAGCTACTAACTACGGACCCCGAAGGCCTACAAAGGACTACTCACGCATCATCGGAGAGGCACCAATGGAGTCTACAAAGACCATTGTACTGTGAGCTCAAATATCCCTGACACCCTTCGTGATGGTGTCTAGATTGGATCTGGTGTTTCTGGACTCTGCGGTGGCTGGATGAATATTTCGTCGACTCCCCTTGCGTTTTGGGAATATTGGGGTATTTATAGAGCAAAGAGGTGGTCCGGGGGGCACCCGAGGTGGGCACAACCCACCAGGGCACGTCTGGGCCTCGTAGCGTGCCCTGGTGGGTTGTCCCCTCCTCGGGACTCCCCCAGGTGCCACTAGAGCCCAATGTCTTCCTTCTAGCCCAGAAAAAATCACAAAAATAGTTTCGCGGTGTTTGGGCTCCATTTGATATTGATTTCCTGCGATGTAAAAACATGCAGAAAACAGCAACTGGCACTTGGCACTATGTCAATAGGTTAGTACCAAAATTTGATATAAAATGATTGTGAAACATCCAAGAATGATAATATAACAGCATGGAACAATCAAAAATTAGAGATACGTTGGAGACGTCTCAGCATCCCTAAGCTTAACTCCTACTCGTCCTCGAGTAGGTAAGTGATACAAACAGATTTTTTGATGTGGGTGATGTTTATCAAGTCATGTCATATTCTTTTCTTTATAGCATGGACATTTGGACTTTTATATGGTTCAAATCCATAGTCTAATTTTGGCATAATAATTTAGATACTCAAGCATATCAACAAGCAAGTATGTCTTTCAAAATATCAATGCTAAAATAAGTTATCCCTAGCCCATTATGCTCTATCATTGATCCATTCATGAAACACACTCGCATATTAGTTACATCCAATGCTCATGTATGATCATAGCGTTTCCTAGTTGGTGCTTGTAAGAGAAGATGGAGACTCAAATTAAAAAAATGCATAAGTAAAAGAAAGGCCCCTCGCAGAGGGAAGTAGGGATTTGTAGAGGTGCTAGAGCTCAAAGCTTAAATTGAGAGATAAAAAATTTGAGAGGTATACTTTTCCCACCAACGAGAATGACTTGAGGATCCCAACACTTTCCATGCTAGATATATCATAGGCGGTTCCCAAACGGAAAATAAAGTTTATTCCTTTTCCACCAAACTTTCACAAGCCATGGCTAGCCGAATCTAGAGTTGCCTTCCATACCAACACTTTCCAAGGAATTTATTATTTGACAACATAAAGTGTTTTTTTTATTTCGGGACTGGGCATCCCTAATACCTTTGTTGTACTCTCGTGCAATGACAAGTGAATAAACACTCATCGTGAGAATAACACGTCCAGCATGGAAAATATTGGTCACCCCTCACCGCCTCGCGAGCGGTACGGGCACACAAAAGGGAAATTTATTTTGAAAATTAGAGATGGCACATACAAATTTGCTTAGAACGGCAAGGAAATACCGCATATAGGTAGGTATTATGGACTCATGTGGCAAAACCGGGATAAAGGATTTTGGATGCACAAGTAGAGATCATACTTAGTGCAAAATGAGGGCTAGCAAAAGACTGGGAAGCGACCAACCATGAAACAAATAATCTCGTAAGTGAACATTGAGCATAAATAACACCGAATAATGCACCACAAGTAGGATATAATTTCATTGCATAATTATTGACTTTCGTGCTTGCATAGGGAATCACAAACTTTAACACTAGTATTCTTACTAAAGCACAATTACTCATCAACATGACTCACATATCATATCATCATGTCTCAAAACTATTACAAGGAATCAAGTTTATTTTGTCCAATGATCTTCATGACATTTTGTTCTTTATCCTTCTTGGATATCTATCAATTTCGGACTAATTTTCATGTGTTGCTTTCGATAAGCTCAAACAAATATAAGGGGAAATTATGAGTATAAATTTTCCCTTCATTCTCTGAAAATAATATAAGTCAAGCAAGAGAGAATTTCTTTAAAAATACTAAGCATATCGTGCTCAATAAGATATAAGTGAAGCACTAGAGCAAGTCCTAGCTCATAAAAGATTTAAGTGAAGCATAGAGAGTTATTCTAACAAGTCATGGCATAATTTTGGCTCTCTCAAATAGGTGTGTACAGCAAGGATTGATGACTTAAACAGAAAAAGAAAACAAGCAAAGACTCATATCGTACAAGACGCTCCAAGCAAAACACATATCATGTGACGAATAAAAATATAGTTTCAAGTGAAATACCGATAGTTGTTGGAAGAAAGCGGGGATGCCACTCGGGGGCATCCCCAAGCTTAGTTGGTTACTCATTCTTGGATAATAGCTTGTCATGCACGGTCATCCCAAGCTTATGCTCTTACGTCCTTCCTTCATCCATCGTAAGATAACCCAAAACTTGAAAACTTCAATCACACAAAACTTCAACAAAACCTTCGTGAGATCCGTTAGTGAAAGAAAGCAAACCACTACTATAAGTATTGTATCAAACCAATTCATATTTTCTTTTTTTTTGTATTATATCTGCTATATTCGAACTTTTCTATGGCAAAAACTCATCAAAGAAAACCATAGAGCCATCAAAATAAGCACACAACACAAAGAAAATAGAATCTGTGAAAAACAGAACAGTCTGTAGTAATCTGGAAGTTTCGAAAACTTCTGGACCACTAAAAATCTTAAAAAAATTAGGGACACATGAGCAATTTTTTTTATTAATCTTCTGCAAAAATAATCAACTAAAAAGCACTTTTCTGTTAAAAATGGGAATTTTTCTCGTGAGCGCAAAGTTTCTGTCTTTTTCAGCAAGATCAAACAACTATCAGCCAAGAAGATCCTTTCGGTTCTACTTGGCACAAACACTAATTAAAACACAAAAAACACAATCATAGTAGCACAATTGTGTAAACACTCAAGAACATCAAGCAAAAAGCAAAAATAAATTTTATTCATTGGGTTGACTCCCAACAAGCGCTATCGTTTTACGCCCTTAGCTAGGCATAAGGCAAGATTTCAAGTATTGCCATATTCATATTTAATTTCCCTAGGGGTATCCTTATCATGGGGTTTTGTAAAGACAACATAAAACATATTATCCATGGAAACTTTAGCAATCCTTAGTTGGTTTTCATCATAACCCCTTTGATTTCCAGCAACAATCCAAGAGTAATGTTGGTTAACATTATTGAGAACTTGTTGGATTATATCTAAAACGGGGACTTCTTTCTTAAGATTCTCATCAAAGATTCTATTATCCCTAGGCAAATGTCTTAAAGTATAATCACTATTGTAAAGAATTTCATCTATCATGGGGTTTTTCACGATTAATACCATAAAAATCAAAGATTTCTCTAGCTTCCAGTATTATGTAATCAAATGCATTCATAAGGACCAGAGTAGCTAACTTTTTAGCTCTAGGATTCTTTATTTCAGGAAGGTCAAAAAACAATCTTAGCAAAGTAGGATGAGTGCAAATAAATTTACTTTCAAGCTTCAGAACCAGCGCTGAAATGGCATCCGCATAAGATCTAGTAGTTTTAAGTATAAGAGCATCATCAAGGCTCAAATTTCCGATGCAATTGAAAAATTCTTGGATACGTTCTTTTCCTATATCGTTCCCTTTCCCCAAGATAAAAGTTTTAGCATCCAAATTGCCTATACGTCCAATTTTAGGAGTAAGGCCATCATATGTTGGTGTCATACCGAAATCACTCATGTTTGCAAGCAAAGAATAGATCTGACGAGAGAACGACGAACGAAAAAGAGAGGCGAATACAATGGAAAATATTGGTGAAGTGGGGGAGAGGAAAACGAGAGGCAAAAGGCAAATAATGTAATTGCGAGGAGATGAGATTTGTGATTAGGAACCTGGTGATGTTGAAGATCCTCCCCGGCAACGACGCCAGAAATTCCTTTTGATGTCGCTCAAAGCTACGTCGGTTTTTCCCCAAAGAGGAAGGGATGATGCAGAGCGGCGGTAGGTATTTCCCTCATATGTGAAACCATGGTTATCGAACTAGTAGGAGAACCAAGCAACACAACGTAAACAGCGCCTGCACACAAATAACAACACCTTGCAACCCGACGTGTTAAAGGGGTTGTCAATCCCTTTCGGGTAACGAACGTGAGAGGGAGATAAATATTGGTAGATTGGTTGATAAATAGGATAAATTGCAGCAAGGTATTTTTGGGTTTTTGGTTTAGTAGATCTGAAAATAAAAGCAAAGGCAAATAGATCGCAAAGGCAAATATATGAGAAAGAAGACCCGGGGGCCATAGGTTTCACTAGTGGCTTCTCTCGAGAAAAATAGCAAACGGTGGGTAAACAAATTACTGTTGGGAAATTGATAGAACTTCAGATAATCATGAAGATATCCAGGCAATGATCATTACATAGGCATCACGTCCAAGATTAGTAGACCAACTCCTGCCTGCATCTACTACTATTACTCCACACATCAACCTCTACCCAGCATGCATCTAGTGTATTAATTTCATGGAAAAATGGAGTAATGCATTAAGAACGATGACATGATGTAGACAAGATCCGTATATCTACGGCGTTAGATATGAATCTTGTCGTTTTTTCCTTAGTGGCAACGATACATATGTGTCGGTTCCCCTTCTGTCACTGAAATGAAGCACCATAAGATCGAACCCACTACCGGGCACCTCTTCCCATTGCAAGATAAATAGATCAAGTTGGCCAAAAAAACCAATATCGGAGAAGAAATACGAGGCTATAAGCAATCATGCATATAAGATATCAAAGAAACTCAAATAACTTTCATGGATATAAAAAGATAGATTTGATCATAAACTCAAAGTTCATCGGATCCCAACAAACACACCACAAAAAGAGGTAAATCATATGGATCTCCAAGAGACCATTGTATTGAGAATCAAAAGAGAGAGAGGAAGCCATCTAGCTACTAACTACGGACCCGAAGGTCTACAAAGAACTACTCACGCATCATCGGAGAGGCACCAATGGAAGTGGTGAACCCCTCCGTGATGGTGTCTAGATTGGATCTAGTGTTTCTGGACTCTGCGGCGGCTGGATGAATATTTCGTCAACTCCCCTAGGGTTTTGGAAATATTGGGGTATTTATAGAGCAAAGAGGTGGTCCGGGGGCACCCGAGGTGGGCACAACCCACCAGGGCGCGCGCCTGGGCCTCCTGACGCGCCCTGGTGGGTTGTCCCCTCCTCAGGACTCCCCCAGGTGCCACCAGGGCCCAATGTCTTCCTCCTGACCCAGAAAAAAACACAAAAATAGTTTCACGGTGTTTGGGCTCCATTTGATATTGATTTCCTGCGATGTAAAAAACATGCAGAAAACAGAAACTAGCACTTGGCACTATGTCAATAGGTTAGTACCAAAAATTGATATAAAATGACTATAAAATGATTGTAAAACATCCGAGAATGATAATATAACAGCATGGAACAATTAATAATTATAGATACATTGGAGACATATCAGGGCGGAGGCGGAGGAGGCGGCTGCCCGCACCCTGAGCCAAAGGAGGAGGCGGGGGAACGTCACCCCTCATCAATCTCTTGGTGATGGGGCACTACCGAAGCATGTGCATGGACGGCCTTGCGCCGCTATGGTGCTTGTAGGGAGCGTCGAGCATCTGCTCAAAGCTCATGGAGGATTGCCAAGCGGTCTTACTGGTGCGCTGACGCCGGCCGACGCCTTGCTCGGCGGGCGTTGCTTGCTCTGTCGTGGTGACTTGGCGGTTATCATAGCAGGGAGCCGGCTGCTCACCCCTACACTTGTTGTTCTGCTGGGGATTCTGCTGGCGGCTACTCTTGCCAGCCGGCTTGGAGGACGGTGCCTGAATCGCCTTGCCGGCAGCGTCTAGCATGACTTGGACCTTCATGGTGGAGTCGGCGTTGGCGTACTTGTCCGTTGTCTCCATGAGGTTCGCAAGGGTGGTATGCTTGGTGCGCAGGAGCTTGTGCTTGAGCAGGGTGCCATCCTGGGAGCCACTTGTGAAGTGCTATATGGTCTTGACCTCGTAAACCCCCTTGCAGCTGTTCCGGAGCTTGATCCAGCGAGCGAGGTACTAGCAACTGGTCTTGTCGTGGAATTAGCACAGCAGATGTCCGGTTTAGAGGACTTAGGTGTGGAGCCATCGCGCGGATTAGCTTGAAGAGGTTAAAGCACACAAAGAACACACAGGGTTTATACTAGTTCGGCCCCTTCGATGAAGGTAAAAGCCTACGTTCAGTTTGGTTTGGTATTGCTTGGGCGTCGATGAACAGGGAGCGGATTGCTTGCCTGTGTCTCGACGGGTTGTTGCTTGTCCTTGAACCGTCGCCGGGTCGTTCCTTTATATAGGAGGCAACGCCCGATCCGGTTTACAGAGTCCCGAGGCCGGCTCATAATCGTGTCCACCTCGGTCTCTACTCTTTCTCCCTTGTACCTCAAGTTTACATGATAGGACGGTTTATAAACCGTAAACTTTACACATGGGCCCTAAGCCTTCATGGGCCGTAACCTCTACTGAGCTTATAATAACACAGCTACATTAACGTAATCCGGATCTCCCTAGCCGGTTTATACCTGCTAGTAATATCCCTGACATTAGGCCCCAGAATGATTTAAACTTGTTCATGTCAGTCTTCTAAATCTTGCATAAACTTCTTCTTTGTATCTTCTCTGCTTTGTAAACCGGCTATGACGTCATCTCCGAAAAATCATCTCAGTCTATCGTGACATCACCTCCACATTTATTGCTCACAGCTGTTTGTTACCTTTGTTTAAAGACTACCCCGAAAATCGAGGCGACAATAGAATCTTTATCCAATCGCTGACCTCCTTGATTCCCGCGCTTGCCGTTTCACCTCTCTAGTCTTTATAAATACCGCTGAGCCCTATTCTTTTCCTTCCTTCCGCTCTTCTTCTTCCTCCGTCGCCCGAAGCTCCGCCGCTGCCTTCGAGCTCGTCGCCGTCGTCCAGTCAGGCCGCTGCATCACCCTGAAACGCGTCCAGAGTACTTAGCCGCCACCCCTTTCCTTCTCAGGTATTCCTTTACTCTCGCTGCAGATCTTTAATCTAGGGTTCCTCCATGGCTTTCGCCATGAGACCTCGAAGCTTTGCTGTTCATCTTGTAGGTTATATCTGCTGTAGATTCAAACCCTGGATTTGCTTCGAACGCGCTCCTGCTCCATAGTTTAAATCTAGATTCGGACCTTTAGATTCGCCCCTTAGATTCATTTGATCTGTAGAAATCCTTCGTAGTTCTTCCTGTGATAGACTTGCGTATATTTCATCTTTTTCTTACCGCTCAGATCCATTTTTACTTTAGCCTCTTGTAGAAACTTGTTTCTTCGTCTTGATAGATCTGCAAGTTACTCACCGGTTTAACCCATCACATACTCCTCTTGCAAAGAATTAACCATGAGCTCGACGGTTTAGCCTCTTCCTTTCTTGTTATCATAAACCGGTAGCAATTTGTTTCACATCTGCTTCCGGGTTGCCAATGACATTAGTCCCCTGTCTAAACCGTCAATATGATTTGATACTACACTCCGGTTTATGCTTCGGTACTGAATAATCCGGATTTTGCACTTTACTTTCTCAGCGTTTTCCTTTTGCTCACATGGCTGCCAAGCAGTTCGTTTCCTGCAATTGGGTTCCTTCCCGCATTACAGAAAAGGACTTAACCAATGCTGCTTCAATTGGTATTCTGGGCCCTCAAGCAGTTCTGAAATGGCGGGCCCCAGGGGATAAGTGTCATCCTACCCCTAAAGAAGGAGAAGTTATCGTTTTCTTTGATCATCTGGCTCGGGGTTTTAGTCCTCCCGGTTCAAAAAATTTCCGGGATGTGTTGGCCGCTTTTCAGCTCCATCCTCAAGACATAGGTCCAAACTCTGTATCAAACGTCTGCAACTTCCAAGTCTTCTCCGAAGTATACCTTCAAGAAGAACCATCAGTGGACTTGTTCCGGGACTTTTTCCACTTAAACCGGCGGACAGAGTTTACTGCCGGACCACATCAAGAGCTGGGTGGTGTCAGCATTCAGAAGAGAAGAGATGTGGTCTTCCCTCATGCTGCTCTCCATACACACCCCAAGGACTGGAACCAATCCTGGTTCTACTGCAAAGATACCTCTCCTGAAGGAGAAAACCCTCTGCCGGGTTACCGTGAACATCGTCTTCCCGAGGATCACCCCCTGCCACAGCGTCTTAGCTCCTCAGAGCGAGCCCGGTTTGCCCCTCAGCTTGCCAAGCTTAAGGCTTTTATGGCCAATGGTTTGACCGGAGTGGATTTCGTCCGTTGTTGGCTTGCCTGGAGCATCCTTCCCCCGAGCCGGCGCTCCGGTTTAATGTATGAGTATACCGGAAAGACGGATGACCCTCAACGCCACATCCACATAATACTTCCTGAAAAGGAAGTTATTGAATCCGCCAAGAAAATGATCAACATCTCTCTGGAAGAGTGTAGCCAAACCGGATTGGCTCCATACTATGAGAAGAACAAACTGCCAGCAGTAAGTTTTTTCTAACCTCTTCTGTTTGTTTCTAATCCGTCCATATCAATTATCTTCTATTTATCTTTCATCTTCTGCATAGGCCAACGATCCTTTTTGGAAAAGAAAATCTCAGGACAAGTCAGGTAAACAGCCATGCCGGAAGACGTGTGCTGTCAAGAAGAAGAAGGCAGCCGCTGGCTCCGGTTCACATCTTGAGGAGGATGATCCGGATTCTGAGGTATGAGTTGATCCTGATATGTTTTGATCTATTTTTATCCAGATTTATGTTTAACAGTGTCTTCTCTCAGGATTTGGCTGAAGGAAGTAAAGCGGCAGAAGTTGAGGTAATCTCTCTTTCTTCAGATTCTGAACCGCCGGTGCCCAAAATTCGTAAGGCATCCTGGAAGTACCCTTTTTCTCATCCTTACGCTCAATTGGACCCCAAATTTCATTTGAAGAAGCAGCAACATGAAGCCCGCCGGACTACACACCATAGTGGCCATGTAGTAGAATCTTCCGGAATATCTCTCACTCCGGCTCGGAGGCGCCGCTCTGAGGTTTTACTTTTTCCAACTCTTCTTCATCCCAAGGCCGGACTTATACGGAAACCGCTTAAACCATCTGATCCTAACTATCAGGAGACACCTTTATCATCTTCCGGTGAATGGACTGACACACAGGTCCCTACACTGAAGACTATACATGGGTAAGTCCTTTTCCTTATCCCGTTTATATTTATATGTGTTCCTTTATAATTCTGATTGCTTCTTCAATTTCTTTCAGCAAGCCCAAGCCCAGCAAAAAGGCAAAGGCCACCAAAGCGGCTGCCGAGACTGTTGCTGCCGATCCGGTGGCTGATCCAGATGAAGTCATCCCTCCAGAGAGCGAGCCTGCAATTCAGCTTGAAGATCCTGCTCCCATGGACCATGATTACATTGTTGCTCCTGAAAATACAAATGTAGAAGATGTCCTTGAACCGGCGAGTCCTGTTCGGGTTAGCCCTCCTCGGACTAGCCCGGCTCCTGCTAGTCCGGCTCGTACTACTGCCCCTTCGCAGCCAACCACTACTTCTTCTCCGGATGTTCAGGTAACCGGGACAGGTTTTACCGCTCCTGCTGAACCTATCATCTTGGCCAAACACACTACTAAAGCGGAGAAGCTTCAACAAGAGAAGAACAAGTGGAGCACGGATTTGTCCAACTATGCCGAATTGAGTGCCCAGGAACTTTATTCCGGGTATTTGAACCGGCTTCATACCAGCCGCGACTATGAATTGGGCTTGGTTAATATGATGAAGGACAAATAAGAGGTACCTTACTTGTCTTTGCTTTTGCCTCCTTTATACTTCTGTCTTTATGCCATAATAGCCCCCAAGTTCCGGTTTAGCTTCGTTGTAGGTGAACCGGTACTTCCAAATGTATGAAAAAATGGTCTTACATTAGCCCCCAAGTGCCAGGAGCATAACTTGTTTTATGTGCCTGGGACTTGCCTGAATCTCTCTATTGATACTTCAACTGCCCATTAGCCCCCAAGTGTCAAGTGGATAACTTGGTTATGTGCTTGAGACTTGTCTGAGTTTCTCTTTTGATACTTCAGCTGCCCATTAGCCCCCAAGTGTCAAGTGGATAACTTGGTTATGTGCTTGAGACTTGTCTGAACTGTCATCTATTCCACTTGATTTTCTTGTAGGCTGACTTGACCCGGAGGGCTGCAGAAATAACTGAGCTCCGGAATAGACTTGTTGTGACTGAAACTGCCTCTTCCAAAGCCAAAGATGATCTGGCGCTAAGCTTAACCAATGCTGAACAATTGAAAAAATATTTTGAAGCGGAGCGATCAGTCTGGGAGGTGTAGAGGAACGCCCTTGAGAAAAGGGCAAAGGATGCTGAAGAGGCCCTTAGTCCGGTAACGCAAGAGCTGACCGGTTTAAGGCAGCAAATAGAGCTTATGACCTCTGCTATCTTTGGTGAGCACTTAATTTTCCTATGCTTTCATCTCCGCAATTTTTACTCTGCTCCGGTTTAACTGTAATAATTATATGTAGGGCGACGCATCACCCATCTTGGGGATGATCTCCGGAAGAAACTCAAGGCTTCTTATACTCTGGTTGAGCAGCTGTATTCCGGCGCTCAAATGATTATAAGTGCAATGTCCCATTATAAAGCGGCCCCCACTACTATCCAAGGTACTTTGGAGAAGCTTTCTATATTGCCTGTACGCTTGGAAGAAGTGAAGAAATCTGCTGCACGGGCCGGTTCTCTTGTAGCGCTGACTAGAGCCAAGGCGTGGGTTCCGGACTTTGATCCGGAGGAAGCTATGAACGGGTACCCCAGCAACAAGGAGGATGGATCTGCCTTCTCTGGCAAAGACCTTCATGCTTTGACTAAAGGAATGCGTCCACTTGCGAGCAAGCTTGCTGATGAAGCGGACCTGACCAGGTATCATCCGGCATATGACTTAAAGAATGAGCGGGTGGACCGGCCGGTTTATGACACCGAGAATCTAATCCCGTCAGTGCTGATACGTCCAAAACGTATCTATAATTTCTGCTTGCTCCATGCCTCTTTTGGGTGATATTGCTATGATATTTATACATTTCCATACACTTTTGATCATATTTGGACTAACCTATTAACTCAGTGCACCCCAGTGCCAGTTTCTGTTTTCGGCTGTTTTTGTATTTCAGGTTTTCACGTTACGAGAACTGCCAGGAAAAATCCAGAAAAATTATATAAAAAATCAGCGTTCCAGAAACTACCGTGCGCCCGAAGGACAGCCGGGGGGGCCACCAGGGCTCCAGGCGCCCTGGCGGCGCCCCCCCC
>LR738711.1:283989746-284142687 GCA_902687465.1 Secale cereale
AGAACAGTTTTTTCTTTTGCCATCAAAGGAAGTATCAACCAAGGGGCAAGAATTTTTGCATTTGCCATCAAAGGAAGTACCCCTAGGGACAAGAACAGTTTTTTCTTTTGCCATCAAAGGAAGTATCAACCAAGGGGCAAGAATTTTTGCATCTGCCATCAAAGGAAGTACCCCTAGGGACAAGAACAGTTTTTTCTTTTGCCATCAAAGGAAGTATCAACCAAGGGGCAAGAATTTTTGCATTTGCCATCAAAGGAAGTACCCCTAGGGACAAGAACATTGTTGGCCAATCGATGGATGTAATCCAAAGGGCGCTGATGTGAAGATAATCATGTAAACCGGACCAGAAGAAATTTAAGCAAGGATTCACATGTGATCCGTAGCCCCCTAGTGATCCTTGAGGTAGGGTTCCTATGAAGGAGTTGCATTTGGAAGGCAAGTCATGTTTGGTCCCTTATAGCATTATCCTGTATAACAAAATAGACCATTCGAAGTATCTGTATTAACTTTCATAAGACATATATTTGGAGGAAAAAAGGCTGATCCCCCGGTTTACCAGGGGTGCCGGTTTATTTATTAATCATAATATATATAGGATACATGAAGCGGAGCTCATGGCTCAAGTATAGTAAGGCCGCAGGAGGGCAATGTTCCACGGCCTCTTCGTCTCTTCTTCTGATGTCCGTGATTCTTTGTGTTCTCGAAGGTCCACCAGGTAGTATGAACCGTTGTGTAGGTTCTTGCTGACCACAAAGGGTCCTTCCCAAGGTGGGGATAACTTGTGCATATCCGTCTGGTCCTGGATGAGCCGGAGTACTAAGTCCCCCTCCTGGAACGTCCTGATTTTAACCCGGCGGCTGTGATATCTGCACAGGTCCTGCTGATAAATTGCAGATCGTGCTGCTGCTATGTCACGCTCTTCATCCAGCCGGTCCAAGCTATCCTGTCTTGCTTTCTCATTGGCTGCTTCAACATAAGCTGCCACCTGTGGTGAGTCATGGCGGATATCACTTGGAAGAACCGCTTCAGCACCGTACACCATGAAGAAAGGTGTGTAACCTGTGGACCTGTTTGGCGTAGTATTGATGCTCCAGAGGACAAAGGGCAATTCCTCAACCCAGCACCCTGGTGTTCTTTGCAAGGGAGTCATAAGCCGGGGCTTGATACCTCGCAAAATCTCTTGATTGTCCCTTTCAGCTTGGCCATTGGATTGAGGGTGAGCTACAGAAGACACATCTAAGCGTATATGCTCCCTTTGACAAAACTCTTCCATCTCTCCTTTAGATAGATTGGTGCCATTGTCAGTGATAATGCTGTGTGGAAAGCCAAACCGGAAAATTACCTTCTTGATGAATTTAACCGATGTTGCCGCATCACACTTGCTCACAGGCTCTGCCTCAATCCACTTTGTAAACTTATCCACTGCGACCAACAGGTGAGTTTTTTTATCTTGGGATCGTTTAAAAGGCCCAACCATATCAAGCCCCCAAGTCGCAAACGGCCAAGTAATTGGAATCATCCGCAGCTCCTGTGCCGGAACAAGAGCACGCCGTGAAAATTTCTGACAAGCATCGCATTTCCGGAGTAGATCCTCCGCATCAGCATGGGCTGTCAACCAGTGGAACCCATGACGGAAAGCTTTAGCTACTAAGGATTTTGAACCGGCGTGATGACCACAATCCCCTTCATGAATCTCTCGAAGGATGTCACAGCCTTCCTCGGATGATACACACCACTGAAACGCTCCAGAAACGCTGCGGTGATGGAGTTCTCCGTTTACATTTGCCATGGATTTGGACCGCCGGATTATCTGCCTTGCTTCAATCTCGTCATCTGGCAACTCTCCTCGGCTCAGGTACGCCAAGTAAGGGAGTGTCCAATCCGGAATAACATGAAGTGCCGCAACCAGTTGTGCTTCCGGATCAGGAATAGCCAAATCTTCCTCTGATGGTACCTGAACTGACGGACTGTGTAGCTCGTCCAAAAAGGTATTCGGTGGCACCGGTTTACGCTGAGAACCCAGCCGGCTTAAAGCATCGGCCGCTTCATTTTTCCGCCGGTCTATGTGCTCCACCTGATATCCTTTGAAATATCCTGCAAAAGCTTCAACTTCTCGTCTGTAAGCCGCCATGAGAGGGTCTTTGGAATCCCACTTGCCGGATACTTGTTGTGCCACTAAATTTGAATCCACAAAACACTTGACCCGGCTCAAGTTCATCTCCTTAGCCATCCGCAAGCCATGAAGCAATGCCTCATATTCGGCCGCGTTATTAGTGCAAGGAAACATTAGGCGGAGGACATAACAAAATTTGTCACCTCGCGGGGAAGTCAACACCACTCCAGCCCCCGAGCCTTCTAATTGCCTTCAACCGTCAAAGTGAATAGTCCAGTACGTATGATCCGGCTTCTCCTCTGGTGCTTGCAATTCTGTCCAATCATTGATGAAATCTACCAATGCTTGGGATTTGATAGCAGTACGTGGCACATACTTCAATCCGTGCGGGCTAAGCTCAATGGCCCACTTTGCTACTCTGCCAGTGGCTTCTCTGTTCTGGATTATATCCCCCAACGGAGCTGAACTAACAACAGTGATTGGGTGGCCTTGAAAGTAATGCTTCAGCTTCCGGTTTGCCATAAACACGCCATACACCAGTTTCTGCCAGTGTGGGTACCTTTGTTTGGATTCAATGAGAACCTCACTGACGTAATAAACCGGACGCTGAACCGGATATTCCTTGCCTGCTTCTTTGCGCTCGACCACGATTGCCACGCTAACTGCCCGGGCATTGGCGGCCACGTATAACAGCATCGGCTCCTTATCAACGGGGGCAGCAAGGACCGGTGGTTCTGCTAATTGCCGCTTCAAGTCCTCGAACGCGGTGTTTGCAGCATCGCTCCATATAAACTGGTCAGTTTTCCTCAGCATCTGATAAAGCGGGATTGCCTTCTCTCCCAAATGGCTGATGAATCGGCTTAATGCTGTGATCCGGCCAGCGATACGCTGGACATCATTGATACAAGTTGGCTTAGTCAAGGATGTGATTTCTTCTCTAGATTGGCATCTATTCCTCTGTTTGACACCAAGAACCCAAGTAGCTTGCCAGCTGGAACACCAAAAACACACTTCTCCGGATTAAGCATCATCTCATAGACCCGGAGGTTATCAAAGGTTTCCTTTAGGTCCTCTATCAGCGTTTCTTCCTTCCTCGACTTTACAACAATGTCATCCACATAAGCATGAACATTTTTCCCTATCTGTCCCATAAGACAGTTCTGCACGCAACGCTGGTAAGTTGCTTGGGCACTCTTGAGTCCAAAAGGCATAGACACGTAGCAAAAGGCTCCAAAGGGAGTTATGAAGGTTGTCTTCTCCTGGCCCTTAATTGCCATCTTGATCTGGTGATACCCTGAATATGCATCCAAAAAACTTAGCCGCTCACATCCCGCCGTAGCATCAATGATCTGATCAATACGGGGGAGAGCAAAAGGATCGGTTGGACAAGCTTTGTTTAAGTCTGTGTAATCCACACACATCCTCCACTTTCCATTTTTCTTTAACACCAAAACCGGATTGGCCAACCACTCCGGGTGGAACACTTCAACTATGAACCCTGCGACCAAAAGCCTGGCCACTTCTTCACCAATAGCCTTGCGCCTTTCTTCATTGAAGCGGCGCAAATACTTCTTAACCGGTTTAAACTTCGGATCAATATTAAGACTGTGCTCAGCGAGTTCCCTCGATATACCTGGCATGTCAGAAGGTTTCCATGCAAAGATATCCTGGTTCTCACGGATGAACTCGATGAGCGTGCTTTCCTATTTGGGGGTCAAGGTTAGCACTGATAGTGAACTGCTTGGATGAGTCGCCCAGCACAAAGTCAACTTGCTTGGTTTCCTCTGCCGATTTAAATTCTAACGCCGGATCATGCTCTGTAGTTGGTTTCTTTAACGGGGACATATCTGCCGGATCAACGTTGTCTTTGTAGAACTTCAACTCCTCCGTAGTACATACTGCCTCCGCATAAGCAGCGTCTCCTTCCTCGCACTCCAATGCGATCTTGCGACTTCCATGAACCGTGATGGTTCCTTTGTGACCCGGCATCTTGAGCTGTAGATAAACATAGCACGGTCTAGCCATAAACTTGGCATAAACCGGCCGTCCAAACAGGGCATGATATGGGCTCCGGATCTTTACAACTTCAAAGGTTATTGTTTCTGACCTGGAATCCTATTCATCTCCAAAGGTAACCTCGAGGTCAATTTTCCAGACCGGGTAAGCCGATTTACCTGGCACCACTCCATGGAACACCGTGTTTGACTGTCTTAACTTCTTGTCCGTTAACCCCATGCGACGGAACGTCTCGTAATATAAGATGTTGATGCTGCTGCCGCCGTCCATGAGTACCTTAGTGAATTTGTAGCCACCCACCTGTGGTGCCACCACTAAGGCCAACTGGCCCGGATTATCAACCCGCGGCGGGTGATCCTCTCTGCTCCACACAATAGGTTGTTCCGACCAGCGCAGGAATCGTGGTGTTGCCGGTTCAACCGTGTGTACCGCCCGCTTTAAGATCTTTTGATCTCGTTTGCACAAACTCGTAGTAAACACATGATACTGTCCACTACGCAGCTCCTTCGGATTACTCTAATATCCGGATTGCTGCTGCTGCTGACGCTGCTGATTGCCTTGGTTATTGTGATTCCCCTGACCATGCTGGTAGTTACCTTGGTTATTGTAACCACCTTGACCATGCTGGTGGTTGCCTTGGTTATTGTAACCGCCCTGACCATGCTGCTGGTGGTTTCCTTGATGGTAGCCATTGTTGTTGCCATGATACCCTGATCCGGAACCATTACCCTGGTGACCCGGACCATGAAATCCGGACCCTGAACCGCCGCCCGGTGGTCCGTTGTTAAATTTGGCCCGGCTCATGGCCTCTACCATGACCCAGCATTGCCCCCATGTGTGTTTAGCTGGACGTTCCTCCGTGATGTGCTTCGGGCAGGGCTCGTTCAACTGTTGATCTAGATTAATGAATCCTCCGCCGCTCCGTGGAGGTGGCCTACCCTTGTTGCGTTGAAAGTTTCCTTGAACATTGGTATTGGCCACAAAATCAGAGCTACCCTCTGCCTTTCGCTTACCATTGAAGCTTGTTCCGGCCGGATTAGCCTGCACCGGTTTACCAGGCTTATTTGCTTTTCCGGACTTATCTCCATCCGCTTCTGGGTATTTAGTGTTGTCAGAATCCCCATACTTCACCAGAGCGCTCATGAGCGTCCCCATGTCATTACAATCCCGCTTGAGCCGTCCCAACTTCAACTTCAGAGACTCAAACCGGCAATTGTTCTCCAGTGTTACTATTGCCATACTAGGATTGATACTATTGGAAGAGTATAGGATTTCTGACACTCGCCGGACCCAGGTGCTCGTAGGCTCCTGCTCTCCTTGAACACATGCCGCCAAGTCCACTATTGACATCGGTTGCTTGCACGTGTCTTTGAAATTTTTGATAAACTGGCGACGCAGCTCACCCCATGATCCGATGGAGTTAGGTGGTAAACCCTTTAACCACGTCCGGGCCGTACCCTCGAGCATCATGGTAAAATACTTTGTGCATGCCGCTTCATCCACCTCTAGCATCTCCATGGCCATCTCATAGCTCTCAATCCAAGCCTCTGGAGCTAGATCTGCCGTATAATTGGGCACCTTGCATGGTCCTTTGAAGTCCTTGGGTAACTGTACGCTCCGTAAGGCGGGAACGAGACATGGCACTCCAAAAGAACTCATCGTGACCCCCGTCTCTACTGTGATTGGGTGAACCGGCGTGGCCTGTCGGGTATCCTCGCGGGCAGTAGGTCTGGCCCGGTTCATCGCCTCCTGGGCGTGCGCCTCCGCCCCCGCCGGATTATCTTGCCTGTGACGGTGACGTCTCCGCTCACTGCTGGACACCTCCGGTTCATCCCAATGCCTAGTGTAACTCCTGCTATGGCGGGGTGTGGAATGAAGTCTCTCCCTGCTGTAGGAGTACGCCTGCTGCTGTGTCAACGCTGTGTCCAGTAATTCCTTGACCCTTCGTGCTTCCATCGCCACGGGAGATGTTCCCTCAATGGATAAAGCGGCCAGCCGTGAAGCGGCGGCAACGATGTTATCCAGTGGGTTTGAGTAATGGCCTGGAGGTGTGGGGACGTGCGGTGTGGGTATAATCCGACGATTCTGCTCTGCGGTTGGTTGTTGAACCGGCGCGCCTGTTGCTGGAGCTCCCCTCCGGTTTACTTCGAGGTTATTGCTAGCCCCCGCTCCTGGTGTGCCAAAGAGATTCATCGCCTCATAGACCGGCGGTAGCGAGTCTGATACCTTCTGTTCCTCACTTCCTGCGCAGAGACATGATCCATCCTGAGCCGGAAAGCCTGAGAATCTAGCTCTGCTTGCCTTGTTGCTATCGTAGCTTTCTCTGCATCCAGATCCCGTTTGGCTTGTTCGATCCGGCCCTTCAACTGAAGGATTTCTGCATCATGTTGCGCCTTGTCAGCAGGAGCCACCACTGCTACTGCACGGGCTGTCAACTCCTCCACTAAGGCGGATAGAGCGTCAAAGGGTGAGGGAGCTTGGCTGCTCCCCCCTGCACCAGCTACCTCTGCTGTGAACGCCCCGGTCACCGTGGGCTGCTGCGCAGATTGCGATCCGGCCATAAAGACAGCCACCCGGTTTGGCGGATCAAAGGGGTCCGGAATACTATCACCATCGGATATACCCTCGGATCGACCGTCCCGCAATAGATACAAGGATTCAGTCTCTCCAGATGAAGATTCATCGTCGGAATAGACAACTGTCTTGCCACCAGAATCCGATCCGTCCTCGGCTTGGACTACATGTATTGCTCCAATGAAAACGCGCTTCATGGCAGGCTGAATCCGGGCCGATCTCGCACGCTGAGCCGGCTCGACGATGTTGGGGAAGATGTCCGGCTCAGGTCCCAGTTCACCAATCTTGCCGCTGAAGACGTGGATGCCGCCGAAGGGGACCCAGTACCCGTATTCGATTGAATCGGCCTCCGGGCCCCAGCCTGCATCGTCGATGTAGATCCGGCCGCGGCGACTCTTGGTCATCCGGCCGACCACGTAACCCTTGAGACCTTCGAAGCTGCCCTTCAAGAACTCGAAACCATCGTGCGATAGCCCCACGGTGGGCGCCAACTGTCGTGGAATTAGCACGACAGATGTCCGGTTTAGAGGACTTAGGTGTGGAGCCATCGCGCGGGTTAGCTTGAAGAGGTTAAAGCACACAAAGAACACAGAGGGTTTATACTAGTTCGGCCCCTTCGATGAACGTAAAATCCTACGTCTAGTTTGGTTTGGTATTGCTTGGGCGTCGATGAACAGGGAGCGGATTGCTTGCCTGTGTCTCGACGGGTTGTTGCTTGTCCTTGAACCGTCGCCGGGTCGTTCCTTTATATAGGAGGCAACGCCCGGTCTGGTTTACAGAGTCCCGAGGCCGGCTCATAATCGTGTCCGCCTCGGTCTCTACTCTTTCTTCCTTGTACCTCAAGTTTACATGATAGGACGGTTTATAAACCGTAAACTTTACACATGGGCCCTAAGCCTTCATGGGCCGTAACCTCTACTGAGCTTATAATAACACAGCTACATTAACGTAATCCGGATCTCCCTAGCCGGTTTATACCTGCTAGTAATATCCCTGACAGGTCTCCTTCGGCCCCTGGACACACATGGCGAGTTGGTTGGGCCGGCCCAGGCGCTTGTAGGTGTCGGTGAAGTTTTGCACGAACGCTTGCTCGCAGTCGAGCCAAGAGTTGATGCTGCCATCTGACGGGCTGTTGAGCCACGTCCGTGCTGAGCCTTGCAGCATGAGGGATGTGTAGCGGATGGCTAGACGCCTGTTGCCGTCGGCGATGCCGACGGCGGTGGTGTAGTCGATGAGCGAGTCTTCTGACTTGATGATACCGTTGTATTTGGGAGTGTCACAAGGCAGCGTGAACCCCTTGGTGAAGGGCTCGTCGTGGATGCGCAGGCCAAAACAAGCCGGACCAACCGTGTCGTCTTCCTCGAGCTGGAGGGAGAGAGCCAGCTGCTCGATGCGATGGCAGGCATCGGCGTTGTCGATGTCACGCGGACCTAGCCGGCTTGCGACTGGGCCCTGAGGAGCCGGCCATGCAGGACGGTAGGCAGAGGGAGATCTTGCTAGCGTCAATGGTCGGGAGCCGGTCCATTGCCCGGGTCGTCGCCGCCCGTCACGGCTTGGCTCTACCGGGGTCAAGCGCTCCGGGTTCTCCCGAGTTGGGCCTCGTTGTTGGGTGGAGAAGATGTCTGTTGGGTATCCCGGAGCTCGGCCGGGTACTTGGGGTGGCGCGGGCTGGACGCGGCAAAGTTGTCGAGGCGCTTTGCCCTCTCTCTGTCGTCGAGGCACTTCTACTGCTCGTTGGCCCTGGCAAGGAGATCCCGGACGCGCTGCTGCCGCTAGAGCAGCTCTTCGCCCTATAGGAGCTCCAGGCCCTCTGTGGCCGCCTCCGCGGCACGCCTGTTCTTGACGGTTGTGTCGTAGACGGGGGGGTCACACCTAGCGCGCGCCCGAGGGATCGTCCTCGGGCACGTACTTCGACAACCTGGCTGGGCTCAGCTGCGGCCGGCGTGAAACCGTACACAGCATCGCGCTCCCACTGAGCGGATTCCAGCTGGCGCTGCATGGCGGCGAGAGACGTGCCCTGGTCCAGCAGGCGCACACGCTCCTTGTCGAGCCGGGCCCTGGCCTGGGTGGTGTCAATGTTGGTGGCGATGGGGATGCTGAGGTTCTGCAGCGTGGTGCGCAGCGGGTTGGCCTTGGCCGCGGCAGCCTGGGCTGCGGCGGTTTTGGCAGAGGCACTAGTGGAGGAAGAGGTAGGGCCGGCGATGAGTACCTCAACGTGAGTGCAGAGGTCCGCCACATTGCTGGAGTTGGCGTAGTCGACTGGAATGGGGGAGTCGGTGATGTCGAGCACCACCCCACTCGGGTACTCGTGAGGCACCAGCGCGATGGAGACGTGGAACGCGCCGAGCAGGACAATGAAGTCCGCGGCGATGCCTGCTGCGTCCGCGCCAGCTGCGGGGACGACGCCGTGCATGATGCGCTCGCCTGAGAAAGCGAAGGGCCTCATCTGGAACTTGACTACGGCCGACACCTCGAGCTGCCCCACGGTGGGCGCCAACTATCGTGGTGGTCTCACGGCAGATGCCATAGGATGGCTAAAGAGTGTGACACATACAAGGGCACCAGTGGATTCAGATGCGAGGTTGATACAGGCAAGTGGGAGACACGAGACGTATCTAGGTTCGGGGCTCTCCGGAGAGATAACAGCCCTAGTCCTGCCGAGTGTGGTTTATATGAAGATGATACAAGCTTGCTCCTTGAGTTGTTATGAGGAGGGAGGAAGACTAGCCAAAGCATTGGTTGCCCCTTCTCGTGTGTGTGTGTGTGTGTGTGTGTGTGTGTGTGTGTGTGTGTGTGGAGATCACTATGTTCGCCCCTATACATGGAGGGGCACCGGGGGGTCTTATAGGTTGCCCTCCAGGGGGGTTACAACGGTCATATTACACGGCCGCGGGGCCCGGATGTCAGACTCTGGAAGCGGGCGTTGGGACCCGCCGGGTACCAGGGTACGCCAGGTTATCGTAAGGGCACTATGCCCCGGTTTGCCGTACGTGGCAAAGTGGTTGAATTGGGTCAGCTATAGTGCCGGGACGCCTGGTCATTGTCGGTCCTTGTCGATGGGATGAAAGCGCACAGTAGCCATCCCCGCGCTCGTCAGCGAGGTAGATGGGCCACTATAGCCATGCTCGCCCCTCTCGTGGGGGCCTGTCTTGTCGTACGCCTAGAGAGGGCGGGTGCTGACCCGACGCTGGGTTGAGGGTTATGTCATGATCAGGCTCGTTTGTCTTTTTTGGGTTCATCTTCTTGGGAAGAACCGGCATGCACTTGTCGGTTGACCGGGTTGCCACGTCTGGTCGGGTTGCGCTGGGAAGCCGGCTAGGGTGAGCCACGTTGAGGGGCGTTGCTGGCTCCAATATTTTTGAAAGGGTTCTGTGCTCCGTTGCCAGCCCGGGGTCCATCCCCTCGGCAGAGGTGGACTGGTTGGTGGCGGAGACCTGCGCGTTGTTGATATGGCCCCACTGCGGTGTTTCCAGAGTGACCATGCCGTTAGTATGATAAGCGAGCAAAGGCCCTTGCGCTGGCCAACTAGGGCAGAAGCCATGGCGCCCTCCCACCAAGAAAAGAAGTTGATAGCGTCGGCATCAGGTGGCATTGTAGTTAGAGCATCTACGATCGGACTAGGCACATGCCCTCAAATGTCTGTGGACGTGCCCGGGCGCATCCGCTGACACTGACCGATCAAACCTTAAATTTACTCATCTACATCCGGATATCTTATTATAGAAATTTTAAATCCATACAAAATCATGCAAATAAAAAAAATCCTATGTACTACGTAGAGCAACTAGCCTAGTCCTCGCCGGAGATGTCCACTATTTCTGTGCCCAGCGCCGGGTACATGGGCGGCAGCCGCAGCTGCGGCTCCTCCACGATGGCCTGCGCATCCATCTCGGCTTCGACCTCGTCGAAGAGGGCGTCGGTCGCCGCCCGTTCATGCCGGATGAACCGTCGATTGGCCCCCGCGTAGGCCTCATATTGGATGGACTCCGGGATGGACTGCTGCTCCGCCATCTCGTTCGCTTGGATGACGGCGAACTATGCCTCCGCTTGCTCCATGTTGAAGCCCGGAGCCGGCGCCAGCTCGTGCTCCGGCTGCTCCACCTCCTCATCGCCCTCCTGATCCGCCGCCTCCATTGGAGCTGGCTGCTGTTCCTCTTCCTCCTCCTCCTACGGCTCCGGCGAATCCGGAGGCTGCCCGACAGCGGTGCGGACGGTGCGTGCGGCGCGCCTTGTCCGGATCTCCTGCTCGATCTCATACCTGTGCTCCGGCGTGAGCATAGCTTAGGTGGTTATCTTCTTCCAGACGACGACAAAGCTGGAGAGCGTGGGTAGATCGCCGGAGCAGGAGAGAGGATGCGGATGGGCTGGGGCTGGCGGCGTGGCGAGGGAGGACGTGGATGGGCTAGGGTTGGGGGACACCGGCTGGCTTTAATAGCCGGTTTTGGCCTCGACGACGAGCCGGACCAGCGCCATGCGACATTCACTCCCCTCCCCGGAGGAGACGTCCAGACCGCCAGGTTTCCGGGCGATTACGCGTGGGACCCTGACGTCAGTCCGACTTGGCGGATGCACAGGAAAAGCCCATATGCGACGAAGATTTTTTGTTGCGCCCGGACGCCCCTTATCCGTCTGATATTTGGGATGTATATGAAGGGTGCCGGTCAGCGCGGACGTTTGAGATCCGTTTGAAGCGTTCATCTAGGTCAAAATTGTATGATGTGTCCAGGCGTTTGAGACCGGTTTAAGACGCCCCGACGGCACCAAAAATCCCAAGTGACGCGTGAGCAAAAATCCCAAGTGACGCGTGAGGTGAGAATACACATCGAGCCAAGGTGTGATGGATAGTTTCGGTCTCGTGAGAGCAGAGGATGCACAGCGGGATACGAAGACTCTTTCTTGACGCGACAGGGCCAGCGGTTTTGTCCTTCGAAGCCATTCCAAGTTTCCAAGTTCCAACAGCGCGCATCCGGTGCCGCAGCAGAAAGAACCACTAGCCAAACTTGACCAGGCGACTCGTTAAAAACTGACCAAGCGCGGGAAGAGAAGGCCAGCGGTCTACCGTGTATGACCCACCGATTCCTTTCACGTTCCGCTCAATTCAGCGAGGATGGGTCAACTGAAATTTGTTTCCGGCCGCCTGGATAAAAAGTTGTACGTTTGAGAGGACAAGAGACAATTCCCCCCTTTAGAAAACAAAACCAAAGATCACAAGGAACAACACCAAAGAGAACAAACAGAGTCGTGCACAACATTTCTTTAAGTTTTTTTCACGGAATAGCAAAGAACCGTGATGTCTATCGTGACTTAAAATGCACAAAAAGAACGGGGAAACAGGAAGAAGAAAAACAAGCAAAAAAATTGCGCATGAATCTCCACCTATATCAGGCGATTACTGAGTTGACTTAGACCCAATTCAGTCTAAATCGACTTAGAATTAGAAAAATGGATCACCTACAACATGTATCATTTGTATTTTTTTTTTCATTGCCAGACGCGGAACTATGTTGCATGATCGCTGGTCCTACATGTGTTAATTTTTCTTTCTATTTTTCACACTTACATATAGTTACATGCCCGTAGTTTAATTATACATGCAAGTTCACCCTATCCCGTGCAATTGCACACACATCTCACATGTAACGACAGATGCAGCAAATCGCATGCAACTTTGGGGTGGTTCTTTCTGTCTTTCTCATTTCTTATTTTCATTCTATGCTCTTCTTTCACAGCATGGACATCAACTTTCTGGCCGCCACTCTCTTCCTCCCCTCCCCTCGCGCTGCTGTTAGGACCCTAGACCTAGGTTGTCACAATACCAACATTGATGATAGCATAATCATCGGATCGGTCCACCACCTCCTTCAACATAGGCATAGTGGCAGTTTTATATGACTTTGTTTCTATCTTTCTTTTGTCACACCATTGGTGTTTGCTTGTGTGCATTTTAGCTCTGAAGAGGTTGGATATTGCTTTTCTTTTGTCTGCTTGATGCTACAGTTTGAGTTAATAAAACGGCATTTATAAAAAAAACATCTCTACATTTTCATTCTGAGATGTATATTCTTTATTACTGGGTTTGGCAGGTGCAAAATGAAAAATGCCCTAGCCTTTATATCCATCAAGCTGTTGTACCGGCAGCACCTAACGTCGGTAGAGTAGAGCAAGCCAGCAACCCAGGAACCTGGACAAGACACAGGATCAGCTGATCCGTCCGAGCAATCACCGCACGGCATAATACCACGCATCAGCTCACGCCAGCTGCACTCCGAAGAGAAAAACCACGTCTCCTTGAAAACAAATGGCAAGTTGACAAGGACAACACAAGCGGCCGTGGCTTTCTCCGCCCTCCGTTTCGGGCGAAACCCAGCGGCCGTCAGCTCGCCGCTTCCTAGCAAACAAGGCGGCGGGCATTCATGGCGTGCGCGCGAAGCCGTAGACGTCCAAAACCACACGGGACACGGCCCACCGTTACCTGCCCGCGCGCGTATAAAGACCACCCCTTTCCTTTAGCCGCAGCGCCATAATTTTCGAGCTGCTAGCGCTACAGTCCCCATCAAACAGTTCAGGCTAACTGCGGGGGTACACCCATGGTTTTCAATTTCAGTTTCAAAAATATTTCAGCACCAACCGAAATCACTGAAATTCAGTGAAATTCAGTTATTTCAGTTTGCATTTCGGCCAAAAGGGTGAAATATTCACTTGAATTTAATTAACTATTTGAAATTTTCAAAAAATATTTGAATTCATGTGTACTACTGAAATTGCTGAAATATTTTGGCCGAAACGTAATATTTCAGTGTCTACTGAAATTAATGAAATTCAGTGAATTTCAGTGAAATCTCACTGAAAGTGGAAACCATGGGTACACCACCAGGCACCAAGCCGACGGAGAGGTAGTACCGCTGGGCTGGGAGGATGGCTTCGATCGTGCTGCTGCTGTCGGAGCTGCTCGGCGGCGCGGGGAGCACCAGCATGCTGGAGGCCAACTGCTACATGGGCGGCCACAGCCTGCAGGAGTTCCGGCCCACGGCGGAGCCGAAGCTGAAGCTGCGGGGAACAACCTCAGCGGAGGCCAAGGATGAGGAGCCGTCGTCGTCGTCGTTGGACCTGGAGGATCTCTCCGCCGTGTCCAGGATATCGGTGGACGTGATGTGGCCCTGAGCCTCCCGCTGGCTCGGGGAGGTTGTTCTGTGTTTTGTTGCCGACGACGAGGAAGAGACGTTCCACGTTCCTCGTTGCCTGCCTCGAGTTCTATGGAACCAACATGTAAATATGCGAAGCCACCGCTGAATGTGTACTCCCTGTCTTCCTTTTTTGTCCCATGACCTTTTCCTACACAGAATTCCTTCGGGGATTCAACCACCTGATCAGAGAACGACCGAACTCGTTTGCGACATATTTTCCTCATATATAATCGACCGGGTACTGACAATAGCCCATGCTAATTGTAGAGTTAAATGGTTCTCGTAATCGGCGGATAATGACAGTCGATCGAGCGGGTATACCCACCCACCGTCTCTGCGTGGACTACAGAAAACAACACATTTTCCATATACAAACTTGCAATCCATTCTGAGCTATTGCTGTAACTGAACCTTTTGTACTTTTCACAGTACATTTTTTGTTGTCCTGGCCTTGCAAGGCATTGTTCAGGTAAACCACAAGAGCTCTGGAGTTTTCAAGTCCCATATTACAAATAACATCAAACAGAATTGCAAATAGTATCAAAGATCATACACTCCATGGTGATAGTTGGATTCCAAGCATATCTGCCATTACTGCAATTTTGTCGATGCATATTTTAAGCAACCATTGCGTGAGGTTTACCAAAAAAGGCTTCCGTCCCGCTTTATTATATATAAAAAAGCTACGATCATCCATAATCAGGTACAAACGCACCCCACCACAACATACGCACACACCCAAGACAGGATACATAGACGCTGAGCACAGCAACACCATCCCTAGCACTAGAAGAGCCACCAGGGTCCTCCACCGTAAAAACTCCACCATTGCGTGAGGTTTAGCCGAAACGTTTGCTAGGATATAACTATATGAGAAGAGGTTACTGGAAAATATTGGCGGCCTTGCTCAGATCATACACCAGCGGAGTGACCTTCAAGAAACCGCTGGAAGTTCTAAACCACCACAGAGCAGCCTAGAGTAATTGCCCACAACGATTGTTCATATTACAAACCCGGCCATGACAGTAACAGTTTCTCCTTGGATTTTCACTCTCCGATTTGCGTCATCCAGTTCCAGGTATAGCGTTCCACCCCTCGGAGATGCCTGATGATACATCACACACATGGTCATATGAAGGAAAACTAACACGGTGATTTAGCGCTGATGAGCGCATGTTGTGGCATTATTGTAAAATAAAATACAGTTTTGCTACCAATTAAAACGTCAAAAACATACTTGAAATGCCGTCAGTTTTTGCTTGCCAAGCTTTCTACCCCAATAGGGTCCCAATACACAATGTATACTGCCAGTAACAGGGTCCTGCCAAAGCACAGAGATCAGGTGGTACGATTTATGAAAGATGAGGCTGCATTACATGGACGATACAAGTGGCCAATAGACGCTCAAGATTAATTAATTTAAATGAACATTTTTTTTTCTATACAGACGAGAATGAGATTCTGTCTGCACCTTTTACTGAGAAAGAGGTTTTCGAGGCGATCTCTCAAATGAAGTCAAATAAAGCACCGGGTCCAAATGGGTTTCCCGCGGAGTTCTATAAGAAATGTTGGCATATTGTGAAGGATGATCTTATGCCTATGTTTCTTGACTTCTTTAATGGCCACCTGCAACTGTTCCACCTCAACTTTGGCACGATCACATTGTTACCAAAGAAAGAGGAAGCGATCCGAATAGAGCAATTTCGGCTGATATGCATTCTAAATGTAAGTTTCAAGATTTTTACGAAAGTAGCCACTAATAGATTGACACGGATTGCTCATCCGGTGGTGCAACCTAGTCAGACTGCTTTCATGCCTGGAAGACATATCCTACAAGGGGTTGTTGTCTTACATAAAATTCATTCAAAGAAACTAGATGGAGTAATCTTCAAAGTGGATTTTGAGAAGGCATATGATAAGGTCAAATGGCCTTTCTTGCAGCAGGCCATGCGCATGAAGGGTTTCAACGGGGCATGGAGGGATCAGGTGGATTCTTTTGTCCAAAAAGGTAGTGTCGGGATTAAGGTGAATGATGACATTGGTCATTATTTTCAGACGCATAAAGGCTTACGACGAGATGACCCAATGTCTCCTATTCTGTTCAACATTGTCGCAGACATGTTGACAGTGCTCATAGGTCGGGCCAAGGAGAAAGGCCTAGTTGGTGGTCTTGTTCCCCATTTGGTGGATGGGGGCGTGTCGATCCTACAATATGCTGATGACACTATACTTTTCATGGAGCATGATCTTGCAAAAGCGAGGAATATGAAACTAGTAGCATGCCTTTTTGAACAATTGTCCGGGTTGAAAATTAACTTTCATAAGAGTGAACTGTTCTGCTTTGGGCGGGCCAAAGAAGAACAAGATGACTATAGACAATTGTTTGGCTGTGAACTGGGATCGTTGCCCTTCAGCTATTTAGGCATCCAATACATCGTCGGAAATTAACTAATAAAGAGTGGAAATGTATCGAAGATCGATTTGAAAAAAATCTAAGCTGCTGGAAGGGTAAGCTTATGTCATTTGGTGGAATGCTTTGTGCCGATAAATTCAGTTCTGACTAATATGCCGATGTTCCTTCTATCTTTCTTCGAAATACCTAAAGGGGTACGAAAGAGACTGGACTTCTATCGATCTCGGTTTTTTTGGCAATCAAACAAGGTTAAGACAAAATATCGCTTGGCTAGATGGGATATAATATATCGACCTAAAGACCAGGGGGGGTCTTGGGATTGAGAACCTCGAGATTAAAAACAAGTGCTTGTTGAGCAAATGGCTTTATAGGTTATCTCTGGAATCAAATGGCATGTGGGCACAGATTCTGCGGAATAAATACATGCAATCTAAAACTCTAGCTCGGGTTACTGTAAGACCTAATGATTCACCATTTTGGAAGGGGCTCATGAGAACGAAAGAGACTTTTTTCCATAGGGTGAGTTTCGTTGTCGGAGACGGAACGACAACCAGGTTTTGAGGATACTTGGTTAGGGGACATGCCGTTAGCCCTGCAGTATCCTACCTTGTACTCCCTCCGTTCCTAAATATAAGTCTTTTTAGAGGTTTCACTAGGGAACTACATACGGATGTATATAGACATACTTTAGAGTTTAGATTCACTTATTTTGCTCCGTATGTAGTCACCTAGTGAAATGTCTAAAAAGACTTATATTTATGAACGGAGGGAGTATAATATTATGCAACGTAAGCAGGATTACGTTGCAACAGTATTACAGACGGTACCTTTGAATATGCAGTTTCGGAGGGCCTTAGTCGGGGAACGATGGGACACATGGTTGCACCTGGTGCGGAGGTTGATGGACGTTCATCTCTCCGATCAAGCAGACAACGTGAAGTGGAAACTGACAACGAACGGAGTATTCTCAGTTAAATCTATGTACTTAGATCTCATTAATTCTGGCCCAATCCCAAGATCGACACACATTTGGAAAGTAAAAGTTCCCTTACGCATAAAAAATTTCATGTGGTTTGTCCACAAACAGGTGAGTCTTACCAAAGATAACTTAGTAAAGCGACGATGGGTCGGGAGTCCACGATGTTGTTTTTGTGTTCATGACGAAACAACCCAACATTTATTGATTGATTGTCCTTTAGCGAAGTTACTTTGGTGATCTATTCATATTGCATTTAACATCACGCCGCCGGATAGCATAGATGCGCTGTTTGGGACGTGGTTAAATGGGTTACAACCGGAGGTTGCGACAAATACTCGGATTGGAACATGCGCACTTCTCTGGGCTATCTGGAACTGTAGGAATGATATGATTTTTAACAGATTACATATTTTAAACTTCTTGCAGGTTATTTTCAGAGCTACGGCATGGATCCGTATGTGGTTGTTACTCACTCCTATTGGCTCCAGGGGGCATTTCGCTACTGGGTGCAACCAATGGGAGATGGTAGTTCGGGCTATCTTCAACCGGTTTGGATGGCGGTCGCATAGTAGGATAGGTCCTTAATGTAGTCTCCTCCAGCCGGTCGTGGTTTTGATTTATTTGCTTAGCCTATTTTATTTGTGCTCCTTTGCGAGATGTACTCCGGATTACAGACTTTGTATTTTGCTGCACTTGCTTAATAATATGGCCGCATGCATCTTTCGGATGCAGAGGCCGGGGGATGACCTCCTTTTCAAAAAAAAAAAAATCAACTAGTACAAATGGTGGCACTCTGCAACTTGCAAGCATCGATTCCTCAACAATAATTACAACCATCCACTAAGTAGATAGAGTTTGTAACTACCTTAGACGACACTACTGATCAAAGAAGCTCTGAGCCCGCTAGTCGATATTGTGAATATCAATACAGTTCTAGCTAAACACAAGTAACTCATCATGAAATAAATTTGTCTACGACAAGCAGGGTTCAGAATTTAGAGCATGCTGGAAGTAGACAACACTACAGAACTATGCTATCCAGAACAAAAGATGTAGCACAATTAGGTGTTGGGAGAGGCACTCCTGCACCAATTTTCTTATACTTAGCTACATATTCTTTTTTACTCAAACGATCGAAAGCTTCACAAATTCTATACACAAATTTGGACAAAGAAAGGGCATCACCTCATCCATCCCAAATTTTGGACAGAATAAACGTGTGAAGAAGTCATAACCAGATCCAGCAGGCGCCGGTCCTGTAAGCATGATACCACCACAAGACAACTTCTTAATTTCATCGATGTTAGGAAGGATGTCGGCAACCTCTTTTGCTGTAGAAAGTTCCACCTGAAAGCCATGCAAGGTGTTTATTAGGCAATTGATTTTTCGGAAGGAAAATTGACATGGTAGGAGAAACTAAAGAAAATAGCTGTTAAGGTTAGGAGAATGATCATAGCAGCACCAACATGCTCCATCTTACAATGGGGAAGTTTATTTTCCAATGTAATAATGCAGGTAAAACAGGGGGGAGACGGTACGATGAGATCACCGTCGGCCGCCGATTTGTGAACACTGATCACCGGTGCGCCGTTTAGGGTCTCCGGAATCGCCGGCATCTCGTTGCAGCCTAGAAAATCAATCATGGGGAAATTCAGCTCAATAAACAGCTTCCCGTGGGCCTCGCCTGGGCCCCCTGGTGCAGGTACTTTCTCTGCAGTCAGGATACCGGACTTGGTCATGAACTCGATCATGCCATGCTCAGGGAGAACGGCCGTGAAGAGGAAGTGGGCGGAGGCCAACGTCGCGTGCCCACACAGGTCGACCTGAAAGCGACGAAGCGTGCTCGGAGTCAACGCAGGCCAGCCCACGGGTTCTTCAGATCGGTCGATGCTGGTAGTAGAAAGGGGATCCGAGATTTTGGGAGGAGATGGGACGGAGGGCTATGTGGTTACCTCGGTGACGGGAGTGAACCATCGGAGGTGGAAGAGCGGGGCGGCGCTGGGTGCCCGGGACAAGTCGCGGACGAGGAAGGCCGTCTCCGAGAGGTTGAACTCGGTGGCGACGGACTGCATCCACCGCTCGTCCGCGGCGTTGTCGTCCTCAAGGAGGCACACCGCGGCGGGGTTGCCCTTGAATGGCTCGGTCGCGAAGGCATCCACCTGCGACGAGACCACGACGGCCGACCCAACGTCACTTTCCGACAGGTGCGACCGTGCGAGTGAAGAAGAGTAGCGGGGAAGAGTACTGACCACGGCGTATCGGATGGCTTTCTTGCCCATTTCCACGAACACGGCGTCGGCGGCCGCTGCTCCAATTTTGGAACGGAGGGAGTAGTACTCAGCAATGGCGAGACGACGAGATGGAGTCTATGGGTTTTCCTTGTCACGAAGGACAGGGTATCAAACACCAGTTCACTGAGTCGACTTCGCGTCACCGGTACACATATAAGATTTTTCAACGTCTCACATTTTTTCCATCGTAGTCAAAGAGTTCGTCGCAAGACGCCGTGCAAAGAGGTGTACATTGGGGGAAAAATATCTGGTGCTACCAAGTTTTAGGTGATACCATGATACAAGTTTTTGGACCGTTGGATTTTCGGATCTGATGGCTCTCAATAACTCTGCAACATTTTGCAAAAAAGCCTACCAGGAGTACATAAATTGCGCATAGGTTCAACAGATCCAACAGCTCACGGATGTCGTCCATTGTAAGAATCCGACGGCCGAGATGTCCGTATCATGGTATCACCTAAAACTTGGTAGCACCAGATACTCTCCCGTACATTGGGAGGGGCGAGGCACCTCCACAATGATTCCCGCACAGAAACATGTGCCATCTCGTGCCCTGTGTGTTCAGAACGTGCATATTTGTATTTCCGATCCACCTCTTTATTCCTTGTATATATAGTTAAGGTTGTGGCTCACTTTGTACATCATATATACGTGCGATTGCACCCGATCAATGCATCGAGATGTTGACGTATAATGTGTTGACTAGTCTCTTCCATCAGATCGGTATTTTGGTTGCATTGACTAGAACATGGACTTGTACGTGGTATCGGAGCCGAGATGTCTTGAGTTCAAGACCCGGCTGGCGCAATTAAATTGCAGCCCACTTTCGGTCCATGTTTAGGCCTAAGGTAGCCACACGTGAGGGGAGTGTTGACATATAATGTGTTGACTAGTCTCTTCCATCAGATCAAACTTTTGGTTGCATTGCTAGAGCATGCACTTCTACATATGGGAGGGAAAGGATTGGTGCAATAGTTGTTTGTATGATGGATGTTTATTGCTTGAGCCTCGTGGGCATATATATAGAAGTACAATGATCAACTTGGAGTATAAGACAAGGCAGGACAAGTTTATCCTATACTTCCTAATAAACATATACTCAACATCCCCCGTAGTCACAACAGTAGACGCTGACGGTGAGATTGGGGAATAAATACGAAGGCAAGCCGACGGACACCCCCCCCCCACACACACACACAGTCGTAACGATCGATGCATCGCGGAAGGCGTAGCCGAAGTGGAAACCGACGGCGTTGCTCAAGCAAGGCGGTAGCCCTTTGTGCCCATTATCGAGGGAGCCGAGAGCGTGGGTGGTGTAGCCATAGTCGAGGTAGCTGTGCGAAGAATGTCATGGTCAATGTCGAGTCGGGGTTGGTGGTGTCGAGGAAGTCGTCGTGGAGCCGCGAGCGCAAGGAGGCGCCGAGTTAGTCATGGGCGCATTGGTGTCAAAGTAGTGGTGCGCCGGGGAGAAGACGATGTTGATTAGGTGTCGCGCCGGGTTTGCCAAGCCCGGGGATACGTCGTAGAAGAAGGCACGCGTCGGTGTTGCCAGCACCGGGCATGCGTAGATGGATGAAGACGAAGTTGACGAAGAGCCGCACCACGCTTGCTAGGCCCAGGGACACGTCGTGGACGAAGGCACGCATCGGTGTTCCCAACACCGGGCATGCGTAGACGACGGACATGCACGAGCTGTACGCCATGTTGAGGAGTCGAAGGGCCAGCAAAGAAGATGACTCAACGATGGTTGCGGCGTAGTGCGAGGCTGATGTCGCCAACGGTAGTCGAAGCAGACGAAGTGGTCGGGGAAGATGACGGCAATGCTGGCAATGGGCTGTTGCTGGACGAAGACGAAGGGGGTGGACGGGTGGCGGAGGCGGCTATGGGGGTAGCGGCGGCTAGGTTAGGAGCGCGACGACGACGACGCTCGAAGTAGGCGAGTAACCCAACATCGTGACGAAGACCGGCGCGGACGGTGGTATTCCCGCGCCGAGGAAGACGGCGCAGCGCATACCACGGGAGGTCGACGCGCGGTGACGGCGCAGGGGACCGCGGCGCCACGGTACGAAGGGGCGACACGACGCGGCGGCAGCAGGCGGGACGAGGCGGCGATGGGAAGACCTTGGGGCAACGGCGGGGACCGCGTATCATCGCACTACGGTCCGAAGGGGCGACGCAATGGTGACGCGCAGGTTGGTGTAACCATGGGGACGGCCTCGGGCGGCGGTAGAGACCGCGTGTCAAGCTCGTTACCGCCCGACGGGGCGATGGAGTGGCTGCGGGAGGGTCGGTGCAGCCACGGAGACGGCCTGGAGCGGATGGCTTCGAAGCGGCGGTGGACCACGGGCCACAGCACTACGTCCCGAAGGGGCGACGCGGCGGTGGCGCGGGTTGGTGCAGCGGGAGAAGAACAATGGAGCGGCACAACGGCGGCCCATTGCTCGATCGGTGGAGGGGCACGCTGAACTCGAGACATTCTTTAAGGACCTACGGAGGTGCGCGCAACCAAGATGCCAGGTTGGTCGCACGGCGTAGATGAGGTGGATCGCGGCGGCGGGCGGGTGATCAATCCGATCGCGCGCGAGGTCGGGGATGCCGCTCGGTGGAGGCGGGATGACGGTGGAGTCTGAGATGAAGCCGGCAACGACGGTCGGCAGGGCTGCCATACAGGCGCGGCGTGGATCGACGGGTAGGCCGGCGCGCGAACGGCGCCTGTGATGAGCCACCGCATGTCGCGATGCCGCCGGGTCGGGGCGATGAAGGTGTCCCAGCGGAGTAGGGCGGGGACGGCCGGCGTAGATCGACAGACGAGCCGACGTACGAATGACAGCCATGAGGATCCGTCTATCGCACGAGGCCGCCGGATCGGTGAAGAAGCCGGCCGATCACGCCGGTGTCGGAGTAGAGACGCGCGGATGTCGACGGCGGCGACGGGCGACGCAAACCGATCAAGCATAGATCCGAAGACCCAAAAAAATGCTGATCAAAGCGAATGACGAGAGAGAGAAACCCCGAATCAAAGGATCTGGAAAAAGACTCTCTAGGGCATCCGGTCAACATGATCGGCGGACAAACCCTAGGTACGGGCGGCACGGCCTTCCGGCGACAGTCATGGAGACCAACCGCCCTGGGGCGGCGCGCGGGTCAGAAGCGGGGGTGACGTATAATGTGTTGTCTAGTCTCTTCCATCAGATCGGTCTTTTCATTGCATTGGCTAGAGCATGCATCTGACGCCCGGGTAATCAAGCTACAACAATCCCCTACTAACGATGCCATGTCGCCTCAGTTACTGTTGATAAACTCGCGTTGTTTCGAAACCAGATCAAATACAAATTTGAAATAAAGTTAAACGATAAAAGTTTTCAAACTTTAAAACTAAAATGTTCTAAATGTGTCAAATAAAACATAAGTAATTATGGTGGAGGATCCGCATCTTTATATATTAATGGAAGGCTCTAAAATAATTAAAATAGTTGTTAAAACAATTAATTAAATGCCTTTTGAATTTTTTAAAATATTAAGCTATTTTATTTTGGTTAAGGATTAATGTGGCAGTGGTGGTTTCAATAAAGTTAATTTAGGTATTCATAATATAATTCACATAACTAGAATAAAATGAAGAATAAAATAAAACAGAAAAGAAAATAAGAAAAGGTAAAAGAAAACAAAACAAATAAAAATAGGAAACACCTCCCTAGACTAGGCCTTGGCCCATTTGGCCGAGCGGCCGACTGGCCTGTCGGCCCATCCACCCTCACCCCCTGGCCTATTAGGCCTCCACCCCCGAACCCTAGGGACCCCAACCCCGTTTCTCTCCTCCCACGCTCCGGACGCGCCGCCACACACCGCGCACGCGTAGGGCCGCGCCCAGCCCCGCATCCCCCGTTCCTCCGCGTGGTTGCACCGTTGGCCCGCCCCCGTCGCCGCTCGCCGCCTCCTCGTTCAACCTGCACGGCCGCCGGCCCCGTCCCTGTCGCACGCTCCCTGCGGCCCCGACGAACACGCCCGTGCCCGAGGACCGCCGCCTCCGCTCCTCCTGCCATCCTCACACCGCCTCCTTCGGGAACTCGTCCCGTGGCAGCTGCGGCTGGATCTCCGCGTTCGTGCCGGCCCAAGCTGCCTCGCCGCCGGAGATGGGTGGATCCCGGAGGACCCATCGCGCCTCCCTCGCCTTCCTCCCCCTCCGCCACTGGTCACCCGCCATCATCGCCGGAACCTCCCCGACCTCCTCCTCACCGCCCCGCTCCCAAATAGCTGTGAGCACCTCCCTCCACCCCTTTCTCCTTGCACGCGCTCGCCGCCGTGTTCGCGCGCTCGCCGCGTGCTGCGCTCGGTGTGACCACGCACCACGTGCGCCCACGCGTCCTCCCCCACGGCCACCCTGGCCGGTGGGCTGACGCATCGCTCGAGCCATGCGCTCACCCCATGCCCCGCCTCCGCCCTTGGCCATGCAGGCCACCGTCGCGCCGGCCAGCTCCGGCACCCCGCCTCGCCCCGGGTCTGACCTTCGGGCGCCCACACCCGTCGCCCGTCGCCCGCAGAGCCGGTGCGCCCGTCGCCCGCTAGCCCATGCCCGCTAAGGCCCTGGGCCAATGACACGGGGGCCCCACCCAAAAACGTTTAATAAGAATGTTAAAAAAATAAAATAGATAAATAAATATAAATAATTAATAATATTAATTAATTAATTAACTAGATAATTAATCTAATTAACCCTATCTTTAATTAACCTAATGGATAATTAACTAAATTAAATAATGATAAGATTAAACTAATTAATTGTGATTAATCTAATTAACTTTAATTAGTTAAACTAATCAGGATTAGTTAATTAAATATAGAGTTAAATATATTGTGCCACTGACCAGTGAGACTCACTGGTCAGGTTGACCAGTCAACCATGCTGATGTCTTAAATCCTTTTTCGAATTAATTTAATTAATATTAAATTCCAGAAATTAATAAAAACTTTAGAAAATCATATCTTTTAAACGGTAACTCGGATGAAAATAATTTATATATGAAAGTTGCTCGGATTTTTGAGACGCATCTAAATACGCAGACCGTTCATCAACCACACGTCCCTAGCATACTGAACCCGCAACTTTCCCCCTCCGTTTCATCCGCCCAAAAACGCGAAACACCGGGAATACTTTCACGGATGTTTCCCCCCTTCATCGGTATCACCTCCTACCGCGTTAGGTCACACGTAGCACCGCGTATTGCCTTGTTATATTTTTGTAGCGACCAGACCTCAAACAGTCTAATCTCCGTGCATCAGTGTCATCCCTGGATCAGTAATGCTGACACGCACGGTACTTGAAGGATTTATAACAGAGTGGCAGTCACACACTTATTACATCGATAGTCCAACGATGAATTTATTACAAATAATATGGTTGAAGGCCATCTAACATGATAACAGCAGAAGGCTTGGAAGATAAGTGAGTCCATCAACTCCAGCGGCATCACTGAGTATAGAACCACGACCTAAAAAGGGGCATCTTACTCGTCGTCTGAAAAGTCTGCAACATGAAACGTTGCAGCCCGAAAAATGGGTCAGCACATGTAATATGCTGGCAAGGTAACACAAGAGATGCAATGAAAGTAAAGCTATACTATATGCAATATGGCTGGTGGGAAGCTCTATGGTTAAGTTTTTGCGTAAAGCCAATTTTTTCCTACTTCAAAGGAATGTATTTTAATTAACTATCATGGTAGTTGAAACATCGTTGAGAAGATAGACATCCTCTCAACCCCAATTAAAATTCCTCATTAAACCCAACAAAATTAAATTAAAGTAACATGTTGAGATGCACATGATAATCCAAGTACCAGATACTCAAGATGTCCATAAGCGGGGACACGGCTAATCATGATCAGTTTGTACACTCTGCAGAGGTTTGTGCACTTTTCCCACAAGACTCGATCGCCTCCGTTTGGTTTCTCGCACTGCATGGTGTTTGAGAAACGGATGACCGAGACATAGTCTTTCCGAAGAGGTCCCCTTAACCAGATAGATAGGCCGGTACACCTACAAAACCCACTACATCTGCTAGCCCATCATGGAAAGGTTTCCCACAACTTACTCAACTATGCCAGAGCCCATATTGGCATGTGGCTGCACACGAAAGTTTCTAGTATGAAAAATCTCATGATCCCTTTGAGCCTAGGTGGCGGTCCAAAAGAAAAATAGGCAATCCTGGAATACCCATATGCCTCAATCCACCCAGATGTGTATTAATGTTGCCACCTTAAGTTGAACCATTAATTAACAACTCACGTCTGTCATGGATTTCACTCAAACCCAAACCACGTCTACGAGCATAGCATGTCCTAACAGCAAACGTAGAAGTAACTCCCAAGGGTTTGAATGTAATGCAGGTAATAGGTACTACCTCAATCTACTTCCCAATCCCACAAGTTAATTAATCCTACTCATGCATTGTATGAGGGTTTGACTAATGCAATGAAAACTGGGTAATTGGAAAGCATGATCAAAGTGTTACTTGCCTTGCTGATGATCCGCAAAACCTAGAGACTCAAAGTAGCAAGCGGCGCACTCCGGGTACTCTATCGCAATCAAACAAACAAGCATACAATAAGTACTTAACTAATGCACGGGTAAAACTCAAATAAGAGATCTAACCAGAAAGTTCAACTTAAGAACTCCGGTTTGCAAAAAGAATCAACTCGAAAGAAGCAACGAAACTCAAACTGCAAAAGAAACGAGCTCTGAATTACTAGTTGGCCTAAAGTCAAATTTTACAGTAGACAAAACTTTGTTCAAGTTGATCTAACGTAAAGAGGGCTTCGAGACGAAGATCTAGGATTTTGAATCACCTGATTCCGACTCTCGAGCGAAAAGAAAAATGAAAAACAAGATCAGGGCAGAAATCACGATCGGAAAAATCGCGGTTTAAATACCCCGAAAAAGAAAAACGACGAACGGGCTAACGAACGAACGTTCGCTGTCTGCGGTTAACTAACGAAAAGCGTTCGTTAAAACGAACGTACAGACGAACGTCCGCTATTTAACTAAACCGGCGGAAAATAAAAAAACCGAACCGATCTATTAAAAAAACAGATCTAGGTTTTCCTAACTAAAACCGATCTAATAACCGAAAAAAAACTACCTCACTCCGGCGAACTCCGGCGGGCTTCCGGCGAGGGGCGGCGGCGGAGGCTGCGGCTAGCGGTGAGGCGGCGGAGCAGCGGCGGCTCGGCGGCGGGGCGGTAGGGCAACGCGGCGGCGGGGCGACGGGAGGCGGCGGCGGCGGCTTCCGGCGGCAGGGCGGGAGGCGGCGGCGGCGGCTTCCGGTGGCGGGGCGGGAGGCGACGGCGGCGGCGGCTTCCGGCGGCAGGGCGGGCTAGGGTTTCGGGCGGCTGCGGGGGCGAGACGGGAGTTGGGCCGGCCTGGGGCGGCTAATAAAGCCCAGGAGTCCTGGGCGAATAAGACTCCTAGTCGGTTTCTGTTTTTTTTTCTTTTCTAAAAGAGTCCCGACACAGAAAAACTAACGAAAGAAATACCAAACGGACTCCAAAATTCCCGAAATAAATTTTCGCCGTCCTCTAATAATATTTAAGACAAAGTGAACATTTTTCCCGGACCTAAATGCAATTTTGAAAAACGCGTATTTTTCCTATGCAAATAAATCCGCGAATAAATCCAGAAAATTTCCGAAAGTGATTTTAACATTTTTCCTCCAATATTTCTGTTATTTTGGAGAAGTCATATTATCTCCGCTCATATATTTTATTTAGAAATATTTTTTAGGAGAGAAAAATAATTAGAATCACACTGTCCTCGTACCGGTATTCGAGCGAACTCAAATACGAAAACGGTAAAATCCTCAACTCTCTCCGTAGGTCCTTGAGTTGCTTAGTATTTTCGAGGAACGCCAGGAACAAAAATGCAAAAACATGAAATGCAAATATGATCTATCTATAACATTCCAAATTGAAAGTTTGGGATGTTACAAACCTACCCCCCTTAAAATGAATCTCGCCCTCGAGATTCGACTTGGCTAGAGAATAGGTGTGGGTGGTCCTTGCGTAGATCATCTTCTCGTTCCCAGGTGGCTTCTTCCTCGGTGTGGTGACTCCACTGAACTTTGCAAAACTTGATAACCTTGCTGCGAGTAACTCTGCTCGAAAATTCGAGAATCTTAACGGGCTTCTCCTCGTAGGTCAGATCACTGTCCAACTGAATTGCTTCCAGGGGTACTGTGTCTCTAAGCGGTATATCGGCCATCTCCGCATGACACTTCTTAAGCTGCGAAACGTGAAGCACGTCATGCACTCCTGACAATCCTTCGGGCAATTCCAACTTATAGGCAACCTCTCCCATGCGTTCCAAAACACGGTAAGGTCCCACAAATCTCGGGGCTAACTTCCCTTTAACTCCGAAACGTTTAACTCCTCGCAGAGGCGATACTCTCAAGTATGCTGTGTCTCCGATCTCATAGGTTATCTCCTTGCACTTCGAGTCTGCATAACTCTTCTGTCTGGACTGAGCTACCTTCAGTCTATCTCGGATTAACTTCACTTTCTCCTCAGACTCTTTGATTAAGTCTGGTCCAAACAACTGTCGGTCTCCAACTTCATCCCACGACAACGGTGTTCGGCATCTCCTTCCATACAATGCCTCGAACGGTGCCATCTTCAAACTGGCTTGATAGCTGTTGTTGTATGAGAACTCCGCGTAGGGCAAGTTGTCATCCCAACTAGATCCATAATCTAATGCACAGGCTCTTAGCATATCTTCCAAAATCTGATTGACTCTCTCCGTCTGTCCATCAGTCTGCGGGTGAAATGCTGTGCTAAACTCTAGTCTGGTTCCCAAAGTTTCATGTAATTGATTCCAGAACTTTGAGGTAAACTGGGTTCCTCTATCTGATACGATGCTCCTCGGAACTCCATGAAGACACACAATTCTGGTCATGTATATCTTTGCCAACTTTGCACTGGTATATGTGGTTTTCACCGGGATAAAGTGGGCTACCTTCGTCAATCGGTCTACTACTACCCAGATTGAATCATATCCTGCTTTGGTCCTGGGCAATCCGGTGATAAAATCCATACCAAGCTTCTCCCACTTCCATTCGGGTATTGGCATAGGTTGTAACAATCCTGCTGGCTTCTGATGTTCTGCCTTTACTCTCTGGCATACATCACAAACTGCTACATACTCCGCAATATCCTTCTTCATACCGGTCCACCAGAAAATATCCTTCAAATCCAAATACATCTTAGTATTTCCTGGGTGAATCGAGTATGGCGAATCATGAGCCTCTTGTAAAATCAACTTCCTAATCTCCGGGTCATTGGGCACATAGATTCGATCCTCAAACCATAGGGTGTCGTGTTCATCCTCACGAAAACCTTTAGCTTTTCCTTCGTTCATCTTCTCCTTTATAGCGACAATCTCCTTGTCAGCTTTCTGAGCTTCTCTGATTTTATCCATCAGGGTAGAATGGATTTCTAATGTTGCTACATAGCCTCTCGGAACTATCTCCAAACGTAGTTCTCGTAGGTCCTCGGCTAACTCCTTTGGAAACTCCTCCATCCTTAGGGTATTGACATGGCTCTTACGGCTTAGCGCATCAGCTACTACGTTAGCCTTTCCGGGATGATAATGCAATCTCATGTCATAATCCTTAATGAGTTCCAGCCATCTCCTTTGCCTAAGATTCAACTCCTTCTGAGTGAATATATACTTCAAACTCTTGTGGTCCGTATATACTTCACAATGGTTTCCAATAAGAAAATGTCTCCACGTCTTCAATGCATGCACTACGGCTGCTAATTCCAAATCGTGGGTGGCATAGTTCATCTCATGAGGTTTTAGTTGTCGTGAAGCATACGAAACAACTCTTCCTTCCTGCATAAGAACTGCTCCAAGTCCTCGACGTGAAGCTTCGCAGTACACCTCATAATCCTTATGTTGATCTGGCAAAATCAACACAGGGGATGAGACCAACCTTTTCTTCAACTCCTGAAAACTAGCCTCACATTCTTCGGTCCAACTGAACTTGGTGTCCTTCTTCAACAACTCCGTCATTGGTTTTGCAATCTTCGAGAAATTCTCGATAAATCTCCGGTAGTATCCTGCAAGTCCAAGAAAACTTCGGATTTCTCCAACGGTCGTCGGTGCTTCCCAATTGGTCACAGTCTCCACCTTGGCGGGATCTACTGCTATTCCTTCTCCGGATATAACATGTCCGAGGAATCCGACTTCCTTCAACCAAAACTCGCATTTGCTAAACTTGGCATACAACTGATGTTCTCTGAGCTTCTCCAATACCAAACGCAAATGCTCTTCATGCTCCTCTTCATCCTTCGAGAAGATCAATATATCATCTATGAACACTACGACGAACTTATCCAAATACTCCATAAACACTTTGTTCCTCAGGTTCATAAAGTATGCCGGTGCGTTTGTCAGAACAAACAACATAACGGTATACTCATACAACCCATACCTAGTGGTAAAGGCCGTCTTAGGGATATCTTGCTCTCGAATCTTCAATTGATGGTACCCTGATCGTAGATCGATCTTCGAAAATACCTTGGCTCCTTGCAATCTATCGAACAGATCATTGATCATTGGCAATGGGTACTTATTCTTGATCGTTACTTCATTCAATCCTCGGTAATCAACAACCATTCTTAACGATCCATCCTTCTTCTCCACTAAAAGTACTGGCGAACCCCAAGGCGAAGAACTTGGGCGTATGAATCCTTTATCCAGTAACTCCTTAATCTGCTTCTTAATTTCCTCCAAATCCTTTGCGGGCATCCTATATGGTCTCTTGGAAATTGGCCCGGTGCCTGGAAAAAGTTCAATCAAAAACTCTATATCTCTATCCGGTGGCATGCCAGGTAACTCCTCTAGAAACACATCCGGATAATCCTTTACTACTGGCACTTCCTCCTGAACAACTCCCGTGAGAGAATGCACTTGAGTCCTTGTAGGCGAATGCCTAGATACATACTTAATCCTTTTTCCCTCCGGGGTGGTGAGCAAAATAGACTTACTGGCACAATCAATGTTACCTCCATACTTTGATAGCCAATCCATACCTAATATCACATCCAATCCTTGTGACTCCAGAACTATTAGGTCAGAGGGGAAAGTATGGCGTCCTATGATCAATGGTGTCTGAAAACACCCTTGGTGTGCCATATAATCTGCTCTAGGTGAACTTACTAACATGGGGGTCTTAAGAACTCGGGTGGACATCCTATGTCTATTTACGAATCCCCTTGAAATATATGATTGTGTAGGATCGAAAGTATGTCTAGAGGGGGGGGGTGATTAGACTACTTGTAAATATAAAAATTCTGCCTTTTGATCATGAACAGTTTTTGGCAGTTTCACAATTATGATCAAGTCAAGTATCACCCTACACATGCAACTCTAGAGTATAAGCAGCAGAAAGTAAATTACACATGTAGTAAAGAGAGGTGGAGAAGATCAAACGCAATTTGGAGACGCGGAGATTTTTCCCGTGGTTTCGATAGGTAGTGCTATCGTACATCCACGTTGATGGAGACTTCAACCCACGGAGGGTAACGGCTGCGCGAGTCCACGGAGGGCTCCACCCACGAAGGGTCCACGAAGAAGCAACCTTGTCTATTCCATCATGGCCTACGCCCACGGAGGGCTAGCCTTACTCGGGGTAGATCTTCACGAAGTAGGCGATCTCCTTGCCCTTACAAACTTCTTGGTTCAACTCCACATCTCGATGACGGAGGCTCCCAAGCGACACCTAACCAATCTAGGAGGCACCACCCTCCAAAAGGTAATAGATGTTGTAGATGATGATGAACTCCTTGCTCTTGTGCTTCAAATGATAATCTCCCCAACACTCAACTCTCCTCACTGATATGGCTGTGGTGGAAGAAAGGATTGAGTGGAAAGCAACTTGGGAAGGTTAGAAATCAAGTTTCATATGGTAGGAATGGAGCAACTTGATCTCAACACAAGCAGTGGCGGCGCTGGGTGTATGCCTCTGTATTCACAGGAATACCCAAGATTTAGATGGAAAAAAAAATTATACATATACATCTCAGCCCAGCCAGCCCATGGCCCATGCCCAGCACACGACTAGTCAACCGCAGGCTCGCTGGCTCGCTCGCATCCAGCACCGCTCGCATCGCTCCTCGCTCGCCAGCCGCCAGGCTCCTCGCATCGCACAGCGCCGCCGGACGACTGGACGAGGACGGCCGGAGCCGATGTCCCCGCCCCCGCCCCCTGCGCTGGTCGGGACGGGCGATCTTGGCGGCGGCGCCCCGCTCCCCGCGCCGACGGCGCCCGGCCGGCCGGCCCCCCGTCCGCCCCTCGTATTCAGCTCGGGCGACCTTGGCGGCGGCGCCCCGCCCCCCGCGCCGGCGGCGCCCGGCCCCCCACCCGCCCCTCCTCTTCGGCTTGGAGGGAGTAGTAGCAGCCGAGCTGGGATGGGGAATCCTGGTGGCGGCACCCCGCCCCCTGCGGCACAGAAACAGAAGGTGCGACACTGCTGCGTTTCTCTCCCAATTTGGGAATTTCTTGATTTGCTCTAATTTAATAGATGCAGATACAAGTATTTAAATTTATGTTCCCTTTGTTTTCCTAACTTAGATGAAGAGGAGTGGAATTGTTGGCAGTAGCATATTTGCAATGTGGGAAAAGGCGACCGCAAAGTTATATTGTAAGAAGGATATCATCACTTTATCAATCAAAAAGTACTTATGTATTCATGTCGTTATGGTCTGATACATTGAAATATTGCTATTGTCGTTATGCTAGTGTTGTTTTGTTCATATATTGCTAGTGTTATGTTATTTGGTTCATATACTACATTTAGAGCAAAAAAAAAATTGAATGAATACCCAGCCTTCATTTCCTGGAGCCGCCACTGAACACAAGGGTAGGTAGTTCTCTTCTCAGAAAGTGTAAGGTAGGAGTGGTAGTTCTTTCTGATGGCTCTCTCCACGAATGAAGATGGGGTGGAGGGGTATATATAGCCTCCACACAAAATCCAACCGTTACACACATAATTGAGCAATCTCGGTGAGACCGAAGTGGAAACTCGGTCAGACCGAAAGTTCAAATATAGTGAACGTTGGGATTTTCGGTGGGACCGAAAATACCATCTCGGTTAGTCCGATTTGAGTCAAAGACAGGAACTTGCCAGTTTCGGTGGGACCGAAATCATCAACTCGGATATTCCGATTTGAGGACAAACAGTTACAGAAGGTTGGCTGCCCATGTTTCGGTGAGACCGAACTCAAACTCGGAATGACCGATTTTTCTAGGGTTTGGCTTATGGCTGAGGTGGTTCATCTCGGTGGGACTGAGTTTGGAAAATCGGTTTGTCCGAGATTACTTATGAGTGTGTATAGTAGTGAAAGTTGCTGATAGTTGAAGGAGATATATCACTAAGCACTTGAGCAACCAGATCATCAACACAACCTCATCCCCTTTTAATAGTATTGGCTTTTCCTATGGACTCAATGTGATCTTGGATCACTAAACCAAAAATGGAGTCTTGAGCTTTTGCCAATGCTTGCCTTAGCATTTTGAGGGGTCCACTTCTTCAGTCATTTCCATACCCATATCACTGAACTTCTCTGAAATGATTCTCAAGTAACTATTAGTTCAATGATATATATGTTGTTATTAATTGCCAAAACCACCCGGGGATTAGTTGCACTTTCAATCTCCCCCTTTTTGGTAATTGATGACAACATATAGATCAAAGCTTCGACAAAGGATATAATCAATGAATAATATCGTCGCTTTGAGAAGTATGTGATAAGCAAGAGCTCCCCCTAAATCTGTGCATTATTTAAAATTTGCGTTTGAATGCAAATGCACAATCGATTAGGATTATGGGTCACTCTTCCATGTCACATACATCTTGGTGGAGCGCACAAAATGATAAGAAAGAATAACATGCACCCAATCACCAAGACAAGAGTAAATGATCATACAAGATAGGAAAAGCATATGATAAGCATTAAGCACACATTAAAGCATAGTATGACCAAGCACTCATTAAGGTAGCATCAAACGTAGTATCAAGCACACTGAAAGTTTCAAGAACCAAAAGAACCAAATGTATCTCAAAGAAACCGCAAAAGAACGAAAGAGCACTCTCTCTCTCTCGAAGCCCTATGATCTATACAATTTCTCCCCCTTTGGCAACAAGTTACCAAAAAGTTTGAAAAAGCATAGAGCTAAGCGTCACTGTGGGCTCTGCTGGCGGCTCCCGTCTGGGTAGATGTCGGAGTAGATATGACGGTATCGGCGAAGACTTCAGCTGATGTCTGCGCTGGAGGAGTGGATGCTGGAGCTGTGGCTGGAGTGACTGCTGGAGCTGTGGGAATAGCAGCTGATCGGGATCCTCTGGGAACCGGAGCAGTCTGGCGATGAGAGTCCTGGACTAGGTCATCCTGCATGAGCTCTGCCTTGTCCTGCCTTGCTTCCTCCATGTCTGCCTCAAGCTTGTTGACGGTCACCTGAAGTTCAGTCAGCTTCATGTCCAGAGCGTGGACCTTCTCGTCAACAATCCTCTCTAGGCTCTCCTGAGATTGTTCAATGCTGGCCAGGCGTTGTTCAATCCTCTGGGTAGCTTCAAGAATCTGCTCTCCGAAGCTCTTTGGTTTAGCTGCTGCTGCTGCTGCCTCTTTATCAGCTTTGGCTTTCCTAGCAGCTTCAATCTTTGCTTGACCTTCAACCGAAGTTGGATCCTCCTCGTCCATCACAACAACGTTATCTTCATGCTCTGGCTGCAGTGGTAAGTGCTTCCTATCCAACAGGAATTTGCCCGTGCCAAACTTGGCATTGATAAGCATCTGAATCTGCGGGGCAAATCCACATGACCTCTTCTGGTCAGCTGTAGTCCTCTTAATGGTCTCTACCATTAAGTCCATCACCTTGAAAGGTGCCTTCTCATCAAGTATGTGCAGCATGTTGATAGAATAGCCTCGGATCATGCGATGGTCTCCAGACTTGGGCATCAAGGTATGCCTTAGAATAGTGTTAGTGGTAGGTAGACCTGCCTAGAGATAGTACACTGAGCCAAGCTTCCACCCTTCCAAATCTGCTGCGGGGATCTCCTTGTACATGTTCTTCATGGAATCATGGTTCTTCTTAGGAATCCCATAGACATCAATGTCGTCCTCTCTTTGCACTGGAGCATTCAGAAGTTCTGCCCATTCTTCAACAGACGAAGAAAACCTTTGACCTTCAGTCATCCAGGTGATCTTCCCATCAGGATAGAAGTGGGTTGTGGCATAGAACTGCATAATCATCTCGTCGTTCCAATCTATCAGTTTCTGACCCACAAACTCATCAACTCCACATGCAGTGAAGCTCTCATGCACATGGGGAAAGAAGTCTCGGTGCTCTTCACTGTCAATGTACTTCCAGTCAACGTATCTGGTATCTGCAACAATTGGCTTCTTATCCATCAGCACAGTCTCATAGAAGTCCTGCTGCTCTCTGGTGTGGAATCTGGGGTCCACAGCAGTCCTTCTCCTCACGGCATATGGATCAGCTTGTCTCCATAGCCTGAGACCTCTATCTTTCCTTGTTTTCATATCCTCGGCTTGAGGATGAGCATCGTTGTGGAGCGGCAGTTTTGGACGGAGCTTCAGCAACACATGTTCTTCTTCATCAGACTCAGACGGTGGCACATCACCTTTGTTCTTCTCAGAGGCTGGAATGTTCCTGGTTGTCCTCTTGGGCTTGGCAGAAGGCTTTGCTGGAGCTGCCTTTGCTTGAGCAGGCTTCTTGGGCTTAGAAGTGGCTTGAGCCCTAATTGCATCACCCATGAGTTTCTGCTTCTGAGGAGCAGGCTGGGGTGCTTCTTCTTCTTCTTCTTCCTCGGCTGCTGCATCTGCATGAGAATCAGCATACACTACCCTCTTCCTCTTGGAAGTTTTCTTCACTTTACTTGGGGCTGGCTCTCCCAAGTTCAGCTTTTTGGCAACAGCTGACTGCTTGACCTTGCTGGTGCCTTTCTTCGACTGCTGCCCTTGTTGCTCTTTGGCAACAACTTTTCTCTTGGGCTTGGAGGTTACTTCCTCAGCAATGAAGTCAGAGTCCTCATCATCAGAATTTCTCTGCTTTCTGGTTCTGGTGGCTGCAGGAGGCAAGCCACTAGGTGTACTCCTCTCACCATCATCAATAGGGCTACTAGCCTCAGGACTAGTATCTGCCTCAGGAATCTCTGCAAAAGGTGATTCTGACCTGTTCTGGCTGTCACTGGCATCTGACATGGCTGACAACCTGTGAATAGATAAGGTATAGGCAGAGTAGAAGAGTTATCACAAACTGCAGAAGTTTTTGCAAACAAAATGAGTTCAAATCTTAGTTTTAAGTTTTCACAGAATGCATTTCGGTCAAACCGATTTTCAGTTTCGGTGAATCCGAAGTGTATAACAGAAACTTACACACCACTTTCGGTTGGACCGAAATGGGTTTCGGTCCTACCGATAAACTAGGGTTTCACTAAAACTATGCTTCGGTCACACCGATTTGCACAACTCGGTTGGACCGAAAGTGCAGTGCAATGGCCAGAGGCCGAATCGGTCACACCGAGAATTTAAAACCGGTTTCACCGAGACGTGTTCCGTGGAAACCTAACCCTAAGAATTTTACTCGAAACTAGAGACGATCTGATGGAAAGGAAGTTTTTCAATCGTGGCTAGATGCAGGGCAAACCAATCGTGCAATGAGTCGGATGTGAGCACGAGAGGGATCGAGACTCACCCTAACTTGGTGGAGTCCCTCTACGGCGGCAACGGCGCGGAGGAGAAATCTGTTGACGGCGGCGGAGACCTGCGGCGAGGGCGCACAAGTGACGACGGCGATGATCCGAAGATCAGGGCGACGACAGCAGGGGACGTGGGAGCGAAACGGTTTGAAGGAATAATCAACGCGCGCTGCCCTCAGTATTTATATCCCCTTGCTGTCGGTGGGACCGAGTTGAAAAACTCGGTGACACCGAAATGGATAACTGCTATGCAGTTACGCATATCGGTCACGCCGAGATTTAGAACTCGGTTTCACCGAGATGAAACCTAGATCAGTCTAAATGGTTTCGGTTTGACCGAGTGGGAGAAGTTGGTCTGTCCGAAAATCACTTAGAAGGTTTTGGAAGTCAGCCTTAGACGGATCGGTGGCTCCGAGTGCTCCTCACTCGGAGGGTCCGAAAATGACTTGTTCAAAGTTTGTGATATGAGCATGAATAGAATTTGAGACAAGAAAGCATAGATAGCTAGGGGAGGTACTTAGGCATTCTTGTCCATCCATTTGGCCAGAAAAATCAAAACAACCAAAACAACAAATGGATGTCCTCGAATGGATAAAATCATGCATTCAACATGCTCACACAATAAGATAGCAAATGAAATATGTGTCAAACATGCACAACCAAAACTCTAGCTACTAGCACAAAATTTGTCGATGACTAGGTCATCTATATATGAGTATATTGACTTAGGAGCCAAATGAGAACATTTGATCATAGGTCATACTCATCGTTTAAGCACAAGTGGGGTTACCACTTTTACATAAAGCATTGATGTGTTCACATCATTTGGAGATGCTTTAGCTCAATTTTTAGAGCAAAGCTCCCCCTAGATGTGAGAACCCCTTTTAAAGGGTCAAACTAACCTTGGGTTGTCGTAGAAGACTTCATGTAGATGTTGAAGATGTGGATGCTCAATGTTGATGTAGATCATCAAGAGTTGGGAGCTATCCTTTGGATTAGGGCACTTTCAATACCTACATGGGTTAGTCCCACAAGGAACAAACAAGGATATCCATAGACATAGATTGAAGTTCACAAAAGATGATGTCCATGAAAGCAATGATTACCTTGTCCCTTGACTTACCAACAAGAGGGTTTGTGACTCCATGAACTAGTGCATGATGTGGAAGTTGATTGCACAAGTTGCCAAAATGAATATGAGTGAAGTATGTTGGCGGAGTCACCCTCAAGAACCTTCTAGTTCTTCTTCTTCGGGATCCACATCATCTTGATGGGAATCCTTGGGGTTGTAGTTGAGCTTGACGAAGTAGAACTTGACGTGTCCTTGGGAACCCACTTGACCATGGCTTGAGGTGCTTCAATGAATGCATCAATCTCCTCTTGAAGCTTGTCCTTGGCTTTTAGCTTGTGGTCTTGTGGTGGAAGGTCATCTTGAGCTTGTTCCACATTGGAAGAAGTAGGATCATACTTCTCCTTTTGAGAAACAAACTGTGGAGTAGGGTATTGAAGTTCTTCCCACTCAACACCTTCGGCGTTGAACTTTCGCTCAAAACCAATTCCTTGATTCTTCCGGTGCCTTCCTTGTTTGCGAACAATTTCCTCAAAGTTCTTGCTTCCGGCAAGACTCTTGTAGACACCTTTCTCTATGATTTCCTTCAATAAGCTATTCTCTTGCTCAAGTGTAACTTGGCTTGAAACATTGTTAGTGGAATCAAGAGAACTACTAGAAGCAACAATATTAGATTTAACATGGTTATTGTTACTACTAGAGGAAGAATTTTTCTTATGCTTGTCATGCTTAGTCTTAATAGGTGGCAAGAAATTAGACAAGAGAAGTCGTTTGGCAAGATATGAAGAACTCTTCTTTCGAAGATCGTCATTGATCGCTTTTAGAAACTCATGTTCTTGCTCTAGAGTGAGCTTCTCGAAGCGTAGCTTCTCATGAGATCTTAGGAGCTCTCTATGATCTTCTTGAGTTGTTTCATGAGCTAACTTAAGAGTGTTTAGTTCTTTAGTTAGACGCTCAATCTCCTTCATAGCATTGTCATTCGACTCTTCTCGACTATAAAGACTACTAGCATTTTCATCGTTACTAAGCTCACTAGATTTATCATGCAATAGCTCATCTTCACCAAGCAAGTCATCCTCATCACTATTGAAGTCAATGAATTCAGGGTGTGTTACCTTGGGGCCTTTAGCCATGAAGCATCTTACAATTCCCTCATTTGGTGAATCAAATAAGTCGTAGGAGTTGGAGTTGGAGGATACGAGAGCAAGACCGGCAACACCTTCATCTTGACTGTAGTCGGAGTCGGAGTGATAGCTTCCATCGGATTGATTGTCGGAGTCGTAGCCGGAGACCCATTCACCTACATGAGCTTGATGTCTTCTTCTTGTATAGCTCCTTGATGACTTGTCTTTCCTCTCCGAATCCTTGCTTCTCCGAGAGGGTCTTCGTTCATAACGATCATCTCTACTCCTTCTCTCTTTCCGAGGTGACTCATCTCTTGATCTTCTTCTTGGAGATTCTTCTCTTCTCTTGTGGGGAGCCGTACACTCATTTGAGAAGTGTCCGGGTCTTCCACAATTGTAGCAGTTTCGATCACGACTAGAAGATCTCTTTTCATCATATGATCTAGACTTTGAGCTTCTTTCTTTGCCTCTATTCTTGTAGAATTTGTTGAAGTTCTTAACCATTAGGCTTATCTCTTCATTGGAAATTAACTTGTCACTTGAGGTTGCGGGAGCATCACTTGTAGCTTTGTAAGCACCGCTTGACTTGTTGTGAAGCTCTTCCTTATCCTTAAGTGTCATCTCATGAGCAACAATTCTTCCAATGACTTCAGTTGGCTTGAGAGTCTTGTAGTTTGGCATCATTTGGATCAAAGTACACACGGTGTCATACTTTCCATCCAAAGCTCTGAGAATCTTCTTAATGATGAATCGGTCGGTCATTTCTTCGCTTCCTAAGCCGGCAATCTCATTTGTGATGAGAGCAAGCCTAGAGTACATTTCAGCGACTCCTTCACCATCCTTCATCTTGAACTTGTCAAGTTGACCTTGAAGAATATCTAGCTTTGATTCCTTCACAGATTCAGTACCTTCGTGCATTTCAACCAAAGTATCCCAAATCTCTTTAGCATTCTCAAGACGGCTGATTTTGTTGAACTCCTCGGGACACAAGGCATTGAAGAGAATGTCACAAGCTTGAGCATTGTTTTGCAACATCCGCAACTCTTCCGGTGTAGCTTCGCGATCCGGAACTTTTCCTTCCTCGAAGAATTCACCTTTCATACCAACACAAATAATGCCCCATGCGGCTGGGTTATGACCAAGAATATGCATTTTCATTTTATGCTTCCAACTAGCAAAATTTGTACCATCAAAGTAAGGACCTCTACGATAATTACCCTCACTAGACGCCATACTCTCCTAGGTTGTGAAACCAAGCTTATGGAGTCCAATGCAATGGAAACCAAAACAATGCAGACCAAAGCTCTGATACCACTTGTAGGATCGAAAGTATGTCTAGAGGGGGGTGATTAGACTACTTGTAAATATAAAAATTCTGCCTTTTGATCATGAACAGTTTTTGGCAGTTTCACAATTATGATCAAGTCAAGTATCACCCTACACATGCAACTCTAGAGTATAAGCAGCGGAAAGTAAATTGCACATGTAGTAAAGAGAGGTGGAGAAGATCAAACGCAATTTGGAGACGCGGAGATTTTTCCCGTGGTTCCGATAGGTAGTGCTATCGTACATCCACGTTGATGGAGACTTCAACCCACGGAGGGTAACGGCTGCGCGAGTCCACGGAGGGCTCCACCCACGAAGGGTCCACGAAGAAGCAACCTTGTCTATTCCATCATGGCCTACGCCCACGGAGGGCTAGCCTTACTCGGGGTAGATCTTCACGAAGTAGGCGATCTCCTTGCCCTTACAAACTTCTTGGTTCAACTCCACATCTCGATGACGGAGGCTCCCAAGCGACACCTAACCAATCTAGGAGGCACCACCCTCCAAAAGGTAATAGATGTTGTAGATGATGATGAACTCCTTGCTCTTGTGCTTCAAATGATAATCTCCCCAACACTCAACTCTCCTCACTGATATGGCTGTGGTGGAAGAAAGGATTGAGTGGAAAGCAACTTGGGAAGGTTAGAAATCAAGTTTCATATGGTAGGAATGGAGCAACTTGATCTCAACACAAGGGTAGGTAGTTCTCTTCTCAGAAAGTGTAAGGTAGGAGTGGTAGTTCTTTCTGATGGCTCTCTCCATGAATGAAGAGGGGGTGGAGGGGTATATATAGCCTCCACACAAAATCCAACCGTTACACACATAATTGAGCAATCTCGGTGAGACCGAAGTGGAAACTCGGTCAGACCGAAAGTTCAAATATAGTGAACGTTGTGATTTTCGGTGGGACCGAAAATACCATCTCGGTTAGTCCGATTTGAGTCAAAGACAGGAACTTGCCAGTTTCGGTGGGACCGAAATCATCAACTTGGATATTCCGATTTGAGGACAAACGGTTACAGAAGGTTGGCTGCCCATGTTTCGGTGAGACCGAACTCAAACTCGGAATGACCGATTTTTCTAGGGTTTGGCTTATGGCTGAGGTGGTTCATCTCGGTGGGACTGAGTTTGGAAAATCGGTTTGTCCGAGATTACTTATGAGTGTGTATAGTAGTGAAAGTTGCTGATAGTTGAAGGAGATATATCACTAAGCACTTGAGCAACCAGATCATCAACACAACCTCATCCCCTTTTAATAGTATTGGCTTTTCCTATGGACTCAATGTGATCTTGGATCACTAAACCAAAAATGGAGTCTTGAGCTTTTGCCAATGCTTGCCTTAGCATTTTGAGGGGTCCACTTCTTCAGTCATTTCCATACCCATATCACTGAACTTCTCTGAAATGATTCTCAAGTAACTATTAGTTCAATGATATATATGTTGTTATTAATTGCCAAAACCACCCGGGGATTAGTTGCACTTTCAGAATGCGATGCACCAGTATCAAAAAGAACTATTGCGGTAAATGTCTTAACCAAAAACTTACCGACAACAGCATCTGGTTGCTCTTCTACCTCCTCCACTGTCACGTGGTTCACTTGTCCTTTGTTGAACGGGTTGGGCTTCTTCCCGACGCTTCCATTGTCGTTCCCATTCTTAACTTCTGGGCATTCATTGGCATAATGTCCAGTCTTCCCACACTTGTAACAAGTGACATGGCTAAAACCCCTCTTGGTGGGTGTGGACGGTGCAGGGCGGTTCTTGTTTCCATTGGCTCCATTACCATTGCCATTCTTGGTGCCATTGTGGTTGTGTGAGCTACTTCCTCCATGGGTATGCTGAAACTGTCCTACTGCTTTAGGGGTAAAGCGAGGCTTTTGCTGAGCTCCAGAGTTATACTTTCCTTGCCCATACTTCCTCTTGCGACTCTCAATCTGCTGATGCTTCCTTTCAATCATCAGGGCTCAGTCAACCAACTCCTGATAGTTATTGAAAGTTGCCACCATCAGCTGTACACTCATCTCATCATTCAGCCCTTCCATAAATCTCTCTTGCTTCTTGGCATCTGTGGCCACGTCATCTGGGGCATAACGAGATAGGGTACTAAACTCATCCACGTACTGGGCCACAGTACGGTTCCCTTGGCGCAAATTGCGAAACTCCTGCTTCTTCATACTCATTGCTCCAGTCGAGACATGGGCAGTACGAAAAGCTTGCTGAAACTGATCCCAAGTCACATTGGCTACGGGGTAAGTGGCTGTGTAATTCTCCCAGCATGCTGCGGCTGGTCCAGACAACTGGTGTGCGGCAAATCGCACCTTCTCAGCATCCGAGCAGTTGGCGGTGGTCAAATCCCTTCCAATCTTGTGTAGCCAGTCATCAGCCACAATTGGTTCGATGCTGCTAGCAAACACGGGCGGTTGCAACCTTAAGAAACGTGTCAGGTTGTCCACGGGTGGTGGTGGTGGAGGGTTGTTGTTGTTGTTGTTGTTGTTGTTGTTGTTGTTGTTGTTCTGGTTGTTCTGAGTGTTCTGGACAAGAAGTTGCATCAGGGTGTTCTGCTGCTGGATCAACTGGGTGAGCTCAGGGGGAAACTCGAATTCACGTCTTGGAGGCATCTGATGGGTGTAGAGGGAAGATATTAGAATAGAAAAGAGGTCTAGGGGAAAATCACTACCCATATGCACATGAGACAAACACACAATCATATCACACCAATCAATTTCAAACAAGGTCTTACAAGTCTAACGATCGTTACAAAAGTGCTCTAAATCTAATATATGGAGGTATACTACTAGTCATAGGGTGGTCATCTAAAAATATTGATCGGCAGAGGATTCCATAATATCTGCCCCAGCTTCATCTTCATAGTCTTCATCCTTGCCATCCTCAGCTTCCGAATCCGTGTCATCTATGATGATATAATCTTCCGGTGGTATCTCCTTGGGTTCTTCTTCCTCATCTTCTTCTCCCATGAGTATCCCTAACTTCCGAGTCAAATCATCATTCTTCTCCACAAGTATCTTCATCTCCTCCTCATAACCGTCGCGTATAGACTTGAGTTCTTCTTCTAGCTCCAAATTCCTATTTAGGGCTTTCTTCAAATCTATCATCCCAGCACACATCTGGTGCTCCTGGTGACGAATGTGGTGGTTCAACTCCTGGATGAATGCTGCAATGGATATACCCTTCCGAGTGCTGATCATATCCCAGTTCTCATCTCGGCGTCCACAAATCTGGTAGATGGTGCCCTTTAGCTCCTGCTTGTAGACTTCTCCAATCCTTCCCATAGCAATGTGGGCTGCCATACTCCTTCCTAAGCTCCATGTAGGTGCATTAAAGGAAAATGCTATGAGTGAGGTGACGGGTGCGAACGTCCTTCCTGGAACTTGAGCTTGAATCAACCAACGCTCCTCCTCTGGTAGAGTGGCATTGTAGGTTCCAGTGAAACTTGGTAATCCAATGTGTAGATATCTGGTGACTTCCTTCAGGTGTCGTCCAAAGGGTGTATCATCATCCGGTTGCATGAACTTGTGCTTTGCTTCCACCATCCTAAAGAATAGAAAAGATGAGGAGTCAGAAGAGAGAAGAGTGAATAGTGTTCTAGGGCTTGTCTTAGTGGTCGTGTCCTACAGTCAGCGTGTGCTCTGATACCATCTTGTAGCGACCAGACCTCAAACAGTCTGATCTCCGTGCATCAGTGTCATCCCTGGATCAGTAATGCTGACACGCACGGTACTTGAAGGATTTATAACAGAGTGGAAATCACACACTTATTACATCGATAGTCCAACGATGAATTTATTACAAATAATATGGCTGAAGGCCATCTAACACGATAACAGCGGAAGGCTTGGAAGATAGGTGAGTCCATCAACTCCAGCGGGATCACTGAGTATAGAACCACGACCTAAAAAGGGGCATCTTACTCGTCGTCTGAAAAGTCTGCAACATGAAACGTTGCAGCCCGAAAAACGGGTCAGCACATGGAATATGTTGGCAAGGTAACACAAGAGATGCAATGAAAGTAAAGCTATACTATATGCAATATGGCTGGTGGGAAGCTCTATGGTTAAGTTTTTACGTAAAGCCAATTTTCCCTACTTCAAAGGAATGTATTTTAATTAACTATCATGGTAGTTGAAACATCGTTGAGAAGATAGACATCCTCTCAACCCCAATTAAAATTCCTCATTAAACCCAACAAAATTAAATTAAAGTAACATGTTGAGATGCACATGATAATCCAAGTACCAGATACTCAAGATGTCCATAATCGGGGACATGGCTAATCATGATCAGTTTGTACACTCTGCAGAGGTTTGTGCAGTTTCCCCACAAGACTCGATCGCCTCCGTTTGGTTTCTCGCACTGCATGGTGTTTGAGAAACGGATGACCGAGACACAGTCTTTTCGAAGAGGTCCCCTTAACCAGATAGATAGGCCGGTACACCTACAAAACCCACTACATCTGCTAGCCCATCATGGAAAGGTTTCCCACAACTTACTCAACTACGCCAGAGCCCATATTGGCATGTGGCTGCACACGGAAGTTTCTAGTATGAAAAATCTCATGATCCCTTTGAGCCTGGGTGGCGGTCCAAAAGAAAAATAGGCAATCCTGGAATACCCAGATGCCTCAATCCACCCAGATGTGTATTAATGTTGCCACCTTAAGTTGAACCATTAATTAACAACTCACATCTGTCATGGATTTCACTCAAACCCAAACCACGCCTACGAGCATAGCATGTCCTAACAGCAAACGTAGAAGTAACTCCCAAGGGTTTGAATGTAATGCAGGTAATAGGTACTACCTCAATCTACTTCCCAATCCCACAAGTTAATTAATCCTACTCATGCAATGTGTGAGGGTTTGACTAATGCAATGAAAACTGGGTAATTGGAAAGCATGATCAAAGTGTTACTTGCCTTGCTGATGATCCGCAAAACCTAGAGACTCAAAGTAGCAAGCGGCGCACTCCGGGTACTCTATCGCAATCAAACAAACAAGCATACAATAAGTACTTAACTAATGCACGGGTAAAACTCAAATAAGAGATCTAACTAGAAAGTTCAACTTAAGAACTCCGGTTTGCAAAAAGAATCAACTCGAAAGAAGCAACGAAACTCAAACTGCAAAAGAAACGAGCTCCGAATTACTAGTTGGCCTAAAGTCAAATTTTACAGTAGCCAAAACTTTGTTCAAGTTGATCTAACGTAAAGAGGGCTTCGAGACGAAGATCTGGGATTTTGAATCACCTGATTCCGACTCTCGAGCGAAAAGAAAAACGAAAAACAAGATCAGGGCAGAAATCGCGATCGGAAAAATCGTGGTTTAAATACCCCGAAAAAGAAAAACGACGAACAGGCTAACGAACGAACGTTCGCTGTCTGCGGTTAACTAACGAAAAGCGTTCGTTAAAACGAACGTACGGACGAACGTCCGCTATTTAACTAAACCGGCGGAAAATAAAAAAACCGAACCGATCTAGTAAAAAAACAGATCTAGGTTTTCCTAACTAAAACCGATCTAATAACCGAAAAAAACTACCTCACTCCAGCGAACTCCGGCGGGCTTCCGGCGAGGGGCGGCGGCGGCGGCTGCGGCTAGCGACGAGGCGGCGCGGCGGCGGAGCAGCGGCGGCTCGGCGGCGGGGCGACGGGAGGCGGCGGCGGCTTCCGGCGGCGGGGCGGGCTAGGGTTTCGGGCGGCTGCGGGGGCGAGACGGGAGTTGGGCCGGCCTGGGGCGGCTTATAAAGCCGAGGAGTCCTGGGCGAATAATACTCCTAGTCGGTTTCTGTTTTTTTCTTCTAAAAGAGTCCCTGCGCAGAAAAACTAACGAAAGAAATACCAAACAGACTCCAAAATTCCCGAAATAAATTTTCACCGTCCTCTAATAATATTTAGGACAAAGTGAACATTTTTCCCGGACCTAAATGCAATCTTGAAAAACGCTTATTTTTCCTATGCAAATAAATCCGCGAATAAATCCAGAAAAATTCCAAAAGTGATTTTAACATTTTTCCTCCAATATTTCTGTTATTTTGGAGAAGTCATATTATCTCCGCTCATATATTTTATTTAGAAATATTTTTTAGGAGAGAAAAATAATTAGAATCACACTGTCCTCGTACCGGTATTCGAGCGAACTCAAATACGAAAACGGTAAAATCCCCAACCCTCTCCGTAGGTCCTTGAGTTGCTTAGAATTTTCGAGGAACGCCACGAACAAAAATGCAAAAACATGAAATGCAAATATGATCTATGTATAACATTCCAAATTGAAAATTTGGGATGTTACAATTTTGTGATGCTATTGTTTGCTCTGTTATTTATTTGTTTCCCCTTCGTTGCTTCTTTTCGGTAGACTTCGATATCGTGATAGACCCCGAGACCCTTGATGCTTCGGTGTTCGACAACGGCTACGCTTCCGAAGATTCCTTTCGTCTGCAGAGCTTCCAGGCAAGCCCCCCCCTTGATCACCAGATATCGCCTATTCTCCTCCCTCTTACTCTTGCATTAGTTTACTACTGTTGTTGATTCGATAACTCCTATTCCGATGCATAGCCTGTGATTGTTGCTACCACTGTTGATACCTTTACCTGTTATCCTAATGCTTAGTATAGAAGGCTAGTATTCCATCAGTGGCCCCACATCCTTGTCCCTCTGCCATGCTATACTATCGGGCCGTGATCACCTCGGGTGGTGATCACGGGTATATACTATATACATACTTTACATGACACATGATGTGACTAAAGTCGGGTCGTCTCATTGAGTACCCGCAAGTGATTCGATGTGGGGGCTGAAAGGACAGGTGGCTCCATCCAGGTAGTGATGGGCCTGAGTTCCCGACGGCCCCCTGAGTGGTCTTTGTGGCGGAGCGACAGGGCAGGTTGAGACACCCAGAGGAGAGTTGGCCTGGCCCTGGTCGTTGTCCGCGGTTATTTCATAATAATACGCTTAACGAGTTTGGATATTTGATCTGAGTCTGTCCATTGGCCTATACGCACTAACCAGCTACGTGGGAATAGTTATGGGTACTCGACGTCGTGGTATCAGCCGATGCCTTCTTGACATCAGCGATTGAGCGGCGCGCGCCGGGTTGGACCGCGTAACGCAACTTCCTTAGTAATGGAGGTTGCTAGGTCTGCTCACCGGCCGCGTATGCAACGTGCAGGTGTGCGTTGGGTGATGTGCCCGGACCCCTGCGTGCCTAGGACTTAGACCGGCGTCCTGACCTCTCTGTTGTGCTTAGGTAAGGCTGCGACGTGTTGATCTTCCGAGGCCGGGCATGACCCTGGAAAGTGTGTCCGTCCAAACGGGATCAAGCGTGATGGGTTGTGTGGTGCACCCCTGCAGGGAAGTTAATCTATTCGAATAGCCGTGTCCCTCGGTAAAAGGACGACCCGGAGTTGTATTCCGACCTCATGACAACTAGAACCGGATACTTGATAAAACACACCCTTACTAGTGCCAGATACAACTCAGTGGTTGCTCTCTCACAGGGTGATGTGCGGGAGGATCGCCGAGTAGGGTAATGCTATACGTTGTTACTTGGTGAACTTACCATCTACTCCCTTCTATTGCTGCAAGACGGAGGCTGCGAGAAGCGAGGATACTTGTTACTTTCCAGCTACCCTCATCTTCTGCTGCAAGATGGAGGTTACGAGAAGCGTAGTCTTCGATTGGATTAGCTACCCCCCTCTTATTCTCCTTTCTGCAGTTCAGTCCACATATATTACCCCTTTACACAGATATCATTGCATATGTAGTGTAGTTCCTTGCTTGCGAGTACTTTGGATGAGTACTCAAGGTTGCTTTTCTTCCCCTTTTCCCCTTTTGTCCCTTCTTCTCGGATGACGCAACCAGATGGTGGAGTCCCGGACCCAGAGGATCCCGATGATGTTTCTACATGGAGTTCGGCTTCGAGGATTAGTTAGGAGGTCCCAGGAAGGAGGCCTTGCCTTTTCGATCGTTGATGTTTTGTGCTAGCCTTCTTAAGGCAAACTTGTTTAACTTATGTCTGTACTCAGATATTATTGCTTCCGCTGACCCTTGTGTATTCGAGCTTATGTATTCCAGCCCTAGAGGCCCCTGGCTTGTAATATAAAGCTTGTATTATTTTAAATTTGTGTCTAGAGTTGTGTTGTGATATCTTCCAGTGAGTCCCTGATCTTGGTCGTACACATTTGCGTGCATGATTAGTGTACGGTCAAATCAGGGGCGTCACAATGCACTTCTACCTGCATGGTATCAGTATAATCCCTCGGTCCTACCCTAACCACACCACCGCTAGCCGCCGCTGCGCCGCGCCATCCACTCTCTTCGTTGTCTCTCCCCCACCGTGTTGTATTGATACGTCTCAAACGTATCTACTTTTCCAAACACTTTTGCTATTGTTTTGCCCTCATTCTTGCATGATTTGAACTAAACTAACCCGGACTGACGCTCTTTTCAGCAGAGCTGCCTGTATGGTTTTATTGTGTGCAGGAAAATGGATTTTTAGGTGTCTCAGAATATTCCAAGAAAAATCACAGAAAATCCATGCACCCGAAGGGCCATTGTGCCAGAAGTGGGGCCAGAGGGCAGCCAGGGGGGCCCCAGGCGCCCTGCTCGCGCGGCCCCACCCCTGGCCGCGCCAGGAGGCCTCCTGGGAGGGTCCTCCCCCCCTCTGGTGCCCTACCTTGGCTCCTATTTATTCCCGTGGCGAGGAAACCCCAGAACAGAAGTCGTTTTTCCAGTTTTCGTCGCGGAGCCGCCGCCACCCTCTGTTCTTCTCCGGGAGGGCTAATCTGGAGGCTGATTTGGCCTTCGGAGAGGGGAGATCGTCGCCATCGTCATCATCATCACCACTCCATCCTCCCTCCATGACTTCTCCTTCCATGTGTGAGCAATTCCCTGCTGTAGGCAAAGGGGATGGTAGGGATTGGATGAGTTAGATCATGTAATAGTTTATCAGATTATTGGGGGCATGTTGCCTATCATCTACTTTGGTGTTTATCATCTTTGCTTCAACTTGTTGCTCTTAATGCTTGTCACTTTGGGCCCGAGTGCCATGTTTTCAGATCTGAACCCTATGTGTTTGCAGGAATATATTTGTGTTCTTGATCCTATCTATGAGTTGTTTGCACCTATTATGGTCCGGAACCGGCGATCCCAAAGGTGACAGCTTGGGACACCAAAGGGGATGGTCCATAATTTGAGGATTCCATGTATCCATTGAGTTTATTGCTTTGTTCCGGTGCTCTTTGACAGGAGCACCTTAATCTCCATAAGTTCCTTTTGGCCCCGTTCGTAGCGGGATGGTAGGACAAAAGATGTTGTGCAAGTTCTTATTGCAAGCACGTACAACTACCTGTGGGATACATGCATAATGTTTGATATTTGCCTAGATGATCATTACTTTTCTGTGTGCCTTGCCCCAAGTTAGATTCATGATGTATCTCATCCATGCAACGCCCAACCATCCATCTCCCTAGCCTACAGTGTTTCAATCCTGCTGGTTATTAGTTGTTACTTTTGCTGTTTACTTTTGCTGTCACCACCATCACTATCATATCACCGTTACCACTTATCTTTTGTTGCAAGTAAGTATATTTCAGGTGCGGTTGAATTGACAACTCAACTGTCAAAGATTATAAATACTCTTTGGCTCCCCGTGTGTCGAATCTATAAATTGGGTTATTCTTACCCGCGAAGACTATCTCGATCCCTTACGGTTGAGGGTTATCAAGTACCGTTTTCTGGCGCCGTTGCCGGGGAGCATAGCAATATTTACAAGTCTACTTGAAGTATCCTACCTGCTGCACTTCATCCGCTATGGGTAAGAAAGGATACCCCAAGGTTCCGATCTTACTATCCACTACAAGAGGAGGTACTGTTCTGAACACTAGTGCTACACTTGATTCACCTTCTGTTATGAGTAAGTTTGCCTCACCACCACCACATGATGCTTCTACTGAATCTGTTACTATGTCCGATACTTTTGATGATGCTTCTACTACTCTTGATGATATTGGTTCACTTGGTTATGCTCTTGAGAAACAGATCGCTGCTGCTGCAAAAAAAATCTGGAATTGAAATTCCTGTTACTCGCTACCCTATTGGTGGAACTTATGATTATCCTGATTTGAGTAAACTCAAGGAGAGACTCCTTGATGATGATTACATTATGCTTGATGATGATTTATGCAGGGAACTGACAGAGTTTGCCGACTCTAACCCTGAAGCTATTAAGAAGCTGCTTGAAAAACACTCCTTGAAGAACAAGACTGTTCCTGATCCTGAATTTGCTACATCTCCTATATGCATCAATGATCCTGATTATGATTTCTCTGTTGATCTTTCACTTATATCTATGGTTGAAGCTGACCCTTTTTATGGCAGAGAAAATGATGATGCTATTGCACACCTGACCAAACTCACTGAGTTGGGTGGCTTGTTTACCACGAATGAAAAGATACGAAACTTTTATGTGACTAAGCTTCTTCCTTTCTCTTTGAAGGAAGGTGCTAAAACATGGTATGATGCACTACCATGTGGTTCCATTAATAGTCCTCAAGACTTAGCTTACTCTTTTGTTGATAAGTACTTTCCTGCTCATATGCAACATGCTGCTTTACAAAGAATTTATAACTTTAAACAGTTGCATGATGAGCACCTCCCTAAAGCTTGGGGGAGGTACTGTAGTCTGATCCAGGCTAGACCAGGACATGGAGTCCCTAAGAATGAATTAATCGATATATTTTATGCTGGTCTAACTGATGAATCCAGGTCCTATTTGGATAGTTGTGCTGGTTGTGTTTTCAGGAAAAGAACACCGGGCGATGCAGAAGAATTGATGGGCAGGATTGCCAAAAACCATGAAGATTGGTCAGTCCCTGAACCACCTCCACCACCAAAGAAGAGGGGCGTGCTTGTTCTAAGCCCCGAAGATATGCAAGAAGCAAAGAAGTCTATTAAAGAGAAGGGTATTAAAACTGAAGATGTGAAGAATCTACCCCCTATTGAGAAGTTGTGTGAGCCTACCACTCACCCTCCTATGGTAGAGGTACACTCTCTTTTAGATTTCAACGCAGTGACATCCCTCATGGTAAGCATCCTGATTAATGTTTAGATGAGCTTGATAATTTTATTATGAAGCAAAGTCATTTTAATGAGAGGATACAAAGTCAATTGCATGATAATTCCCTTGCTATCAAAAGTTTGCTTGATGTTCTAGGTAGAACAGTTAATGATGTTAAATGTCTTGTGAAGCATTTTCATATGGTCCAAACTCAGCTTGAACAAATTTCTAATGTGCAAAAATATTTGCTTGCTAACAATACCAAACAAGATGATTTACAGGCCTTCGGGATTAAGACCCGAGGAGGAACTAGCACTCAAGATCCTCTCTATCCAGAGGGGCATCCGAGGAGAATCGAGCAAGATTCTCAAATGCAGGAAGAAGAAATTGTTGGCTCTCCAAAGAAGAAGAAGAAGAAACACAAGGAGGCTGACAATTCCAATGATCCTATTACAAGTGAAGAGCCAGCTATTGATCCCAACAGTATATCTACCTCCGATGCTGAGACTGAAGACGGTGCCGAACCTGAAGATAAGGATAAGGAGAAGAATGATCAGAAGTTCGAGAAGAAGAAGCACCTGACAAATGCAAGAAGTACACTAGAGAAGACTTCGTCGCAAGAAGACATGGGAAGGAAAGAGAACCATGGATACAGAAACCCATGCCCTTTCCAGGTAAGTCTCTCAAATCTAAAGAAGAAGAGCATTACAATAAGTTTTGTGAGTGGATGAAACCTCTTTTTCTTCAAATCCCTTTGACTGATGCTATTAAGTTACCTCCCTATTCAAAATATATGAAAGATATTGTTACTAATAAAAGAAAAGTTCCTAATGAAGCAATATCTACTATGCTTGCTAACTACTCTTTCAGTGGCAAGATTCCTAAGAAGCTTGGTGATCCAGGTATACCCACCATTCCTTGCTCCATAAAGAATAATTATGTCAAAACTGCTTTATGTGATCTTGGAGCAGGAGTGAGTGTTATGCCTTTCTCTCTTTACAAGATGCTTTGTTTAGAGAAGCTAATCCCTACAGATATCTCTCTTGAGATGGCTGACAAGTCAACCGCCGTCCCGATAGGTATTTGTGAGGATGTTCCCGTAGAAGTTGCTAATTGTTTGATCCTTACTGATTTTGTCGTGCTTGACATGCCCGAGGATGGGAGCATGTCCATTATTCTTGGTAAACCTTTTCTTAACACCGCAGGTGCTATTATTGATTGCAATAAAGGAAAGGTTACCTTCAATGTGAATGATAAAGAACACACGGTGTATTTTCCAAAGAAGACCGACAAGAGGCATGGCCTCAACTCTATAGAAAATATCGAGACCGTGAAGATTGGAGAATGGGACTGTCCACTACATGAGCACCACAAATACAAAACTATTATGGTGGGGACAATGTCCGCTAAAGTAAAGGTGCAATGATCACTTCGTAAGAGGCGGGACTTTTTGCTCTATATATCGCCAGTTTGTTGGTAAGACTTGATCAACCTTACTAGTGAGCATGTTTTATATAGGTAAAAAGTTGAGCTTGTTATGTTTTCATTTGTTTTAGCTTTTGTTCTCCTTGCTGTACCAAGTGTTTGTGTTTTTGAAGCTTCACAATTCTAATCACTGCTTTAAGTTTTCAGAAAGTTTTGCAGCTTTTTGAACTTCGAAAAAATTTCAACAGTGAAGTTTTCAGAAAAATTCCTGAAAAATAAAAATAAAAATTTCCATGCCGGGAGTGACACAGAGGCACCTGGGGCTGACCAGGGGGGGCCACCAGTGGCCCAGGCGGCCAGCTGGCGCGGCCTGCCCCCTGGCCGCGCCCATAGGGCGCCTGGGGCCCACAGGTCCCGCCTCTAGGTGAGTCTTCTTCCTCTCTCTCTCTCTTTCTCTCCGAAAACACGAGTTCTGCACCTGTTCTTGCGTTCTTGCTATTCTTGGAGGCAATTTTCGATCTCTCTCTACAGCCTATCATTCGAGCTGAGATTTTGAACAAATACTCCCTGGTATGTAACTCCTCCACCCCTCCAATTAGATTTTTGGTTGGTGGCTTCATTTGTGAGTATTTAGTAGTTCTTGGTGCTGTGTAGATGAGCTTGCATGCATGTGTAGAAATTTATTTTCCAAGTTTTGATGCAAGTTTATGCCTTAGGTAAGTGAGTTGAGTAGTTTGCCTTAACCCACTTTGTTTAAATCCTTGTTTTTGTAATTTGCCAAAAATTTCAGAAATGAGTTTGTTAGGAAGGGCAAAGGGGTGGCTTGAGAAGAAGAAGCCCGCGCGCTCCGGTCGAGTTACTAGAGCCGCAGCTTCACCCTCGACTGCTAGGGTGAGCTACAATGAAGATCATGTGCCCCTAGAGTTGTTGGAAGACACAAATCCAGCACGTGCGATGATGTTCCCATGTGATGAATTCCTTGAAGCTGCAGGAATTAAGGATGAGTTTTATAACCTTTGTGCTAATGCAGGTCTGACACGACTCGTCACGTGCCGTGTTGCTCAGTATCAAAAACTCACCTCCGGTTTCATTAACAGTTTTAGATATAACCTTGATACTGGTTCTATTGAGTTTAAAATTTACAATAATCTTTTGACCATGCCCTTGGAAAAGTTTTGTGAAATAATAGGTGTGCCAAACGTTGGGCGGACGGAGAAGATGACCTCTCAGCCCTCCGAGGTGAGAACCGTCTTCAACTCTCTCTGCAGCATGGAAACGAGGGATATTCATCGGTCAAAAATCTCCAACATCTTATTCCCTCACCTCAGGTATTTTGCGTATTATGTTGCTAGAGGGGTGTTAGCTCGTGACAACACGAGCAACATTTCTGCGCCAGATATTGCTATCCTGGCAACCGCCCTCTCAGGGAGGTTTGATTATAATGTGGGTGCCTTAATTGCTCGACGCCTTGCTATGAACGGTAACAAGGGAGATTTATTTGGTGGCGTTTATGCCACACTTATCTTAAAGTATCTTAAAGGCACCCCACACCCTGATGATAAGCCTTTTACTTATTTAAGTTTTGATCTTGCTGCTATGAAAAGGCATAAGTTTGTTACCATGACTCCTGAGTTTGGTAACCTTGTTTATATCTTGCGTTTCGGAACTACCGCGGAACGCAAGATCCGTCTACCTGCACCTCTTTTGTTTGATTTTTCTCGCAGGAACGGATGGTCCTTTGATGTTATCCAGTTCGATGAGTTCATGGTCCAGCATCAGTTTCATAACCCCATGGAGGGGGTTGTGCCCGACAAGGAGGAGCACGGTGAGTTACCACCTTTTCAGGGGGAGACTGTCACCCAGTTTGGTGAAGGGTCTTCCTCTGCTTGGAGTGCGGACCCTTCTTCGTGGGAGGATCCGAGGACTTCGGTGTACGCGCCAGAATCCTTATACGACCCTTGGACTCACCAATAGCACCCCGGAGCAGGAGGCTCCTGGGGGCAGTAGCTACTACCAACTTAGGCCAAAAGCCTAAGCTTGGGGGAGTACGTGCCCTTCTCACTTTTCCATTGTATTATCCGTTTTATTTTTGTTTGCTTTGATCTTTTCGAAGTTTTTGCCCGTTCTTCTTTGTTTCTTTCTTTGCAAAAACAACAAAAAGATTTTCTCTTTCTTTTGCTTTCGTTCAACCTTTGAAAAAACCCAAAAAGATTTCCGTTCTCTCTTTAGTTTGCTTTGTTTTCAGAGTTCAGCTTGAGTCCGTGATGGCATTTAATTATATTTCCTACGTTCGATCGTGCAAGTGACAAGGCAGTAATGACGAAGATCGACGGAAGGGAAGCAACAAGGAAAACCGGTATGAACTCTTCTTGTTTCTACTTTTGTACATATGCCTGTACTTATGATCTAGAGACCAGCTTGTAGCGACATAGTGCTATGTTTACAATGCTTTCCCAGTGGTTCATGCTTTCCTTGTGGCTAATCTCAAATAGCTAGAGTATATAATGTGTTATTGAAATGATTTACATGCATTGCATTGTTCATAGTTTGGTATACTAAGGTGGTATTTCCCTTTGGAGAATTCTTGGATTGACCTGGCACATGTTTACACATGTTTAAGACTAAAAAGTCTGCTTTGCCTTGATGATCTTTGAGTTTCAGAATAGTTATATCACTTTCATGCCCAATTCAATGTTGCTTTGTCGCTCTGCATGATTATGACCGTTATTGCTCTCTAGTTGGTCGCTTCCCAGTCTCTTGCTAGCCTTCGCTCGCACTAAGCGGAATTCTGCTTGTGCATCCAAATCCTTTCAAACCAGTTATTCCATATGAGTCCAGCATACCTTCCTATGTGGTATTTACCGGCCATCCTAACGAAGACTTTCTTGTACCATCTCGAAATTATTCAAATTTACTCCTGTTCTGTGCCTCTGTTTTAGCTCATGAGAAAGTAGTAGGTAATTCATGATCTTCTTATGTTGGACATGTTTTATCCCGGGATTGCATGTCTAATCTGCAAACCCCTAATACGAGGAGGGACTGGCATGAGTGCGCCCAACTCACAAAAGATAATCACAACCAACAAACCCTCCTTCACGCTTTGTTTATGAGAAATCAGAAAACTTTGGTAGTGATAAACAAAGGAGATTAAGGGGATGTGATCGTCCCCATCTTGGGAGCCGTTCCTTGAAACATGTCTAGCATAAGAAGTGATTGGGTTGTCTACTAGCATTCGTTGACGAAATATGCACCTCCCAAAATCATTTTTACCTCTGTTTTCAAAACCAAGAGCTCTGGTACATGTTTAGTCTTTGCTTCCAACCACGGGTTTTCAACCTCGCCATCAAATTCCACGGTTCGAGAGTCTCCACCTTCTTTCTTCAAAGCACCAACTAGGAGAGCATAATTGTCATTCTGAGTGTAATGTGCATTGTCCCAAAGTATTACATTGTCTTCTACATGCTTGTGGTATTATTTATTCTGAAATTCTTAGTTCTAGTCTCCTTTAAAACTCTGGAGGAGTTTCTGCATTTATGTTTTGCTTCACTCATGGAGGCTAGCGAGATACCACTCTAGTATGTTCAAGCTATGTGCAATGTAATCTTGTCTTGATTTTCAGTAGCATATTATTTACTTTTAGTTATTTGTGATTGGTCACTTGAAAGAAGGATTGCTTCGTGCATTGTCCTCATAGCATTGTTTCAATACTTGCTAGACTCTTTTCATAGTACATGCTTATATACATCTAATGAAGCAAAAGAGTTTGTCAAAGTTTTCTTTGTCGCGTCCAGTTCGTTGAACTGAATTGCTTGAGGACAAGCAATATGCTAAGCTTGGGGGAGTTGATACGTCTCAAACGTATCTACTTTTCCAAACACTTTTGCTATTGTTTTGCCCTCATTCTTGCATGATTTGAACTAAACTAACCCGGACTGACGCTGTTTTCAGCAGAGCTGCCTGTATGGTTTTATTGTGTGCAGGAAAATGGATTTTTAGGTGTCTCAGAATATTCCAAGAAAAATCACAGAAAATCCACGCACCCGAAGGGCCATTGTGCCAGAAGTGGGGCCAGAGGGCAGCCAGGGGGGCCCCAGGCGCCCTGCTCGCGCGGCCCCACCCCTGGCCGCGCCAGGAGGCCGCCTGGGAGGGTCCTCCCCCCTCTGGTGCCCTACCTTGGCTCCTATTTATTCCCGTGGCGAGGAAACCCCAGAACAGAAGTCGTTTTTCCAGTTTCCGTCGCGGAGCCGCCGCCACCCTCTGTTCTTCTTCGGGAGGGCTAATCTGGAGGCTGATTTGGCCTCCGGAGAGGGGAGATCGTCGCCATCGTCATCATCATCACCACTCCATCCTCCCTCCATGACTTCTCCTTCCATGTGTGAGTAATTCCCTGCTGTAGGCAAAGGGGATGGTAGGGATTGGATGAGTTAGATCATGTAATAGTTTATCAGATTATTGGGGGCATGTTGCCTATCATCTACTTTGGTGTTTATCATCTTTGCTTCAACTTGTTGCTCTTAATGCTTGTCACTTTGGGCCCGAGTGCCATGTTTTCAGATCTGAACCCTATGTGTTTGCATGAATATATTTGTGTTCTTGATCCTATCTATGAGTTGTTTGCACCTATTATGGTCCGGAACCGGCGATCCCAAAGGTGACAGCTTGGGACACCAAAGGGGATGGTCCATAATTTGAGGATTCCATGTATCCATTGAGTTTATTGCTTTGTTCCGGTGCTCTTTGACAGGAGCACCTTAATCTCCATAAGTTCCTTTTGGCCCCGTTAGTAGCGGGATGGTAGGACAAAAGATGGTGTGCAAGTTCTTATTGCAAGCACGTACAACTACCTGTGGGATACATGCCTAATGTTTGATATTTGCCTAGATGATCATTACTTTTCTGTGTGCCTTGCCCCAAGTTAGATTCATGATGTATCTCATCCATGCAGCGCCCAACCATCCATCTCCCTAGCCTACAGTGTTTCAATCCTGCTGGTTATTAGTTGTTACTTTTGCTGTTTACTTTTGCTGTCACCACCATCACTATCATATCACCGTTACCACTTATCTTTTGTTGCAAGTAAGTATATTTCAGGTGCGGTTGAATTGACAACTCAACTGTCAAAGCTTATAAATACTCTTTGGCTCCCCGTGTGTCGAATCTATAAATTGGGTTATTCTTACCCGCGATTGGGAGTATGTATTTCCCACCGACATTACATTCATGTTCACACACTCATTCTAGTTGTCAGTGTTCATACTTTTTCATTGTATCATCCATGTTAGTTTATTTCTCTCGCTTTCTTCTTGTGTGTTTGAAAAACTTAAAAAAACAAAAATATTTCCCTTTTCTTTTTGTCTTTTCATTCTTGTTTATTTGTTAAGTAGTTTGTAGTATTAAAAAGAAAGCCCAAAAATATTTCTCGTTCTTCTTTTACTTGTTGGGAACTTTCCCGTGTAAACAGTTTTTTATCGTTCTTGTTTTTACTTTCCTCAGAAAAACAAAAACTCCAAAACTTTAGTGTGTTTCTTTGAAATTATTTTCCTTTTCTTTGGGTATTAAGGATAAGACCAAGATGACAATGTTGAGTGGCTCTCATGTGCATTATTGTTGATCTATTAATGAGACCACATTACTTTGTCTTCTCCTTTGAATAATTGTTTGTAGATTCCAGCTTAGTCCAATGCACCTGCACTCTTATTATTATTCACATCGTTCGGTCTCGCAAGTGAAAGGCAATAATGAATTTTTTTGATGCAGTGATTGAGGTGGAGAAAAGTTGGTATGAACTCGACCTATTTTGTTTTTGTAAATATGAGTAGCTCATCGGTCTTGATTCCGCCTATTATGAATGAAACATGTTTGCAATGACAATTAGAGATTATAGTTACTCATGCCATGCTTAATTAGCTAGGAGTCGATAATGGTTTGTCTTGTGTGCCAACATGCATTTTAAATGGGTATGATGTGGTATGATAGGATGGTATGCTCCTTTGAATGTTTCGCCTGACCTAACTTGGCACATGTTCACACATGTAGTTGAATCAAAATGAACATAGCCCCCACGATATCTATGTTCATGGTGTTTTAGATCCTACTCATACTTGCATTCAATGTTGACTAACCTCGAGGCATGTTTATGACCGTTGTCGCTCTGTAGTTGGTCGCTCCTCAATCCATTTGCTAGCCTTCACTTGTACTAAGCGGGAATAATGCTTGTGCATCCACTTCCATAAATCCAAAGTTGTTCCATATGAGTCCACCATACCTACCCATATGCGGTATTTACCTGCCGTTCCAAGTAAATTTACATGTGCCAAGCTCTAAACCTTCAAATAATAGTATGTTTTGTATGCCCGAATCTCTCATGTAGCGATTGGGGGCTGTCAGTATCTAGCATGCTAGGTAGGTTATTCTCACGATGAGTGGTTATCCGCTTGTTATTCATGAGAAAATGGCTGGTAAGTGGGATTCCCAGTCCTGCAATCAAAATAAAAATATAATAATTGAACAAAACTCCCCCAGGACTGTTGTTGGTATGGACGGTACCCGTGGATTCGACTAGCCGTGGAGTGTGACTGATGGTGGAGGGGGAGTAAAAACTTTACCGTTCTATTTGGGAACCGCCTATAATGTATTTAGCATGGAAGATATTGTGAACTCTTGGTCGTTGCGTTCATAATGAAAGCATATCTCTCAAAATTATATTCATCTATGTTTAAAAAGCTTCGAGCTCTGGCACCTTTGCAAATCCATGCTTCCCTCTGCAAAGGGCCTATCTATGTACTTCTATTGTTGAGTCATCATCTTCTCATTAAAGCACCAGCTGGAGAGCACTACTGTCATTTATATGATTTGTTTTCAATTGATGTTGAGTATGAGTGTGACTATATCTCTTTTACCATGAATTACAATGTCCAGTCGGTCCTTGATCTTCAAAGGTGCTCTGCATTTATGTTTTGTGGTCTCAGAAAGGGCTAGCGAGATACCATTATATCATGATTGTTTTGAAAAAATGTTGTTATTTGAGATATCTTATTATTTCTCGCTAGTTTTTTATGCTATTGATATGAGTAAACATGATACCTATATGTTATTGTGAGTATGGTTAGTTCATAATCTTTGCTAAACACTTGAACAGTGGCTAGATATATTTGTAACAACAAGATCAAATAGAGTTTGTAAAAGTTTTCCTTTGTCACTTTCAGTTTGTCAACTGAATTGCTTGAGGACAAGCAATGGGTTAAGCTTGGGGAGTTGATACGTCTCCATCGTATCTACTTTTCCAAACTCTTTTGCCCTTGTTTTGGACTCTAATTTTCATGAGTCGAATGCAACTAACCCAGACTGATGCAGTTTTCAGCAGAATTCCCATGGTGTTATTTTTGTGTAGAAATAAAAGTTCCCGGATTGACCTGAAATTTACGGAGAATTTTTGGGGAATATATAAAAAATACTGGCGAAAAAAGATACCAGAGGGGGGCCACCCAGTGGCCACAAGCCCAGGGGCGCGCCAACCCCCCAGGGGACGCCTCGCAGGCTTGTGGGCCCCCTGGACCACTGGCAACCCTAACCCCAACTCCATATATTCCTGTTCACGGAGAAAAAAATCGGAGAGAAGGATTCATCACGTTTTACGATACGGAGCAGCTGTCACCTCCTATTCTTCATCGGGAGGCATGATCTAGAGTCCATGCGAGGCCGCGGAGAGTGGAATCCGTCGCGGTCGTCATCATCAACCTTCCTCCATTACCAATTTCATGATGCTCACCGCCGCGCGTGAGTAATTCCATCGTAGGCTTGCTGGATGATATTTATCATGTAATCGAGTTAGTTTTGTTAGGGCTTGATGCCTAGTATCCACTATGTTGTGAGATTGATGTTGCTATGACTTTCCTATGCTTAATGCTTGTCACTAGGGTCCGAGTGCCATGAATTCAGAACTGAACCTATTATGTTTTCATAAATATATTTGTGTTCTTCATCCGATCTTGCAAGTTGTAGGCACCTATTACATGTTATGATCTGCATACCCCAAGGTGACAATAATTGGGATTCTTTCTGGTGATTGTCGTAGTTTGAGGAGTTCATGTATTCACTAAGTGCTAATGCTTTGTTTCCGTTCTCTATTATAAGGAGATCTTAATATCCCTTAGTATCCATTAGGACCCCGCTGCCACAGGAGGGTAGGACAAGAGATGCCATGCAAGTTCTTTTCCAGAAGCACATGTGACTATATACGGAATACATGCATGTCTACATTACATTGATGAATTGGAGCTAGTTCGTCGTTGCTCTAGGTTATAGCTTTTACATGATGAATATCATCCGACACATATCATCACCGATCCATTCCCTACAAATTCTTCATATATTGATCTTTCTAAGTTACTTTTGTTGCTGCTACTGTTATAATCACTACAAAACTGCTATTGTCACTATTGCCACTATTACTGTTACTATCATATTACTTTGCTACTAAACACTTTGCTATAGATATTAAGTCTTTCAGGTGTGGTTGAATTGACAACGCAAGTGCTAATACTTGTGAATATTCTTTGGATCCCCTTGTGTCGAATCAATAAATTTGGGTTGGATACTCTACCTTTGAAACCTGTTGTGATCCCCTATACTTGAGGGTTATCACATTGCTACTCCCTATCCCCGACGATTTCTGGGTCGTGTGGGAAGGACACCATATCGCCCACACTCAGTAGGCGACAGTTTAAAATGCCGCCGCGGAAAGGGGTTAAAACCGTTTGTATAGCAGCTCGATGTACTAGTGAAGGATGGTACATTGTGTATGTGTTTTGATTGTAGAGGCATTAATAATATTACTATTCATTATCATCATTCCTATCCTAGGCTAGATGATATACTTGATGAATTAAGTGGCTCTGCAATATTCTCCAAAGTTGATTTGCGTAGTGGATACCATCAAATTTGTATGAAATTGGGAGATGACTGGAAAACAACATTTAAAACTAAGTTTGAATTATATGAGTGGTTAGTCATGCCTTTTGGGTTAACTAATGCAGCTAGTACTTTCATGAGATTAATGAACGAAGTTTTACGTGCTTTCATTGGACGTTTTGTGATAGTCTATTTTGATGATATACTGATTTATAGCAGATCTTTGGAGGAACATTTGGAACATTTACGTGTTATTTTTATTGCGCTACAGGATGCACGTTTGTTGGGTAACCTTGGGAAGTGCACCTTTTGCATCGACCGAGTATCTTTTCTTGGCTATGTTGTTACTCCACAGGGAATTGAAGTTGATAAGGCTAAGATTGAAGCTATTAAGAGTTGGCCGCAGCCCAAAATGGTCACACAAGTGAGGAGTTTTCTTGGCCTCCCTGGTTTCTATAGGCGTCTTGTGAGATATTTCAACACCATTGTTGCACCTCTCAATGAGCTTACAAAGAACTATGTGCCTTTTGTTTGGGGTACTACACAGGAAGAAGCATTCACGGTATTGAAAGATAAGTTGACACATGCTCCATTACTCCAACTTCCTGATTTTAATAAGACTTTTGAGCTTGAATGTGATGCCAGTGGAATTGGATTAGGAGGTGTGTTATTATAAGATGGTAAACATGTTGCATACTTCTAAAAAAATGAGTGGGCCTATTCTAAATTATTCTACTTATGATAAGGAATTATATGCTCTTGTTCGGACTTTGGAAACATGGCAACATTATTTACGGCCCATAGAATTTGTTATACATTCTCATCATGAATCTTTGAAACATATTAAAATTCAAGCTAAACTGAACCTAGACATGCTAAATGGGCTGAATTCATTGAGACTTTCCCTTATGTCATTAAACACGAGAAGGGTAAAGAAAATGTTATTGATGATGCATTGTCTCGTCGTTATACTATGCTTTCACAACTTGACTTAAAAATATTTGGTTTGGATACCATCAAAGATCAATAGGTGCATGATGTTGAGTTTAAAGATGTAATGCAGAATTGTAAAGAAGGAAGACCATGGAATAAGTTCGTCGTTAATGATGGATTTGTGTTCCGTGCTAACAAGCTATGCATTCCAGCTAGCTCACTTCGTCTTTAGTTGTTGCAGGAAGCGCGTGGAGGGGGATTAATGGGACATTTTTGCGTGAAGAGGACGAAGGACGTACTTGCTACACATTTCTTTTGGCCAAAGATGAGGCGGGATGTTGAGCGTTTTGTTGCTCGATGCACTACATGTCAAAACGCTAAGTAATCCTCAAGGTTTATATATGCCTTTGCCTGTACCTAGTGTTCCATGGGATGATATATGTGTGGACTTTGTTTTAGGATTACCTCGAACAAAGAAGGCTAGGGATAGCATATTTGTTGTCTTGGATAGATTTTCGAAAATGGCACACTTCATACCATGTCATAAAAGCGATGATGCTGCCAATGTTGATGATTTGTTCTTTCGTGAAATTATTCACTTGCATGGTGTGCCAAATACTATTGTTTCAGATCCTGATACTAAATTTCTTATCCACTTTTGGAGATGTTTATGTTCTACGTTGGGGACTAAACTTCTTTTTAGTATTACATGTCACCCCCAAACTGATGAACAAACTGAAGTAATCAACAGAACATTGTCTACTATGCTTAGGTCTGTTTTGAAGAATAACAAAAAAATATGGGAAGAATGCTTGCCTCATATTGAATTTGCTTATAATCATTCGCTACATTCTACTACTAAGATGTGCCCTTTTGAAATTGTGTATGGTTTCTTACCTCGTACACCCATTGATTTATTGCCTCTTCCATCTTCGAAGAAGGTTAATTTTGATGCTAAACAACCTGATGAATTGATATTAAAAATGCATAAATTAACTAAGAAAAATATTGAGCGCAAGAATGCTAAATATAAGCTTGCGGGCGATAAGGGTAGAAAATGTGTTGTCTTTGCATCTGGAGATCTTGTTTGTTTACATTTGTGTAAGGGTAGGTTTCCTCATTTGCTCAAGTCAAAACTAATGCCACGTGTTGATGGTCCTTTTAAGGTGTTATAGAAAATAAATGATAATGCATATAAACTTGAGTTACCTGCAGATTTTGGGGTTACTCCCACTTTTAACATTGCTGATTTGAAGCCTTACTTGGGTGAGGAAGATGAGCTTCCATCGAGGACGACTTCAATTCAAGAAGGGGGAGGATGATGAGGACATCACTAACAAAGTTACACCCACAACCCCTACTGATTCATATACTAGACCGATTACTAGAGCTTGCGCACACCAATTAAATTACTAGGTACTTTCGTTTCTTGCTAATGATTCTAATGTTCATGAGAATATGATGTGTAAGTGCATCTAGTGCCCCTTAGTGATTTTGGTGTATTGAAGACTTATAGGTTAAGGGACTAATGTGTTTATGAGTGTACACAGGTCTATAAGTCTATGAGGACTTTGATATTTACAGAGAAAGTCAACCCCTAAAAATGAAGTTCTTCGACTGAAGAATTTGGATTTCTGATGACTTTCTGAAGACTTTGAAAGTGAAGAAATTGGTGTGACCTTGAAGACTTGGTATTCATTTGAGGAACATGAAGCGTGAAGACTTCTGTTTTCGTAGTTTCATTTTCTCTTTCTTGAGTCATAGGAAACACCGTACTATTAAAGGGGGTCAAGGAAATACTAAGGAAAAATTTCCATGTGACGCTCAACTCAAAATCCTACACCTACCAAACCCTTCGAATGAAGCCATTGAAATCTCATACAGTTCAGTCATATTCTTCAGTGACAGAGACGAAGTTCTTCTGGTCTCTGAGGAATTTGTTCTGACTGAGGAGTTAGGAATTCGCCAGTGTGGATTACCTACACAATGAGGAACATGATAGCCCTGAGGAATTTGATACTCAAATTTCCGACCGTTGCTGTGCTACGCGCCAGCTGTCCCAAAATATCTACCTACCTAACGGTCATATCATTAAAGGGCATTTATGTCTTATCATGTCGGGCTACTCCCTAGGCTATAAATAGCCGCCCCCCTACAACCATTAGTTGGTTGGCTGCTCCGAGAGAAACTGACACTTGTCATAAGAGCAACCCATCCTCCGAGGACTTTGAGCGAAAATCATCAAGTGAGGAAAAACCCAAAACCAAACCCAAAACACCTACAAACCCAAAAGTGATTGAGCATCACTGAAGAGATTGATCCTGCATGTATCCAATGCTTGTTACCTTTGAAGACTGTGCTTCTTTGAGTCGGTTAGGCGGCATGGTCTAGAGCATCCAAGAGGAATTGTGGATCGCCGAGTGACCGAGTCTGTGAAGGTTCGGAAGTCACCTAAAGACTTACCACGAGTGATTGGGCTAGGTCTGTGTGACCTTAGCTCAAGGAGAGTACGGTGAGGACTAGGTGTCCTGGACTGTGTGTCCGGGACTGGGTGTCCGGGACTGTGTGTCCTCAGGTTCAAATACCTAGCCGCTCCAACCAGATGTACAACTGAGACAGCAGTTGGAACTGGTCTACCAAATCATTGTCTTAACCAAGCTTACTGGTTCTATTTCCTCAACTCTTTCATTTCCTCGTATCTGTGTTGTGTGATTGTTCACATCTGTTTGAAGACCTTGACTGAAGACTGTCTCAATTTCCTCAGTTCAATTTCTTCAGTCTGTTTGTCGTCATTCTGTGTTATCCTGTGATTACACTTTCTGTACTCTGTGTTTGTCTTCATTTCTTCATGATGACCATGCTAGTATTCTGTTATGTTTACTTCTGAGTACTTATTCCGCTGCAAGTAGTTCTTCGCTAAGGAATTTCCTCACCCGCAAATTCCTCAGTGAAGAATTCATAAAAATCGCCTATTCACCCCCCTCTAGTCGATATAACGCACTTTCAATTGGTATCAGAGCGAGGTACTCCCTTGTTCTGTGTGATTTTGGTTTAACCTCATGGAGTTTTAGTTATGTCGATCGCAGGTATGATCAAGGTCTCAGCTGGGTGTCTTACCTTCGATGGGACGGACTACCCCTACTGGAAGAACAAGATGCGAATGCATCTTGAGGCAATTGATAACTATCTCTGGTATGTTGTGGAAAATGGTGTTCCCTCGGTATCACCTTCTCTGAAGTTGCTGATGTGAAGAGATTCAAGCAACTCGATTCTCAAGTGAAGAATATCATTTGTGGCCATCTAAGCAAAGGATAGTATGGAAGAGTGAGTGCTTTGGAAACTGCTAAGCTTATCTGGGATAGGATGTCCAAAGTCAACGAAGGAGCCTCAACACAGCGTGACTCTCGAGTTGATGTTCTTCGCAATCTCTTCAACCGTTTCAAAAGACTTGACAATGAAAATGTTCCGCAAACCTTCGATCGCCTCACTGACATCTCAAATGAACTTCAAGCACTTGGTGCCACTGACATCACCGACCATGAAGTGGTGAAGAAATTGCTGAGATCGCTTGATTTCTCGTTTGATACTCTGGCATTGATGATTCAAGAGCGTGGTGATTACAAGTCACTTGATCCCGCTGATATCCTCGAAAGGCTAAACACTCATGAGTTCCAGCTTGCTGAGAAGAGAGATCTCTATGGTCCGAGCTATGGCAGATCACGTGCCCTGAAGGCCAAGGCCGTGTCTGAATCTGAAGGTGAAGATTCTGGTAGTAGCCTTGGTGATCCTGAAGAACTGAGCCAGGAGCTAGCATTGCTCGTGAATAAATTCCAAAGGTTCTCAAGACGTGGTTGCTTTAGAAAGTACTCAAAGAGAAATGATTCCTCATCCAGTGACTACTACAAAAGGCTATGTCACAAATGCAAGAAGCCTGGTCACTACATTCAAGATTGTTCTCAGTGGGAAAAGGAATCCAAAAAGAAGAAATACAAGGATTACAGTTCTGATGATGCAAAGAAGAAGAAGAAATCGTCAAAATCTTCATCATCAAAATCCTCAAAATCTTCATTTCACAAGAAGAACAGCTCCAAAAGGGCTCGGGCATTCATTGGCAAGGAAATGGACTCTGAAGCTGAATATGAGGATCATGAGGAAGAGGAGGAATCTGAGGAATCCGAGTCTGGTGTGGTGAGTCTAGCTTTCGCTACTGCATTCGTCAACAAGTCTATCTTCAACACTGAAGAAAATGGCTTCACCAGCAAGGCTGATGAAGACAATGATGACTATGCTCCCACCTATTGCTTCATGGCAAAGGGTGCCAAGGTACTCAAATATACCTCCTCTGAATCTAGTGAGGATGAATCTGATGAAAACCTTAAGCCCAGCTATTCTAAACTTGCTAAGATTGCTGTGCAACAACAAAAGGCTCTTGATAAGGTTCAAAACATGCTAGATAAAAGTGATGATATGTTGGGTGAAGAAATGGATAGATCTAAAATTTTGACTGAAAATCTTCAAAGACTTCAGTCCAAGTATGATAACCTACAAGGTCATCATAACACTCTCTTGTCTGATCATGAGAAGCTTTCTTATGAATTTCTTCAAAGAAAGCAAGATCTTGAAAAGCTAAGAGTGATTTATGAAGATCCTCAGAAGGAGCGCGATTCATTACTTGCTCAACAAATCAGCGCTTCTCAGGAAGAATTCATTCCTCCATGCTTAAAATGCATTGAACGAGAAACTGCTAATTCTTCACCTGAATGTTCAAATGCTTCAAATGCTACAAATTCTTCAACTGTCTCTGCTATCACTAATTCCTCATCTGAGGACATTGCTAGTATCACTGACAATGCATGGCTGAAGGAATTGTACATGACAGACATGTACAAAAGCCTCAAAGGGCATCAAACTCTTTGTGATGTGCTTAAAAAGCAGATCTTCAACAGGAACCCTAGGAAGGAGGGTATTGCCTTTGAGAGGAAACTTAATGCCGATGGTTCATATTGGAAGCCTGAGCAGTATCCCAAAACCTCATGGGTTGCTGCAAAGGGACCTCCAGTTGATCCATCCAATTTATCTGGCTTTACATATGAATCTCCTCATTTTTCTGATGAGTCATTTGACTCCAACTATAAACTGTTCAAAAATCAGAATGGTGAAGTATTTGCTAGATATGTTGGAACTAACTGCAGGAATGCCCCCCTGTGAAGAAAATCTGGGTCCCTAAGAGGCACCTTGAAAATCTTCAAGTGAATGCCCTCATGACACCTCGTGTGAGGAATAGGAACCCCGGATCCAATTCTTCATATGGATCAAAATCTTCAGATGGATTCAATTCCTCATATGGATCCAATTCCTCAAAAGGATCAAAGTCCTCATATGAATATCATCGTGCTAACAACTCTGTTTCGCATGGAAGAGCTAAGGGCTATGAATATGAGCATTATTCATCTAACCATTATGTTCATAAGTCCTCGAAGAATTACTCTACTTATTCATATGCTTATCCTAACTCCTCTTATGTGAAACGAAACAGGCTAGCGTCTATGCCACCTTTCTCTTATGGAGCTCGCAGAGTGATGAACTCTTTGCCACCCCTTCAGATGTGTGTGGTGAAGAAAAAGAACTAATCTCTTCTGCAGGGTCAGGTCTCCAGACGTGCTCAAACGTCTGAAGAATTTGCTGGAGACCTGAAAACTGCCTGCAGGGACGCAGGCTAATCACGAAGAAATGAACTCTCATTTCTCATGTCCTCATACTGCTTTATCTGTTGCATTGCTTGATGAAATTGATCTGATGATTTGATGTCATATTCTTCACTGATGAAGTATATGAGTTTGTAAGCTGCACTAATTCATCTGCAGGATGATCAACCCAAAGCCACTGAGTGGGTCCTCGATAGTGGATGTACAAATCACATGACTGGTGACAAGAATCTCTTGATGGATGCTCCCTTATCACCATCTCATCTGAAGCACATCATCTTCGCTGACAAATGCAAAAGTCAGGTATTGGGTCTAGGTAAGGTTGCGATCACTAGGGATCGACACATGGACAAAGTCATGCTTGTCGAGTCCTTAGGATACAACCTCATGTCTGTCTCAATGCTTTGCAATCTGGATAAGGTTGTTGCCTTTGGAAAACATCGTTGTGTTGTGATCATGGAATCTGACAACTCCATAGTCTTCGAAGGCTTTAGGAGATGAGACTTGTATATTCTTGATTTCTCTATAGGACCTCAACCAGCTGTGTGTCTACTTGCAAAAGCTTTAGAAGGCTGGCTATGGCATCGGCGACTTGGTCATGCAGGCATGAGGAATTTGCACATGCTTGCAAAGAAGAAGCATGTCATTGGCATTGAGAATGTCAAATTCCTCAAGGATCCCTTATGCGGTGCCTGTGAAGCTGGAAAGATGACCAAGGCCAAGCATCCAGCGAAGACTATCATGACTACTACTCGACCATTTGAATTGCTTCACATGGATCTCTTCGGTCCTAATCGTTATTCTGCAGTTTCAAATGATGCTTCTGAATATGGCTTTGTTATTGTTGATGATTACTCTCGATATACATGGGTACACATTGTTACTACAAACATGAAGTGCAGGAAGTCTTCAAACAATTTTCCTCAAGGGCTTCAACCAACTTTGGTGTGAAGATCAAGCACATCAGAAGTGACAATGGAACTGAGTTCAAGAACTCTGGTCTTGATGACTATCTTGATGAACTTGGTATTACTCATGAGCTATCTGCACCTTATACTCCTCAGCAGAATGTCGTCGTGGAGTGCAAAAACATGACTCTTGCTGAGATGGCTCGCACTATGCTTGATGAATACAAAATGCCTCGTCGTTTCTGGATTGATGCAATTGATATTGCGTGCCACATCATCAACAGAGTATATCTTCACAAATTCTTCAAAAAGACTGCCTATGAACTCCTCACTGACAAGAAACTCAATGTGAGTTATTTTAAAGTCTTCGGTGCTAAATGTTGGATTAGAGATCCTCATCACAACTCAAAATTTGCACCGAAAGCACATGAAGGATTTATGCTTGGTTACGGAAAGGACTCGCACACCTACAGAGTCTTCAACAACGTTCTTCACAAGGTTGTTGAAACTATAGATGTGCGGTTCGATGAAACTAACGACTCGCAAAGAGAGCACCTACCTACTGTGATAGATGAACCAGCACCTGAGGAAACTATAAAATTCAAGGCTACTGAGGATGTCATTCCTACCAAAGAATCTGCTGAAGAATTCATTCCAGAACCTGAAGAACGTCAAGCTGATGCACCTGAGGAAAATGCTGAAGAAAATGGTGCTGAAGAAAATGCTGATCAAATTCCTCGAAGACAACCAGCTCATCCTCGCATTGCGAAAGAAGTGCAGATTGAGAAAATCATCAGCGACATCAATATACCAGGTCCTCTCACACGCTCAAAAGCTTCACATTTATCTAACTTTTGTGGGCACTTTGCTTTTGTCTCTATCATAGAGCCCACTAAGGTAGATGAAGCATTTTTGGATCCTGAATGGGTTCAAGCTATGCAACAAGAATTACATCAGTTTGAGCTCAACAACGTCTGGGAACTAGTCAAACGTCCAGATCCTCGCAAGCATAATATCATTGGCACAAAATGGATCTACTGCAACAAGCAAGATGATAATGGCCTTGTGGTAAGGAATAAGGCACAGCTTGTAGCTCAAGGCTACACACAGGTTGAAGGAATTGATTTCAATGAAACTTTTGAACCTGTTGCTAGACTTGAGGCTATTCGCATACTACTTTCTTATGCTAACCATCATGATATCATTCTCTATCAAATGGATGTGAAAAGTGCATTCCTCAATGGTAAGCTTGAGGAAGAAGTATATGTTTCTCAACCCCCAGGTTTTGAAGATCCAAAGAATCCTGACAAAGTCTTCAAACTCAATAAGGCCCTCTATGGCCTCAAGCAGGCTCCTCGGGCTTGGTATGATACTTTGAAGGAATTCCTCATGAAGAAAGGCTTCAAACCCGGTTCACTTGATCCTATTCTTTTCACTAAATCTTATGATGGTGAATTATTTGTGTGCCAAATATATGTTGATGATATTATCTTTGGCTGTACTGAACAACGCTATAGTGATGAATTTGCCTATATGATGAGTGAAGAATATCAAATGTCTATGATGGGAGAGTTGAAATTCTTCTTAGGTCTTCAAATTCGTCAACAACGCAATGGCATATTCATATCTCAGGAGAAATACCTCAAGGATGTACTGAGGAAATTCGGCATGCACGATTGCAAAGGCGTCAAAATTCCTATGCCCACAAATGGCCATCTGTGCACTGATGAAAATGGTATTGACTTCGATCATAAGGTATACCGCTCCATGATTGGCTCTTTATTGTACTTATGTGCATCTAGGCTAGATATAATGCTTAGTGTTTGCATCTGTGCCCGATTTCAAGCTGCACCGAAGGAATCACACCATAAGGCTGTGAAACATATTCTTCGATATCTAGCTCACACACCAACACTTGGATTATGGTATCCCAAGGGCTCGGCTTTTTATCTCATTGGATATTCATACTCTGACTATGCTGGTGATCGTGTCGACCGCTGATAACCCACAACTGTAGGGGATCGCAACAGTTTTCGAGGGTAGAGTATTAAACCCAAATTTGTTGATTCGACACAAGGGGAGCCAAAGAATACTCTTAAGTATTAGCAACTGAGTTGTCAATTCAGCCACACCTGGAAACTTAGTATCTGCAACAAGATAGTTTGTAGCACAGTAATATGATAGTGGTGGTAGCAGCAATAAAAGTAACGATAGTGTTTTTGTAGTTTTTGTGATAATAGCAACGGAAAAGTAAATAAGCGGCAAGCAATATAGATAAAGCTCGTAGGCATTGGATCCGTGATGGGAAATTACGTCGGATGCAATTCATCATGTAGAAGTTATAACCTAGGGTGACACAGAACTAGCTCTAGTTCATCAATGTAATGTAGGCATGTATTCCGAACATAGTCATACGTGCTTATGGAAAAGAACTTGCATGACATCTTTTGTCCTACCCTCCCGTGGCAGCGGGGTCCTATTGGAAACTAAGGGATATTAAGGCCTCATTTTAATAGAGTACCAGACCAAAGCATTAACACATAGTGAATACACGAACTCCTCAAACTACGGTCAGCACCGGGAGTGGTCCCGACTATTGTCACTTCGGGGTTGCCGGATCATAACACATAGTAGGTGACTATAGACTTGCAAGATAGGATCAAGAACACACATATATTCATGGAAACATAATAGGTTCAGATATGAAATCATGGCACTCGGGCCCTAGTGACAAGCATTAAGCATAGCAAAGTCATAGCAACATCATTCTCAGAACATAGTGGATACTAGGGATCAAACCCTAACAACACTAACTTGATTACATGATAGATCCCATCCAACCCATCACCGTCCAGCAAGCCTACTATGGAATTACTCACACACTGCGATGAGCATCATGGAATTGGTGATGGAGGAAGGTTGATGATGACGATGGCGACGATCTCCACTCTCTGGAGCCCCGAACGGACTCCAAATCAGCCCTCCCGAGAGAGATTAGGGCTTGGCGGCAGCTCCGTCTCGTAAAACGCGATAATTCTTTCTCCTTGATTTTTCTCTCCACGAAACGGAATATATAGGACCTGGGGATACGTCGGTGGGGCATCGGGGTGCCCTCGAGGCAGGGGGGCGCGCCCCCACCCTCGAGGACAGCCCGTGGGCCCCCTGGTGTGGATTTTCTTGCAGGTATTTTTTATATTTTCTGAAATAAATCTCCGTTGATTTTCAGGCATTCCGGGAACTTTTTATTTCTGCACAAAAACAACACCCATGACAGTTCTGCTGAAAACAGCGTCAGTCAGGGTTAGTTCCATTCAAATCATGCAAGTTAGAGTCCAAAACAAGGGCAAAAGTGTTTGGAAAAGTAGATACGTTGGAGACGTATTAACTCCCCCAAGCTTAAACATTTGCTTGTCCTCAAGCAATTCAATTGATAAACTGAAAGTGATAAAGAAAAACTTTGACAAACTCTGTTTGCTCTTGTTGTTGTAAATATGTAAGCTAGGACTCAAGTTTTCAACAAGATCATGAACTAACCACATTCACAATAACTTTCAGGTCTCAAGACTACTCACATCAATGGCATAATCAACTAGCGAGCAATAATAATAAACCTCAGATGACAACACTTCTCAAAACAATCATGATATGATATAACATGGTGGTATCTCGCTAGCCCTTTCTGAGACCGCAAAACATAAATGCAAAGCACCTTTAAAGATCAATGACTGACTAGACATTGTAATTCATTGTAAAAGAGATCCAGTCATGATCACACTCAATGCAAATTAATAGTATTACATGCAATGACAGAGGTGCTCTCCTACTGGTGCTTTTTGATAAGAGGGCGATGACTCTGCATAAAAGTAAATAGATAGGCCCTTCGCAGATGGGAGCAGGGATTTGTAGAGGTGCCAGAGCTCGATTTTAAATAGAGATGAATAACATTTTGAGCGGTATACTTTCATTGTCAACATAACAACCAAGAATCTCGATATCTCCCATGCTACGCACATTATAGCCAGTTCCCAAACAGAATGGTAAAGTTTATACCCCCCAACCACCAACAAGCACACTCCATGGCCAGCCGAATCCACGGGTTACCGTCCAAACAAGCAACAACCCTAGAGGAGTTTTGTTTAATTATTATGATTTTGAGCATGGGACTGGGCATCCCGGTTACCAGCCATTTTCTCGTGAATGATGAGCGGAGTCCACTCATCGTGAGAATAACCCACCTAGCATGGAAGATATAGACAACCCTAGTTGATACATGAGTTGTTAGAGCATACAAAACAAAATTTCATTTGAAGGTTTAGAGTTTGGCACATACAAATTTACTTGGAACGACAGGTAAATACGCATATAGGAAGGTATAGTGGACTCATATGGAACAACTTTGGGGTTTATGGAAGTGGATGCACAAGCAGTATTCCCGCTTAGTACAGCTGAATGCTAGAAGGAGACTCGGAAGCGACCAGCTAGAGAGCAACAACAGTCATGAACACGCATTAAAATTAATCAACAATGAATGCAAGCATGAGTAGGATATAAATCACCATGAACATAAATATCGTGAAGGCTATGTTGATTTGTTTCAACTACATGCGTGAACATGTGCCAAGCCAGGTCACTTAAGTCGTTCAAAGGAGGATACCACCCATCATACTACATCACAACCATTTTAATATCATGTTGGCACGCAAGATAGACCATTATAAACTCTCAGCTAATTAAGCATGGCATAAGCAACTATGATCTCTAATTGTCATTGCAAACATGTTTCATTCATAACAAGCTGAATCAAGAACGACGAGCAATCATATTTACAAAAACAAGAGCGGTCGAGTTCATACCAGCTTTTCTCATCTCAATTAGTTCATCATATATCATCCTTATTGCCTTTCACTCGCATGACCGAACGGTGTGGATAATAATAATAGTGCACGTGCATTGGACTAAGCTGGAATCTGCAGGCATTTAACACAAGAGAGAAGACAAGGTAATATGGCTCAAGGTTAAATCAACAACAAAGCATATGAGAGCCACTAAGCATTTTCAATCATGGTCTTCTACTTTTAACCCCTAAAGAAAAGAAAAGAAACTATTTACACGGGAGAGCTCCCAACAAGCAAAAGAAGAACGGGAAATCTTTTTGGGTTTTCATTTTTAGTTACTACTACAAGCAAGGAAAGTGAACGAGCTAGAAGCTACAACTAATATTTTTTTTGTTTTTCTGGGTTTTTCTAGCACACAAGAAAAAGACTAAGAAAAAGAAAATTAAACTAAGCATGGATGGTATAGTGAAAGAGTGTGAGCACCGACAACTAGAATAAGTGTGAACATGAAAGTAAAGTCAGTGAGAAACACGTACTCCCCCAAGCTTAGGCTTTTGGCCTAAGTTGGTCTATGGCCAGTACTGGCCTGATGGATATCCAAAGTTGTAGTGGGGGTCGTACTGAGATGCAGCAGATGCTGCCTGCTGAGCTGCAGCTCGAAGACGGGCTGCCTCCGTCATGTTATAATGGGTATTTGCCTCCTCCATAGTTATAGTGTGTCTTCCTTTTTCCTGAAAGTTAAACAAAGTAGGGGCAGGAAGAACAATAGGGATGGCATCCTGCCGGTTAAAGATTAGTCGATATTTGAGAGTCTGGTTATCCCACTCTATAAACCGGTGACTAGCCATAGCATTACCGTCTAAATAAGCAGGAGGTAAAGGGTTATCATACGGATGCTCAGACACCCCAAGATAGCGGGCTATGCGAGTAGCATAGATCCCACCAAATAAATCTCCATTCGAACCATTATGGTGTAGTCTACGTGCAACAATTGCTCCTAAAATATATTGCCTATCACCTAGTACAACACTCCTGAGAATGCTGAGATCAGGGACACACATGTGACAGGCTTCATCTTTACCACTTATGCATCTACCGATAAAGAGAGCAAAGTAATGAATAGCAGGAAAATGTATGCTCCCAGTGGTGGCTTGTGTGATGCCCCGGGATTCCCCCACTGTAATACTAGCTAGGAATTCTCTAAATTCAGATTTACGAGGATCACTCATACTGCCCCACTGTGGGAGCTTGCAGGCTTCATTAAAATCCTCTAAGTCCATGGTATAAGATTTATCATATAGATCAAACAAGACAGTGTGAGAATTACGTGAAGATGAAAATTTAAACCTTCTCACAAAGCTATCAGTCAAGCCACGGTATTGTCGGCACTTATCTTGCATGAAGTCTTCGAGGTCAGCGTTACGCACACATGCGTAAAATTCATCTTTGATGCCCGCTTGGCTCATAAATTCATCCGACGACCATGCACAAGGCCATACATCAGCATCCCTCGGTGGTTCATCGTCGGGCTCACAGAACGCAAGCCTCGGTCCTTGCTTCCTTGAAGGACCACCTTGGAAGTTTTTCCTAGACATTTTTCTGAAATTTTCTGAAATTTTTAGTAACTCACAAATAAAAGTTAACCAAACTCAACAAAATTGATAGCAACAACTCCTATAAGTGCCTAGAAGCTATATCATGCATTAGAACTACTTGGGACTAAGAAAAATTATCATGCAAGCTCAAGAACAAGGTCACCACAGCAGCACAAATTTGCAATGAATAAAGCACTAGAACAAAAACTAATTGGACCAATGGAGGAGTCACATACCAAGGAACAATCTCCCCAAACAGTTTGGTGAATGGTGCTTTGAGCAAGGAGATCGAAAATGGTAGCGAAATGAGCTAGAACTCGGGTTTGAGCTGGTTGGGTATTTTTTTGGGAGGAAGAAGAAGAGCATGGGTGAAAGGATAAGTGGAGGGGGGCCACGTGGGGCCCTCGAGGCAGGGGGGCGCGCCCTGTGCCCTTGAGGCCACGTGCTGGCTCCCCTCGCTGTGTGTTCAGTGCCATATTTTCTTAAATATTCTAGAAAAAAAAACATATTTCATTTTCATGGCATTTGGAGAACTTTTATTTTCGGGACTTTTTTTGCATGGATAAGTCTGGAAACAGACAGATAATGCTATTTTCTTTTATTTAACCTAATTAACAGAAAGTAAAAGGAGGGTACTGAAGGTTTGTGCTATCTAGATTCACCTATCCCATGTTCATCAAAAGGAATCCATTAACAAGGTTGATCAGGTCTTGTTAATAAACTCTTTCCGAGTAACATGAAACTGGAGAATTTTCGAATAACACTATGTTACCTCAATGGGGATATGTATGTCCCCAATAATAAGTATGTCATATGCCTTCTTGATAGTAGGAATAGGAAACTCAAAACCTCCAATAGTGATAGTTGAAGTTTTTCCAATATAATTGATACTATGAACCTGAGGTTGTTTCCTCGGAAAGTGTGCCGTATGCTCATTACCATTGACATGAAAAGTGACATTGACTTTGTTGCAATCAATAACAGCCCCTGCAGTATTCAGAAAAGGTCTTCCAAGAATAATAGACATACCATCATCCTCGGGAATATCAAGTACAAAGTCCGTTAGAATAGTAACATTTGCAACTACAACAGGCACATCCTCACAGATACCGACAGGTATAGAAGCTGATTTATCAGCCATTTGCAAAGATATTTTAGTAGGTGTCAGCTTACTCAAGTCAAGTCTACGATATAAAGAGAGAGGCATGACACTAACACCGGCTCCAAGATCACACAAAGCAGTTTTAACATAGTTTCTCTTAATGGAGCAAGGTATAGTAGGTACTCCTGGATCTCCTAATTTCTTAGGAATTCCACCCTCAAAAGTGTAATTGGCAAGCATGGTAGAGATTTCTACATCAGGTATCTTTCTTTTGTTGGTAATAATATCTTTCATATACTTGGCATAAGGATTTGTTTTAAGTACATCAGTCAAACGCATACGCAAAAAGATAGGTCTAATCATTTTAGCGAAGCGCTCAAAATCTTCATCATCCTTTTTCTTGGATGGTTTCGGAGGAAAAGGCATGGGTTTCTGAACCCATGGTTCTCTTTCCCTACCGCGCTTCCTAGCAACAAAGTCTCTCTTATCATAACGTTGATTCTTTGATTGTGGGTTATCAAGATCAGTAGCAGGTTCAATCTCTACATCATTATCATTGCTAGGTTGAGCATCATCATGAACATCATCATTAATATTATCACTAGGCTCATGTTCATTACCAGATTGTGTCTCAGCATCGGAAACAGATATATCATTGGGATTCTCACGTGGGTGAGCCACAGGTTCACTAGAAGCATGCAAATTTCTATCATTTTTCTTTTTCTTCTTCTTAGAAGAACTAGGTGCATCTATATTAGCTCTCTGAGAATCTTGCTCAATTCTCTTAGGGTGGCCTTCAGGATACAGAGGTTCCTGAGTCATTTTACCACCTCCAGTTGCAACTCTAACAACATAGTCATTGTTCTTACTATTTAATTCATTGAGCAAATCATTCTGAGCCTTAAGTACTTGTTCTACTTGAGTGGTGACCATGGAAGCATGTATACTAATAAGTTTCAGTTCATCTTTAGCACTAGACAGATAATCACTCAAGCGTTCAATCATATGGGCATTGTGTTGTAGTTGTCTACCAACATAAGCATTGAAGTTTTCTTGTTTCACTATAAAATTGTCAAACTCATCTAAGCATTGGCTAGCAGACTTATAACGAGGAATATCACCTTCATCAAATCTATAAAGAGAATTTACCTTTACTACATGTGTTGGGTTATCAAGACCATGTATTTCTTCAATAGGCTGTAAATTCTTAACATCTTCGGCTTTAATACCTTTTTCTTTCATAGATTTCTTTGCCTCTTGCATATCTTCCGGACTGAGAAATAGAACACCTCTTTTCTTTGGAGTTGGCTTAGGGGCTGGTTCAGGAAGTGTCCAATTATTTTCATTGTCTAGCATATTGTTCAATAGTAATTCAGCTCGTTCCACTGTTCTTTCCCTTAAAACACAACAAGCACAACTATCCAGGTGGTCTCTGGAAGCATCGGTTAGTCCATTATAAAATACATCAAGTATATCATGCATCTCAAGAGGATGATCAGGCAAAGCATTAAGTAACTGGAGAAGCCTCCCCCAAGCTTGTGGGATACTCTCTTCTTCAGTTTGAGCAAAGTTATATATTTCCCGTAAGGCAGCTTGTTTCTTAAGAGCGGGAAAATATTTAGCAGAGAAGTAATACATCATATCCTGGGGACTACGCACACAAACATGATCAAGAGAATTAAACCAAGTCTTAGCATCACCCTTTAACGAGAACGGAAATAACTTAAGGATATAGTAGTAGCGAATACTTTCGTCATTGGTAAACAGGGTGGCTATATCATTCAACTTGGTAAGATGTGCCACAACAGTTTCAGACTCATAGCCATGGAAAGGATCAGATTCAACCAAAGTAATTAACTCAGGATCAACAGAGAATTCATAATCCTTATCAATGACACATATAGGTGAAGTAGCAAAAGCAGGATCATTTTCATTCTAGCATTCAAGGACTTTTCTTTCAACTTAGCTAATAATTTCTTAAGATCATATCTATCATTGCAAGCAAGAAAGTCTCTAGCAATTTCTTCATCCATAACATAACCCTCAGGAACAACAGGCAATTCATATCTATTGGGAGTAGTTTCATCATCACTTTCATAAATATCATCAACATTTGCACTCTCCCTAACCTTAGCAATTTGTTCATCTAGAAATTCACCTAGTGGCACAGTATCAGGCATAGAGGTAGTTTCATCATACATAGAAGAAGTAGCATCATCAATAACACACGACATATCAGATTCAATAGCAGGAGTAGGTGTCGCAAGTTTACTCATAACAGAAGGAGAATCAAGCGCAGAGCTAGATGGCAGTTCCTTACCTCCCATCCTAGTTGAGGGTAAGATCTTGGTTTTTGAGTCCTTCAAATTCTTCATAGTGATAAGCAGATATAAATCCCAAGTGACTTAAAGAATAGAGCTATGCTCCCCGGCAACGGCACCAGAAAATAGTCTTGATAACCCACAAGTGTAGGGGATCGCAACAGTTTTCGTGGGTAAAGTATTAAACCCAAATTTGTTGATTCGACACAAGGGGAGCCAAAGAATACTCTTAAGTATTAGCAACTGAGTTGTCAATTCAGCCACACCTGGAAACTTAGTATCTGCAACAAGATAGTTTAGTAGCACAGTAATATGATAGTGGTGGTAGCAGCAATAAAAGTAACGATAGTGTTTTTGTAGTTTTTGTGATAATAGCAACGGAAAAGTAAATAAGCGGCAAGCAATATAGGTAAAGCTCATAGGCATTGGATCGGTGATGGGAAATTACGTCGGATGCAATTCATCATGTAGAAGTTATAACCTAGGGTGACACAGAACTAGCTCCAGTTCATCAATGCAATTAGGCATGTATTCCGAACATAGTCATACGTGCTTATGGAAAAGAACTTGCATGACATCTTTTGTCCTACCCTCCCGTGGCAACGGGGTCCTATTGGAAACTAAGGGATATTAAGGCCTCCTTTTAATAGAGTACCAGACCAAAGCATTAACACATAGTGAATACATGAACTCCTCAAACTAGGGTCATCACCGGAAGTGGTCCCGACTATTGTCACTTCGGGGTTGTTGAATCATAACACATAGTAGGTGACTATAGACTTGCAAGATAGGATCAAGAACACACATATATTCATGGAAACATAATAGGTTCAGATCTGAAATCATGGCACTCGGGCCCTAGTGACAAGCATTAAGCATAACAAAGTCATAACAACATCAATCTCAGAACATAGTGGATACTAGGGATCAAACCCTAACAAAACTAACTCGATTACATGATAGATCCCATCCAACCCATCACCGTCCAGCAAGCCTACTATGGAATTACTGACACACTGCGATGAGCATCAAGGAATTGGTGATGGAGGAAGGTTGATGATGACGATGACGACGATCTCCACTCTTCGGAGCCCCGAACGGACTCCAAATCAGCCCTCCCGAGAGAGATTAGGGCTTGGTGGCGGCTCCGTCTCGTAAAGCGCGATAATTCTTTCTCCTTGATTTTTTCTCCACGAAACGGAATATATAGGACCTGGGGATACGTCGGTGGGGCATCGGGGTGCCCTCGAGGCAGGGGGCGCGCCTTGGGAAGGGGGCGCGCCCCCACCCTCGAGGACAGCCCGTGGGCCCCCCGATGTGGATCTTCTTGCAGGTAATTTTTGTATTTTCTGAAATAAATCTCTGTTGATTTTCAGGCGATTCCGAGAAATTTTTATTTCTGCACAAAAACAACACCATGATATATATATATATACAGCCTGTCTATTCTCATAACATTATGAGAATAATATTCTCATAACACTTCCGAACTGCATTGTAAAACTGCATTGGAAAGCTATGCGCACCGCACCACACAGACCAGCGAACTTCATGTTTGAAAAAACTGTACGTGTTGTTTTTCGGTACCTTTTTTGCTCTAGTTTTTTAACCGTTTATTGGAATTACGCGTGTAATATACCGTTGAAAAGCTATGGAGTAGACGCAACTTCGCCATGTTGAACACTTTTCAAAATTCATCATAGTTTAAGAGCAGTTTCGAAAATCGTGCGGCTCACAACGAATGGCAGCGAGCGTTTTTTGGCGTTTCTTTCTAACCGCTCGTCGGAATGAAACATATGATACACCGTTGGAAAGGTATCGTCGCCGCGCATCTTTTTCATATCTATTATTTTTTTATAATTCGCTACTGTTTAAGAGCAGTTTTGAATTTACTAAATCGCGGAATTTTGTTTTTCGAATTTTTTCAAATTTTCGGTACTGTTTTCTCTCCAGTTTTCTAACCGTTTGTCGGAATAAGGCGTGTAATATACCGTTGGAAAGCCACGAACGAGGCGCAACTTTCATATGTTCAAATGTTTTTGAGATTCCTTACGGTTTTTAGTTAAATTTGAAAATTGTGTGGCTGACTACGAACGGCAGCGGCCGTTTTTTCGTGAAATTTTTACAAAACGTTGGTCGGAATGATCCAAATGATACACCGTTGGAAAGATATTGTCGAGACGCTACTTTTTCATGTAGAACACGCCCTCTAATTCATTACGGTTTAAGAGCAGTTTTGAAATTACAAAAAGGCGGAAACTCTGTTTTTCGCGACAATAAAATCGACGCGTGCACTGCATCGGACAGAAAAGCGCACTGCTTCAAACTGAAGAACGCACTGCATCAGACCGTCAAACGAACCTCATGATTTATTTTGTTGGACGTAAACTTTCTCGCACAATTTTTTGTTGTCTTTTTTTTCAACTTTTTTTTGAACGAGAGTGGATCGCAGAGACTAGGACAAGTGAACCACATCATATATCTTGTTGTTTCGCTAAATTTTTCACCTTTTCATGTTAGGTGCAAGTGAACAGCATCACTCTTGAAAGTGAGCCACGTCAGAGGACAAAATGCACTGCATGACCAAGTTTTGAAACACAGAAACACATCAACGAAACAGAGTGCACTCTCTCATATGCAAAATAAATGTGCCTCTATGACATCGAGGCAAGGCAAGCGTACTTCATTTTTTTCTCTTTGCATTGCAAACACATAGAATTCCTGTCACAGGGATACATTGAAAAATGCATTCACAAAGTGAACCCCTCTGTAGTATGCACTGTATTACAAATCTAAACAGTTTATTTATAAACTGCACTAGGAGAGCCCGGACTGAACTCCAAGACACTCACACTACAACAGTAGCAGTATTGAACCTCTCAAAACAACAAGGAAACTATCAGCAGCACCGCGCCTGGGAACTGAAGTCGACAGCAGCCAGATTACATCGCCACGCACTCCGATGAACACCCAACTGAAACTTTCTACAAAATAAACTCCTCTATACTATGCACTGCACTGCAAATCTAAACATACATTTTTATGAACTTTACTAGGGGAGCCCCAATCGAACTCCACGAAACTCTGAACGAACTGCACACAGGAGAGCGAGTCCACCCGAGCACTACATGCATAGCACCGCCGGACAGCATGCACAACAGAGCACCAAAGATTTTTGACTCATGCCATGGACCGTAAGGTGTGCACCCGCACACTGCATCACGCGTGTGGCGGCCATGGTCACTCGATCCAACAGCGCCGGTCACTCGACCATGGAGAAGAGCTCGGATCCGGAGGGGATCCGGCGCGGGATCCATTGATCCGTGGCCATGGTCACTCGATCCAGCAACGCCGATCACTCGACCATGGAGAAGAGCTCGGATCCGGAGGGGATCCGGCGCGGGATCCATGGATCCGTGGCCATGGTCACTCGATCCAGCAGCGCCGGTCGGGGACGGCGCATCGGGGTGGGAGTGGGTCGCCGATGTGGGGTGGTGGTGGCGCAGGGAGGAGGAGATGCCGGAGCGTTGGTCATTCGGGGGCGGACGTAGTTGCCGATGGCGTGGAGGAAGGTTGGGCGCGCTGGGGCAAAGGAAGAGGAGCCAGACGCCAGGGGGGCGGCTGCCCGAGATCCGGTGCCTGCCGGAGCGTGGCTCGTGGGGGCCCTGGAGGCGTGGTGCGGCGGCAGAGGGAGGTGGGAGGAGGCTGCGTTTGTGGGCCGTGGATGGTAGGGGTGGAGGCGGTGGGTCAGTGGAGGTGGTGGGTGGCCGGCGGCAGCGCCTGAGGAAGATGGTGGTTGGTGCGGGTCGCGTGGGAGAGAAAGAAGGGGGGCGTGGGGGCGGGGAAGGGAAGGGGAAGCTGGTGGGGTGGGGTGCTGTGGTTCAGTTCTTGTTCGGGTGTTCGACGGGAAGGATGGGAGGGTGTTATGAGAATAAGTACTTTGAAGTTCATTTTGTTGTTTATGGAAGGACGGGAAGGATGGGAGGGTGTTATGAGAATAAGATCTTAAGGGGTGTTATGAGAATAGACCCACCAACCTCTTATTCTCATAACACCCCTTAAGACCTTATTCTCATAACGCCAACCTCTTATTCTCATAACACCCGAGACCTACCCGTAGCTACAAAACTAACAGCAAAGGAGCCAAACGAACTGCACGGGCACGATCCAACCACTAATCCCACGATCCCACCGGCGCCCACACCTTGTCCACTCGCCCTCCCATCCCCTCCCGACCCACCAACTCCCCCTCCCCGTGCTGCATCCCGAGCACCTCGCCTTCCCCCTTCGCTGCCCGAGGAGCACGCGGAGGACCTCGGCGTCCCCATGCCGCACCCCGGCCACCACGGCGCCCTCCCGCAGCCCGACCACAACGGGGTCAGACACCCGCCGCCGCACGTGGGGTACTACTACTCCCCCGCCGTCCCGCGCGCTCGCTCGACACTCGCCGCCTACCATGGGGAGCCCCTCTTTGCTCCCGCCTTCGGCGCCTACCACCTCGACCCACACCCTGCTTCGTCCTTCGCGGCCTACCACACAGAGCCGCGCCCTGCGTCGACCTTCGGCACCGACCACAGCGGCCCGCTCTCCGCCTTCGCCTTCGGCACCGACCACGGCGGCCTGCTCTCTTCCTTCGCCTTCGGCGCCGACCAAGGCGGCCCGGGCCCTGCCTCCAACTTCGCCGCCTACCACGGTGACCCGGGCCCTGCCTCCGCCTTCGCGGCCTCCCAGGATGTCCGGCGCAAGCTTATGTCAGGCGTGCAGTTCAGTGGTGCATGACATGTGGCTCCTTTTTTTGCAGCGAGGTGCTGTAGTTTGGTCATGCTATCCGGCGAACCCAGTCTCTCCCGCTCATCGTCCTTGCACTAGCGTCGAAAGTTCAGTGGTAGCGGAGTTCCAACAAGACATGATGACCATACTGCAGTACATCGCCGCCCACAAAAACATGATGGCCATACTTCAGTACACCATCACCGACATGCGTCGTTTTGCAGCTCACTCATTTATATTTTGTTTCTAGGAATCAATTGCAAAGCACTCAGTAAAGAAAAGAAAGATAATGTCGTTGTTCATTTGAAGTTCATTTTGTTGTTTATGAGAAACGCAGAGAGAAAGGGTACTGCCTAGTGCATTTGAAGTTCATTTTGTAGTAAGAATTGATGGCAATTTTATATAAGCAAGTCTTTGGCTAGTGCAGTTCAGTTGGGTACTGCGTCGTTGATTCAGCTATGTACTAGATAGCTGTTTAGAAATAATGAATGGATATGTATGTTTTGAAGCTCACTTTGTTCTCTCATAGCTCGGAAAGCAGCTCACTTCTCATTGCATGTGGTTCGCTTTCTCACTCCATGTGGTCCACTCGCCCGGTCTACGCATGTAAAAAATTAAGTAGTACGAAAAAAGACAACAACAAATCATGAGGTTCACTTTTGGTAGTGTTCCGCTTCACTTTCGCGAGTGTTGCGGTCCACTTTCGTTCGGAAAAAAAGTTGGAAAAAAGACAACAAAACTCCTCTGAGAAAAATCTACGTCCAACAAAATAAATCATGAAGTTCAATTGATTGTCTCATGCAGTGCGGTTTTCAGTTTGAAGCAGTGCGCTTTTCTGTCCGATGCGATTCACTCGTCGATTTTGGTGTCGCGAAAAACAGAGTGTCCGCGTTTTTGTAATTTCAAAACTGCTCTAAAACCATAATGAATTAGAGGGAGTGTTCTACATGAAAAAGTAGCGTCTCAACGATATCTTTCCAACCGTGTACCATATGAATCATTTCGACCAGCGGTTTGTAAAAATTTCGCGAAAAACGTCCGCTGCTTCTCATAGTCAGCTGCACGATTTTCAAAATTAACTAAAAACCGTAAGGAATCTCAAAAATATTTCAACGTATGAAAGTTGCGCCTCGTTCGTAGCTTTCCAACGGCGTATCACACGCCTCGTTTCGACAAACATTTAAAAACTGAAGCTAAAACAGTACCGAAAATTGCAAAAAATTCGAAAAAACATAATTCCGCGATTTGTTAAATTCAAAACTGCTCATAAACCGTAGCGAATTAGATAAAACAATAGATATGAAAAAGATGCGCCTCGACGATATCTATCCAACGGTATATCATTTGGTTCATTCCAGCGAGCGGTTTAGAAGAAAACGCAAAAAAACGCTCGCTGCCATTCGTTGTGAGCCGCACGATTTCCGAAACTGCTCTTAAACTATGATGAATTTTGAAAAGTGTTCAACATGGCGAAGTTGCATCTACTCCATAGCTTTTTAACGGTATATTACACGCATAATTCCGATAAACGGTTAAAAAACTAAAGCAAAAAAGGTACACAAAAAACAACACGTACAGTTTTTTCAAACATGAAGTTCACTGGTCTTTGTGTTGCAGTATGTGTGCAGTGCCCTCGCGTTGTGCGTGCAGTTCGGAAGTGTTATGAGAATATTATTCTCATAATGTTATGAGAATAGACCGGCTGTATATATGAGTTTATGTCCTCTACATCATTCACTTATTGCTATTTCTTCACGTTGCTTTTTCTGCTAAGTGAATGTGATCGGACCCTTCCCCCTCTATGCTAAACTTAACCCATTTCATCCACTAATTCTTCATATGCGTTCTATTTGAAACTTGTTCAAAATCTTCACTGTGTCCTTGTCAGCTGAAGAAATTGCGAACGCAACGTTAAAACTTATCCTTTCCAAAAATTTCGGTTTTCCGCTCAAATCGTTATGCATCCCACGACAATACTTATCTACTCACCCATGATCTCCACTACACAGTACATGGGTGACACATGTCGTGCGAATGAGAAGGGTCAAGGGCACGTTCGTCCAATTTCTTCGGGCGAACGGTTATTCATCTCAGCTATAAATACCCCTCCCCTTCCCTCACTTCACTTTTTACTCCTCTCGTTCTCACTCTCCCGCTCGAGCTTCTCTAACCCTAGCGTCGCCGCTACTCCATCGTCGCCGGTGAGGAAGAGCTTCTCTCCCTCGACCTCGTCGCCGTCATACTCGCGCCGGCCGCAGATTTCTTCACTCCCCCGCCACCGTAGCTGTCTTCCTCTGCCAAGTTAGGGCGTGGAAGATATGCACAGACGAACTTCACTTCTCCAACTCACAGCTCGTCGTGTTCTTCATCCAGGGTAATTAAAAGTTACTTTTAATGCCCTCCTTGATTCAAACGTTTTCTTCAAAATTCTCAAAAGGTGTTTTTGTTCGTCAAATCTTCACACACTAAACACCTCACATGTCATCTGTTCTTGATTTGATTTCTCTAAGCTATGTTTTTCTTCAAGATTCCTCAATTGTGTGGATTTTCAATCCACACAACTATGGAACCTAAGACAAAGAACGCTTAGTCAAATTCTTCAAGACTCATCTGGTCAAATTCCTCAAACTTGTTCTTTTTACAAAACCTTCTGAGAACGCATATGACCTCTCCAAATTCCTCGCAACTATACTCTGTTCACAGGTACTCATGTCCGCTGCTGAATCACTAGGTTCTCATCAACTTAACTCATTTGGAGCGTTCCTCGAAGAAAAGTTGCATACTTCTTCAGAAAATTCAATTGTTCAAATTCCTCGTCTGAAGAAAATGGCTGATGGAAAGAAGCCATAGAAAGGAGGAAAGAGGCCTGAGGTCAATACTGCTTTCGAGATACCTGAAGACATATATGCTGACTATTGCACTCCTGATGAGGCAAAGTTCGGAAAAGAGGACAAGAATCAGCGCAAGGTGCGCATACAAAGAATAGAGAGGAGATGGGCAAGAGAGTGGAGGGAGTACAGGTATGTGACTCCCAAATACATGAAGAAATTCGCTCTCAATCCTCCCTGCCCAAGACCTCCATTGGCACATGGCCAAGTTGCTAATCCCACTAGCCTCAAGCGTGGTGAGGATTTTCCTGAAGAATGGGCTAAGCGCCAGGCCAAGTTGGCCAAACAAGCAAAAGAAGCGGTGAGGAAATTCAATGAAGACTCTGCTGCTGCTGCTGCCTCTGCTGAGGCATCTGCTTCCAAGCCTAAGAAGGCCATGGCTAAGAAGCCTGCTCACAAGCCAAGTGCTTCTTCCTCAGCAATGCCCTCATGGCCAGATTCTTCAAAGCCCTCACGGCAAATTCCTCAGACTGCTCGTGCTCCTCCAAAGTCCTCAGCTCCTCCAAAAAAGTCTTTAGATGCTACAACAAAGTCATCTGCTCCAGTACATCTTGCCACATGTCAAAGGACTGCGGGCAAATCCATTGCCTCAGGAGCCTTTGCAAGCTCCTCAGCTGCTCCTAGTTCCTCAGCGATACCAAGTTCCTCAGCTGGTCTCTCGCTGCTGAAGGAAAAGACAACTGCTGGACGAGGCTCTCGCCCAAGTCCCCATAAGAAACAAGTTGCTTTCCAAGTGCCGTCTGATGATGAAGCTGATGATGAAGAACTAGTTCAAATCATCAGCGACAGGCAACAAAGGGCCGCTAGAGCCAAAGGAAGTGAAGTACCACTGCTTTTGGATCCAAAAGTGATCCTTGATTTCATTGATCTCTGGCATAAGGACCCCACCACTCCTATGCCTGACTTCAACTTGACTCCTGGCCAAAGGCATATGCTGACCGCCTTCATAGGCGAAGAAAAATAGAAGTTTGAAAGGGCCAGGCAGACAAAGAAAGCGCAGTACAAGAAGGAGCGCTTCCTGAAGAAAAATGTTGTCAACATGACAACTAAAGAACTTGTAAAGCTACAGGGTGAAATCAAAACCCTCAGTGATGAATTTGAAGCATATCGTGCTGACTGGATGGGCGCCGAAGTCAGATTCGTGAATTTGACTAAAGTTTTTTCTTCACGTGCTGCTCTACAAACACACATTGAAATTCCTCAGGCTGAAGCATCTGCTCAGTCTGCTGAAGGACATGCCAGCACCGCTGAAGAACATCACGCTGCTGAAGAAAATGCCAGGGCTGATGACCCTACTCCAGCCGCTAAAGAAATTGCCAAGGCAACCTCTAGTGTTGCGCCTGAAGAAAATGTCAGGCCAGCTGAAGCTCCAAAGGCTGTGCCTGAAGAACGTGAAGAAGTCAGGACAACTGCATCAGTTGTGCCTGAAGAAATTGAACCAGATTCCTCTGCTGCTCCTGCGCCTACACCAACTCCTAACCTTCCATCTGCATCAGATGTGAAGAAGACAAAGGCTGCAGAGCGTGCAACTGTGAAGAAAAGGAAGGCATCAGCTTCATCAGATTCTTCAGCTCCGAAGAAAATGAAGCCCTTGACAAGCTTAGCTGAAAATCCAATTGATGCCGTCCCAATTTCCTCTATGCCATCAAAGGACCTTGTTCCTTTTGATGAAGATGATGTGATCCAAGTGAATCAGATGAAGACATTCGCTCTGCTGCTTCCTCAGAGCAGACGGACGAAGAAATTGAAGTGGATGCCATACCTTCAATCCCAATCATCTCCTCGCCTATGCCTCAGTTTACTGCTGAAGAGGCCGGCGTTGAAGAATTGGAAGAACAAGTCTCGGACGTGGACATTGGGAATGCCACTCCTTTGATGACTGATAAATTTTGGGATATTCAGCATCCCAACTCCCCTTTGTTCACGCCGCTACAACAAATTCCTCATTCACCAGCGCCAACTGTTCCATTAGGCTCTGAGGAAACTCATCCCACACAGTCTGTCCATGAAGACATTCCAACCACTAGTGCTGAAGAAACTGCTGCTGCTGCTGAATCTGTGAAGACTGCCACTGAAGAGGAACCAGAGATTGCGAATCTGGAGGTTGTGATGCAACTGACTGACACTCCTCAACCCAAGCCAAAGGATCCTTTCTCAAGAAAGCAAACTTTCAAGAAGGCTGATTTCTTCGGCGAGCATGTGTTCATCACTGATTTCAATCCCTATGACTCTGCTCGCATAAGGAAGAGGCGTTTCTGGACTGCCAGTCGGGCAAATTTCTATTCCTCAGTGCTTTACAACAAAGACAAAGTCTTCGATCATTAGCATATTCCTCACGTGGATATGGAATCTCTGCCGTGCTTTGTGCCAGTCCTTAGTGTTCTTCACGATGCTGGACTATTGGGTTTTTGCACTGATATATGCGATTGGAATGAAGAACCGATTCTCCAATTTTATGCAACCCTGCACATCACAGGCAATTCTGAAGATGTAAATTCATGGGTGCTGGACTGGATGTCTGAAAACACTCACTACAAGGCACCAGCCTCTGAATTACTTCAAGCTCTGCCTCTCAGTCCTCCCACTGAAGCAGCACGTAGCATGTATGAAGAAACTGAACTCACTGATCATTACATGCAAGTGCTTATGAAGCCTTTGAAGCCAGGACAAGCCCCACGGACCAAATTCCTCGTGAAGGAATTGTTGTTTCTGCCACGGACTGTCTATCGCATTCTGACGAAGACCTTGAGTCCAATCAAGGGCCACGACTCGAATGATGAAGAAGTCGTTGGCATCATGAAGAATCTGCTATTCAACATCATCCATGGCGTTCTCGTCAACTTCCATGATTTCTTCATGAGGACAATAGCAAATGTTGCACTGTCCCCTTTCAACCTAGACCCTTATTGTAATGCCCAGTATGTGACTATGTCTCCCACGTGTCGAGGCACGACTTAAAGACATAATCACATACTAGAATGATCTCAAGTATGGTATCTTTGCACAACTCATGTAAGAGGAGGGATGAAAATGTAAAAGAGTAGTTGGCTTACACACACCACGTCACACAATGTAATACATTAACATACATCATCCAAATAACATCAGCGTCCGACTACGGACGAAAAGCCAAATGAAAGATACCATAAATAAAGCAACACAAGGTCCCGATCATCCTAGTAAGAGCCCTACTGATCCTCGGGATAAGACATGTTGTAACATCCACGCTCTTCATCGAACTCCCAATACAACTCTGAACCACCACCTGTGTAGTTCTCTACGGTACCTGCATCTGGTGTTGTGTAGAAATCTGTGAGCCATGGAGGACTCAGCAATCCCGTTCCCGGCGTGCCGACACCCTGATAGTAGCCACTGGGCTAGACAGATGGTTCTCGACAGAATACAACGTGGCTAGCTCCTTCATCAGTTAACCAGCCAGCGTGGGTTCGAATCCATGCGGGGGTAGTGGGTATTTCGCCCCCCTTTTATTTTCCTGAGAGGCTGACAGGCAGGCCCTACCTGCCAGTCACTCAGCCATCTTCCACCCACTTGCGCACCCGCTATTGCCATCTCAGCGCTGTTGGGCCCCCTTGTCAGTGGCTTGGGCTAGCGCAGGCGTGGGTCAACTATTCCCCTGCGCCTGTTTTCTTTTCTGTTTTGTTTTTCTTTATTTTTCTGCATTTTCTTCCTTTAATTACTATCTGTTGATATTTTTATCTGATGCAAATAAGTTGTATATGAAAAGTGCTTAGAATTTTATGTTGATTATGAATATGCTGGTTGTTGCCATGTTTAAAAACATTTAAAATGTTGTTTGAATTTATTCTTGTTTTAAATAAGCCTAAACTTGTAAAAATCATAACTAAATATCCACAACTCCAATTTTAACAAACTTTATATGCAGTTGGGGTGGAAAAATGTGTAGAATATTTTGGTGCTGATGTTTAGCATGTTTGACAACTTTATAACAAAAGTTTTTCAGATCTATCCAAAATACAATTAATTAATATTGGGAGTTTTTGGAAATTGTTGTTTGTTACTTCCAGCCCATTTTAATGTGCTAGCATGTTGCTGTAATAATTAGCTCCACCCTTGCCAGGTTAAACTACCCCTTTAATCTTGTTGGGTGCTTGTTTAAATAACGTACATAAACTTGTTAGTTGATCTTTTGTTTGTTTCTTTCATGTGAGTGTTCTTGTTTGTTATGATGATGTTGCACTCTTGTGACCCTAGGCCTTGCATCATATTTACTCTTGTCCTTGTTCATCATGTTCATGCATCATGTGGTTGAGCATTGCATGATGATTGATTGTTGTTCCGGTGTTGCTTGTTGTGTTGGTTAGAGCCCGTTGACGATACGGAGTACGAGGTTCCTACCGAGGTTGAGTTTGAGGAGCAAGATTACGATCCCTCCATGGAATCAACAGGCAAGATGACCTTACCCAGATATCACTACTATCTTTGCCTATGCTAGATGTCTCGCTCTCTAGATATTGCCTCGATGCCTATGTCTGTTTGTCAGCCCTCCTATTGTTGCCATGAAACTCTCTAACCACCCACCTAGCAAACCGTTGTTTGGCTACGTAAGCATCGCTCAGCCCCTCTTATAGCGTTGTTAGTTGCAGGTGAAGATTTGAAGATTCTTGCTTCATGATGAAGTTATTGTTGGGATATCACAATATATAATCTGTTAAACTAAATCATATATATATATATATATATATATATATATATATATATATATATATATATATATATATATATATATATATATATATATATATATATATATATATATATATATATATATATATTGGTAATGGGTGGAAGGCTAAGCCTCTTGCTTGGTGTTTTGTTCCACTCATGCCTCCCTAGGAACCGTTAAACCGGTGTTATGTTCCTTGATTTTGCGTCCCTAACACGGTTGGGGTTTATGGGCCCCCCTCGATAACCCGCTTAGCGCTAAAGCTTTTCCAGCAAGGCCCAACATTGGTTTTTCATTTGCCTAATAACAGAAACTTGCATAGGGCGTTGCAAACCCGAGTTCTTAATTAACAACCCTGGGCCAGTGCTCCTCATGAGTGTTGGTCCAAACTGGGCAGCCTGCGGGGCCACCTCGAGGAAACTCAAGGGCTGGTATACACCTGTAGGATGTCCCATCCAGTCGTGGCCTGAGACGAGATACGCGCGGCTACTATCAGGGTGTCGGCACGCCGGGAGGTCTTGCTGGATTAGTTTTACCTTTGTCGGAATATCTTGAGCACGGGATTCCGAGAATACTTGGGTCTTCCCACCTTGGAGTTGTGACTCCGCAGATCGTGAGCTTGTGATGGGCTAAGTTGGGACACCCCTGCAGGGTTTGATCTTTCGAAAGCCGTGCCCGCGGTTATGTGGCAGATGGGAATTTGTTAATATCCGGTTGTAGATAACTTGACACCATGTTCATAATACACTACCAGCGTGAGTAACCGTGATGGTCTCTTTCCGAAGGGGTTCGGGAAGTGAACACGGTGGAGTTATGTTTGATCATGAGTAGTTAGGATCACTTCATGATCACGTTGACGATCGTTGGCACTTGTTCTCTCCTCACTCTAAACCCGTAAGTTAGTGCTAGTGCTGCTGCAACCTAGTTTTAAGCCTTTTCCACACCTAAGGCTTTGATAGTATTGCTACCCGGGAACGGGATTGCTGAGTCCTCCGTGGCTCATAGATTTCTACACAACACCAGATGCAGGCACCGTAGAGAACTACACAGGTGGTGGCTCAGAGTTGTATTGGGAGTTCGATGAAGAGCGTGGACGTTACTACGTGTCTTATCCCGAGGATCAGTAGGGCTCTTACTAGGATGATCGGGACCTTGTGTTGCTTTATTTATGGTATGTTTCATTTGGTTTTTCGTCCATTGTCGGACTCTGATGTTATTCGGATGATGTATGTTAATGTATTACATTATGTGACGTGGCAAGTGTAAGCCAACTACTCTTTTACATTTTCATCCCCTCTTTTACATGAGTCATGCAAAGATACCATACTTGAGATCATTCTAGTATGTGATTATGTCTTTAAGTCGTGCCTCGACACGTGGGAGACATAGTCACATACTGGGCATTACAAGTTGGTATTCAGAGCCTTCTCTGACCTAGGATCCCCCCTGATTGATTGAATCATTGACGGTTGAGTCTAGGCACACACTTAAAATGTTTTGAGTCCTATATATATATCTAAGAGTAGGATTTCTTTTTACTCCTCACCCCTTCATCGCTCTGGTGAGGACTCCTGACGTTGTTCTATATCTTCTACTCTCAAAAATTCACTAATTTTTTTTAGGATCACGCGAGTATTGTTTGGATTGTTCCGATATCTTTGGGACGAGAACATTGTTCTCGATGCCTCCTGTCATTTAGGGGTTGTGGCATTGTCCCGGGGAGTTGAGCTCCGAGGTGTTGTCTTCACAAATGTATCGCATCGATTCTAGAATACTTAAGACAGCCGACATCGAAAACTCTTCTATGCGGTTAGTGGTGAGATAACCCCGACGTCACCCAATACTGGTGGGATAGTTCGGGAGTATTGCCAGAGCTTGTATAGCGGATGCGTTTCGAAGGTCTGAGGTAAACAGTTTCCGAGGATGACTGGTTATGTGTTGAAGGATGGATACAGCTGGATGTAGGATTAGAGTTGAGTGCGCGGTGCTTCCCTTGTATCCCCAACACCCGATTGCATAACCGGAAACCTTCGGAAATTAATAGGTGGATTCTTCCAGTAGCTCGTAGGCATTCTTCCAACGAATGCATGGTATGAAGTTCGGGGTTCAACATTGAGTGAAGAGGTTTTATGGGCGTTGTTCCAATTGGGAGTTGCATCTTAAAGGGTCCTTGGCTATGCTGATCCGAGGATTGCAACACCCTTTTGTAACACGTTCCATGAGCTTTTAGCACGAACATGTGGAACGAAGCTTCTATCTTGTATTTGTTCTATCTGCTCCTTGTTGTTTTATTTATCTTTTGTTCTCCCAAGTGGCTTCTCGTGTAGATTGTTGTACCATTAAACTGTGAAATACATTCGTTCAATTTGTTCGAATGTTCTTGTGAAGACTTATGTTGCAATTTCTAGCCGTTGATTCAGCTTATATATTTTCCATCAATGGCTAATAGTTGTCATCTCATTCAGGATGGCTCCTAAGAAGGTTCCCAGCGCTAACCCAGAGGGTGAAGAAGAGCATGTTCCTGAACATCCTCCTTCCCCTCCTCCTCCGTCTGAGGCATGGAGAGCAATTATGCAAGCGACCAACCAGAACACCCAGATGCTTACGCAAATGATGAAGAACATTCAAGCCAACCAAGCAAATCAAGGTGGTCATGGGAACCAAGGCCAAGGCAATCTGTTCAATCAACCTCACTTTGCAACCCTCAACCAATTCCTGGCAAACCAACTGAAATCTTTCAGTTACTGTGTGGATCCGCTAGATGCTGAGGACTGGATCACAGACATCAAAAAGCACTTTGAATGCAGTAACATGAGACCTAAGGATTATGTCAAGTTTGCCACTTTCCAACTCAAAGATCAAGCTGCTGATTGGTGGCAACAGTACAAAGATTCCAGAGGTGGACGTGAGATCTCGTCGACCGACTTCTACAAGGATTTCTGCTCTCACCACATTCCAACTAGTGTCATTGAAGGCATGCGTGAGCAATTCCGCAACCTGAAGCAAGGCACCATGTCCTTCTATCAATACAATGTCAAGTTCCAGAATCTTGCCCGCTATGCCAAGCAAGACATCCCAGTTGCCAAGAGCAAGATTTATCAGTTCCGTGGTGGTCTGAAGGATGAACTCCAACTAGCTCTCACCTTGTTCGAGCCAGATGAATTTGACCAATTCTACAATATGGCTCTTAAGCAAGAGGCACCTCAGCTCAAGATTGAAGCTTCCAAAAAGAGGATCGGAGATGTTGTTCACTCCTCCTCTTCTTCCCAAGTGGTTGCCAAGCAGCAGAAATTCTGGCTACCGCCTCCTCCAGTGCTCCGTCCTCCAAACAACAACAACAAGCACTCAGGTGGTCGTTGTTTCTGCTACCCACCCAACCCAAGCAATCAGTCCAAGCCTCAGTTTCAAGCTTCAAGATCAAGTGGTCCTTATCACCGACCTCTCTCAGAAGTGGTTTGGAACAAGTGTACTCAGAAGGGTCACTATGCTAACAAGTGTCCCAACCCAAGGCGCCTTCCGCCTCCTCCACCTGTCAGCATTGCTATTGTCAAGCATAATCCCAGGGTTGCAAGAGTGAATATGATGAATGCAGCTCAAGCAGAGAACACTTCAGATGTGATACTTGGTAATCTTCTAGTCAACCTTAAACCTGCTAAAGTTTTGTTTGATTCTGGTGCATCACATTCTTTCATGTCATACCCATTTGCATCCAAGCATCATGTGAGCACATTGGCATTACCTCAAAAGTTGCAAGTTACTTCTCCGGGGAAACAAATGACTTCTAGTATGGTGGCTCCGGATATATCTATCCACATGGGTGATTACAATTTTCTGGTTTCTTTGGTTATTCTCGGCAACTCCGACATTGATCTTATTCTTGGGATGGATTGGCTTTCCAAGCATGATGCAAACATTGATTGTGCAAATAAGGAAGTCAAGCTTACTCATCCTGACGAAGACGTGGTTATCTTCGCCTCTCGAGATAACACAATCGGGCTATTCTCTCTCAATGACAAGGGTGAGATTAATGACATTTCTCAGATTCCCGTGGTCAATGAGTATGAAGATGTTTTCCCTGAAGAGCTTCCAGGCATGCTGTCAGGCCCAAGATGCGATTCTATCCCGATCATGTGACACTTACGTGATTGGGGCACAACCGCATTTCGGGCGCTTAGCAAGATGGATATCATTACATTGTACCATTACATACATACATGTGGGATACAACAATACATACAAGTCACATGAATACAGCAACATCAATACAAGGCATCCGACTACGGATGCAAACATGAAAAGCACAAAGACATCCATCTGCTATCCCAGGCTGCCGACCCGGAACATAACCCAAGACTGAAGAAGAAGAAGAAGAAAGAACTCCAAACAACGATCAACGCTCTCACGTCAAGTCATCGGAAACCTACACCTGCAACTGTTGTTGTAGTATCTGTGAGCCACGAGGACTCAGGAATCCCATAACCATGGGTAACAAGACTATCAAAGCTTAATGGGATGGAAGAGGTAAAGTGGTGAGGTTGCAGCAGCGGCTAAGCAAAAGTATGGTGGCTAACTTACGAGTACAAGAATAAGATGAGCATCTACACAAACGGTCGCGACTAGTAGTGATCGCGAAAGATCCTGAACTACCTACGAGTCAAACATAACCTCACCGTGTTCTCTTCTCAAAGTGAAAAGAGACAGTCATGGTTACTCACACAGTTGTGTGTTTTACTTCGGATCCTCTGTCAAGTTTTCTACAACCAGACATTAACAAATTCCAATCTGCCACATAACCGCGGGCACGGCTTTCGAAAGATCATAACCCTGCAGGGGTGTCCCAACTTAGCCCATCACAAGCTCTCACGATCAGCTGAAGTGATAAATATAATATTATCACCCCTTATCTTAGGGAAATCCGATCAGGCTCGGTATCCCGGTGCACAAGACATTTCGACAATGGTAAAACAAGTCCAGCAAGACCTCCCGGCGTGCCGACACCCTGATAGTAGCCGCGCGTATCTCGTCTCAGGCCACAACCGGATAGGTGAGCCTACGGGAGCCAATCCTCGAGTTTCCCCGTGCTGGCCCCGCAGTCTCCCCGTTTGGGACCAACACCATCAGCACTGGCCCCCCTACTATGTAGAAAAATACCCGGGGACGCGACCCCCGATGCAAATTTAATTATTTAATTAAGTTGTTATTATGAGGCAAAACAAAACCAATGTTGGGCCTTGCTGGAGGAGTTTTATTCAAAGACGAAGTGTCAAGGGGTCCCCATATACCCAACCGTGTAAGGAACGCAAAATCAAGGAACATAATGCCGGTTTATCGGCTCCTAAGGTGGCACGAGTGGAACAAAACACCGAGCAAAAGGCCAAGCCTTCCACCCATGCCCAGTATATAGGTGTGTTAATAATAATAATAGTTATTGTGATATTCCAACAACAAGTTCCCTCCTGGAACGATCTTCATCTTCACCTGCAACTAACAACGCTATAAGAGGGGCTGAGCAAGCAGGTAACATAGCCAAACAATGGTTTTTGCTAGGAAGGTGTCAAAGGTTAGAGGTTTCATGGCAACAAGGAGAGGGGCTGACAATAAGATGGGTAGCGCGACATATAACGATAGCATCGAGACAACTAAGCAAAGGCAATGATAGTAAAGGTATCCAAGGGTATGGTCATCTTGCCTGAGATCCCGCAAGGAAGAAGAACAGATCCATGAAGAAGACGATGAAGAAGCCTTGAAGAAGAACCACGAGTAGACGAACGAATCCTCACGAACGCAACAGAACAAGCACTAACGAGAAGAAGCAAGCAACACGGTAAACACACCACACGAGAGATGACTATATGCTCAACCAAGTATGATGCAAGACAACTCTATATAGGATGCACTACAAGTCTATACAGGAAGTAAAACACGGCAAGGTAGGAAGCACAGAAAAACAACACAAGACTATACATGATGCAATACATGGCAATGTATGATGCAAGAGAAGTTTATACAGGAAGCAATACAAGGCAAGGTAGGAAGCACAGGAAAACAACACAAGCAACATGACAATATGCTCAACCAAGTATGATGCAAAACAAGTCTACATATAATGCACAGCAAGTCTATATACGATGCAATACATGGCAAGGTAGGAAGCACACAAGAACAACACAAGTCTACATATGATGCAATACATGGCAAGGTATGATGCATGACAAGTCTATACAGGAAGCAATATATGGCAAGGTAGGAAGCACAGGAAAACAACACAAGAACATGACAATATGCTCAACCAAGTAGGATGCACGACAATTCTATATATGATGCAATACATGGCAAGGTAGGAAGCACAGAAAAACAACATAAGTCAACCAGTTTAAATGAGGCCGGAAACTACCTATTACAAATCCGGTAAGTCCCCATATGCATAGTTTGAAATTAGTCCAGAACTGAACAAACCTTATGTTCAAGTTGTTAAACATCAAGTTAACATGCACCATGATGATCTACACGAAATTCTAGTCAAGTTTCATATAAAGTTCATTTAATTCGGAACTACGGCCTAGAAGATATGAGAAAAACAAGACAAGCAAGGCAACGGTGCAAGATACACCCAAACATCAAGAAAACTCACTCCAAACATGAAAAAAATATGATATTATGATTCTACATGCAAAATCACACAAGTTTCATATAAGGCACACCCAAAACGGAGCAACGGGCTAAAAGATACACATGAAACAAGATATAACAACAAGCTGAAGTTAACATCCACATAGCAACTTTGGAGCAAGATATATATAAGCTACAGCACCCAAACATGGTGACAAGAAGCATGGAAATGAAGTATACATATCCTACAGCAAACAACTCCATTGGAGCATCTCCATAGGAGGCATGGATCAATAGCAACAAGCTACAACATTTTGATCATGACAATAAAAACCTGACAATAATATTTTATAGCAACTTGAGAGCAAGAAATAAATAAGCTACAGCAGGTCATATGAGCAAGTAAGGGCATGAATGGATAGACAACAACATATACAACAAGGAATGATCAATGTCCACCCCAAAACTAACATGGATTTGCCTAGGGCATCAAGCAAACATAGCATCAGGATATGACAGTTTCCAGACTTAGTGAAATTTCACTAAGTGTTAAAACAGATAAGTTGGCATGGCATGTTTGCAAGCATGTTTAAGTCACCTCAAGGCATATCATGGAAAGTTAAATGCACCACAGCAAAGACCATATAATGGTGCTTCTAAAACATCTAGACATGTGGCAAAAGGGCAAACACATCAATAGCAAAGAGCAATTAAAATCAGCATCTCATAACAAGTCTCAGCACATAACAGTCAAATGCACTTTTGCAACAGAGATTAACATGGCAATATGGAATCAAACAAGCATGCTACAGCAACCATCATGTAGTACACTTCACAAGGAACATTTTGACATATCATTTGCATCATTTGGATAAACATGCATCAAGTTATCATATCTCAAACATGGCAACAAAATAACAAGTACCAGCAGTTTAGAACAAGTAGCACTCTTGCAACAGAGATTAGAGCATCTAAATGAACTCAAACAAGCATGGCACAATGGAACAAAGTGTAGAGCATATCACCACGATCTTATTGACATATCATTCACACAATTTGGACACACACACAAATAGTTATCACTATGCAAACATGCACATATATTATACATAACGGGGACTTAATTGTAAATATGTTGTTTTCTGGTAAAATAGGAAAAAAACATCGCACCGAAAAAAAATGGCCAGCAGAGGCTGAGGGGGAGCTCACCCATGGGCCTCTTGGGCCGGAATGGTGGCGGGCTGGGGCAGCTGGAGAGGCAGGCCGGCTGGGCCTCGGCCTGCGGGTTGGTGCTGGGGCCGGCCCAGCGCGGTTGTTGCGGCGAACCGACGGGGCGAGGGATCGAGGGATCCATCGACCTCGAAGGCATGGCACGGCGGCGCTGTAGGCCTCCGGTGGATGTGTGAGAGGCCAGAGGGGTCAGGGCTCGCCGGATCCGGGGGAGGGGCGGCCGGCGACGAGCTTCGGGGCCGGCGGCGAGGCAACTGGCGATGCGGAGGGAGGCGGCGCAAGGCGGCAGAGGACGGCGACTGATGGCGCCGGCGGCAGCTACTCCGGCGGGACGCAAGGCGGCGGCAGGATCCGGGCGAGTGGGGCGGCGGGGTCGAGCCGACGACGAAGGCGATGCCCTGGGCGCCTGCGGGAGCGACGGCGGTGGATGGGCTCGTCGGGCCCGCGATGGGCTTTGCGGGCCGCGACGGTGGGAGGTGGCTGGCTGGCCACGTGGCGCAAGCCGGTTGGCTCGGGGCGACGGGGCTGCTGATGTGTCAGCTCGGGATTGGTCCGGGCGACGTGGCTGCGGGGTGGACACGTCCGGGAGGTGGACGGACATGTCCGGCTGCGCGGAGGAGGACGGGGTAGGGTTTGATCTGCGCGAAAAAATGGAGGGGAGACACATATTTATAGGTAGAGGGAGCTAGGAGTGTCCAAATGAGGAGCCGTTCGCGGCCACGCGATCGTGATCGAACGGCCAAGAGCATGGAGGGGTTAAAATGGGCTAGGTGGGCTGTGAGAAAGGGGTGCTCGGCCAAAAGTCAAAAGGCCTCCAGCGGTTAACACGGTTAACCGTTGGGCTATCAAACGAACTCCGAACGCGACGAAACTTGACAGGCGGTCTACCTATGCTATAATAAGACCACACGCCAAGTTTCAACCCATTCCAAGAACGTTTTTCGGCCACTCATAAAATAAATATTCGGAGATGCCGCAGACACGTGTGAGTGTGTCTGAACTCAGAACGGACAACGAGAAGAGACGAGGGGACTCGGGCGGATGCAAGTTTTGAAAACATGCTGATGCAACACACAAGATGACAAGGCAACGATGCAACACGCAAGCAGATGACATGGCACTAACAATGAATAACTAGCTGACACCTGGCGCACCAGTCTCCGGGTGTCACACATGCCTCCCCATCGTCAAGTTGAATTCGTCATTGAACTCAAGCCCGGTACCGAGCCAGCATATCGGCGTCCGTACAAGCTTTCCCTTGATGAGTTGAAGGAGCTGAAAAAACAACTCGATGAGCAGGAACATATGGGTCTAATCAGGCCTAGTACTTCTCCTCGGGGTTGTGGTGTTCTATTTTTCAAGAAGAAGGATGGCACGGAACGCCTTTGCATTGATTACCGGCCATTGAACAAGAAGACAATAAAGAACAAGTATCCACTCCCCAATATCTATGAATTGTTCGAGCATCTCAAAGGAGCAAAGGTGTTCTCGAAGCTCGATCTCCGGATGGGTTACCACCAGATCCGTATCCGTGAAGAGGATATTCCCAAGATCGCATTCAGAACGAGTTTTGGCTCTTATGAATACATGGTCATGTCTTTTGGCCTTGCAAATGCTCCACCCACCTTCTCAAGGATGATGCACTTCATATTCAACCCCTACACCAATGAATTTGTTCTCGTCTATCTGGATGACATCTTGGTATTCTCCAAGAATGAAGAAGACCATGCCAAGCACCTCCGTTTGGTCCTTGATAGGCTTCGTGAACACAAGTTCTATGCGAAGTTCTCCAAATGTGATTTTTTGTTGGATAAAGTCTTATATCTTGGCCATATTATCTCTGCCGAGGGCATTTCTGTGAACCCCGAGAAAGTTGAAGCTATTGTCAACTGGGAACCCCCGCAGAATGTCAAGCAACTCCGAAGCTTCCTTGGTCTCGCTAGCTATTGCAGAATGTTCGTTGAGAACTTCTCCAAGATTGCCAAGCCTCTTTCCAACCTGTTGCAGAAGAATGTCAAGTACTCCTGGACTCCTGATTGTGATGTGGCATTCAAAACACTCAAAGAGAAGCTCATTTCTGCTCTGGTTCTTACTCCTCCGGATGAGTCCAAGCCCTATGAAGTCTTTTGAGATGCTTCTTTGCAAGGTCTTGGCGGTGTTCTCATGCAAGACAAGAAGATTATGGCATACACTTCTCGTTAGTTGAAACCAAATGAGAAGAATTACCCCACACATGATCTCGAGCTAGCAGCAGTTGTACATGCCTTGATCATGTGGAGACACCTTCTGTTGGGCAGAAAAGTGTACATCTTCACCGATCACAAGAGCTTGAAGTACATCTTCACACAGCCAAACCTTAACCTTCGCCAGACTCGTTAGGTTGAGATGATCCAAGAGTATGATCCAAGCATTGAGTACACACCTAGCAAGGCCAATGTCATTACAGATGCCTTGAGCAGAAAGGCATATTGCAACAGTCTCCTTCTCAAACCGTTCCAGCCTGAACTTTGTGAATCATTCAGGAACCTCAACCTCCAAGTTGTTCCGCAAGGCTTTCTTGCAAACCTTCAAATTGCTCCTATCTTGGAAGATCAGATCCGTGAGGCCCAACTCAGTGATGCTATGGTGCAGAAAGTGAAACATGGTATTGCTAAGGGTACTCCCAAACACAAGTGCTATCGCATTGATGAGAAAGACACCTTATTCTTTGAGGACAGAATTGTGGTTCCCAAGGGTGATCTCAGGAAGCTCATAATGAACGAAGCACATGACTCCCTCCTCTCGATTCATCCCGGAAGTTCTAAGATGTATCAACACCTCAAGCAATCATATTGGTGGACTCGCATGAATAGGGAGATTGCCCAATTCATGAATGAATGTGATGTCTGCAGAAGAGTGAAGGCAGAGCATCAACGTCCAGCCGGTCTCCTTCAACCTCTACCTATTCCTGAGTGGAAATTCGATCACATCGAAATGGATTTCGTCACTGGGTTTCCTAAGTCCAAGAAGGGGAATGATGCTATCTTCGTAGTGATTGACAAGCTAACTAAAGTAGCTCATTTCCTTCCCGTCAAAGAATCCATCAACGCGGCTCAGCTGGCAGTGTTGTACACCTCCAGAATTGTTTCTTTGCATGGCATTCCTCAAGTCATCTCCTCGGACCGTGGAAGTTTGTTCACATCCAAGTTCTGGGACTCCTTTGAGTCAGCCATGGGCACAAAAATTCGCTTCAGCACTGCGTTTCACCCTCAGACTAGTGGTCAAGTCGAAAGAGTGAACCAGATCCTCGAAGACATGTTGAGAGCTTGTGTCATCTCTTTCGGTATGAATTGGGAAGATTGTCTCCCGTTTGCTGAATTCTCATACAACAACAGCTTCCAAGCAAGTACCGACAAAGCTCCTTTTGAAATCCTCTATGCCAGGAAGTGTCGTACCCCACTAAACTGGTCCGAGACTGGTGAACATCAACTTCTTGGTAATGATTTGATCTCAGAAGCCGAAGAAATGTGCAAAGTCATACGTGAGAATCTCAAAGCCGCTCAATCACGTCAAAAGAGTTACTATGACGGCAAGCACCGTGATTTGTCTTTCGACATTGGAGATCATGTCTATCTCCGTGTTTCTCCTACGAAAGGAACCCAGAGATTCGGTATCAAAGGAAAGCTTGCTCCTAGATACGTGGGCCCTTTCAAGAATCTTGGCAAAAGAGGCGATCTAGCCTACCAACTCGAGCATCCCTCCAACTTTGCAAATGTTCATGATGTGTTTCACGTGTCTCAACTCCGCAAGTGCTTCAAGACACCTGAACACACCATTCTGTTCGAGCAGATTGATCTTCAACAAGACTTGTCTTATCGCGAGCACCCTGTTGCTATTCTTGAGGAAACTGAGCGCAAAACCCGTAACAAGTCCATCAAGTTCTTGAAATTAATGTGGTCACACCATACCGACCGAGAAGCTACGTGGGAACGAGAAGATCACCTTCGTTCCAAGTATCCTTCCTTCTTCCAGTCCTAGATCTCGGGACGAGATCTTTTTGTAGTGTAGGAGAGTTTGTAACACCCCATATGTGATACTTTCCTATAATGGAAATAAAGCATTCTCATTTTGATCCTTGTCCTTATCCTTGGGGGTTCTTGTCGTTTGAGCTCATTTTATTTTTGCATTGCCATGTCATTTATTTTATTTTGCATCCATGCATTGCTTTCATCATCATGGCATCTTAGTTTACTTCTTGTTGTTTTGTGTGTGTGAGGCCTTGTGTATCTGAGGTGGCTCTAGCCAACCTTGCCATGCTAAACCCTAGACCCCCTCCTTGTTTCCCTCTTCTTCTTCTTCCTTTTCTTTTCTTTCCTTTTCTTTACTCTATTTTGCAAGTCACCTAGCCAAGTCCTTTAATGTTCTTTCTTTCCCTAAAAACCTTGCACCATGTCTACACCCTCTCTGCCAAATATCACCCTATTTGGAATTGATTTGGTTGGGTTTTAAAATGACATGAGTTTGAACCATATTCAAACTCCTTTTATTTTTCTGCCTCTAAAAATGTCCAAACCAATTTTATTAAATAGGGCATAAATCAAGGAGCATGGGGATATTTTCTTTTTCCCCTAACTCTTTTCCTTTAAGCCTGTGCTTTTCCTTTTCTTTTCTGTCTAAAGATAAATGAAAAATAAAATAGGACAGTAGCTACAGTAGTGGCCTGGGCCTCCTCCTCCTCCCCCAGGCCCGGTCTCTCCCGCGGCCCAGCTAACACGCGCAGGCCCGACCGAGCCGCTCGCAGTCGCGCCGTCCCTCCCCTCGCACCCGGGACCACATGTCAGCCTCACAGCCCGCGTCACCATCGCACCGTGATCACGGACGTCGAGGTCTCATGATCCGAGCCCTCCTTTTAAACCCGCGCCGTGTCCAACCCCTTTCCCTAGGGTTCCTCTTCCTCCTCTCGCCGCCTGGAGACCCAAGCTCCACCATATCCGCCGCTCCAGTGAAGTCCCGCACGCATCTAGGAGCGCCAACTCCTCACCGGCGTGCCTCCCGTTGACCTTAGCCTCGCCAAGCGTGTCCAGCTGCTTCCTCGTCGTCGACTACGTCCTCTACGCGGAGCCAATCGCCTCGTCGCCGACGTCTTCTTCCTCTTCTTCCACTCCGGCGCCCGCAACTGTTCGAGCCTCGCCACCGTCGACTCCGACCACCTCCGGGCCAGCCGAACACACCTCCGTGTTCATGGTGAGCGCCTCCACCTCAATGTGCCCTTTTCCCCCTCTTTAGCACCCTCTAGCTCCGAGTTCGTCGAGCACCCGAGCTCATAGCCGTCGGGCCTCATCTCCGGCGAGTGTCCCGACCACTGTAGGCCGTCTAGTGCTGCCCGTTTGCTTCAGCGTGTCGTGTAGGTGCTGCCTGCGCAGTCGCCGCTCCGCCTAGGCCGTTGCATAGTCTCGTCGTTGCCCGCCGCCGCCGTTCTGTCAAGTGCTCGCCACCGGTGCTGTAGTGCATGCTAGGTGATGCGTTTGCTTCGAGTGGGTGTGGAACTCCCCCAGGAGCGCACCGCACCACTCCGCCGTCTCTTTTGGTCGCCGGAGCAGCGCCGACGAGCAGCTCCGACGAGCCCTGCTTTTCCCCTGTTTCTGCATCTTTAGATATGTCTTCAGAGTTAGCGCCTGTATTCTGTCGAGAACTGTCAGGGATATTACTAGCAGGTATAAACCGGCTAGGAAGATCCGGATTACACTAACATAGTTGTATTATCATAAGCCCAGTAGAATATGAACCAGAGGTTACGGCCCATAGAGGCTTAGGGCCCATGTGTAAAGCCTACGGTTTGTAAACCGACATATCATGTAACTTGGGATGTAAAATAGAAAGAGAAGAGACCGAGGCGGACACGTTTATGAGCTGGCCTCGGGACTTTGTAAACCGGACAGGGCGTCGCCTCCTATATAAAGGGACGACCCGGCGACGGTTCAGGGACAAGCAACAACCCGTCGAGACACAGGCAAGCGATCCGCTCCCTCTTCATCGGCGCCCAAGCAATACCACACCAAACTAGACGTAGGATTTTACCTTCATCGAAGGGGCCGAACTAGTATAAACCTTCTGTGTCCTTTGTGTGCTTTTAACCCCTTCAAGCTAACCCGCGCGATGGCCTCACACCTAAGTCCTCTAAACCGGACATCTGCCTGCGAATTCCACGACAGTTGGCGCCCACCGTCGGGCTATCGCACGATTGTTTCGAGTTCTTGAAGGGCAGCTTTGAAGGACTCCAGGGTTACGTGGTTGGCCGGATGACCAAGAGTCGCCGCGGCCGGATCTACATCGACGACGCAGGCTGGGGCCCCGAGGCCGATTCAATCGAATAGGGGTACCGGGTCCCCTTCGGCCGCATCCACGTCTTCATCGGCAAGATTGGTGAACCGGGACCTGTGCCGGACATATTACCCAACATCGTCGAGCCGGCTCAGCGTGCAAGATCGGCCCGGATTCAGCCCGCCGTGAAACGTGTCTTCATTGGATCAGTACATGGAGTCCAAGCCGAGGACGGATCGGATTCTGGTGGCGAGACAGTTGTCTATTCTGGCGATGAATCTTCATCCGGGGAGACCGAATCTTTGTATCTGTTGCAGGACGGCCGATCCGAGGGTATATCCGATGGTGACAGTATTACGGACCCCTTTGATCCGCCAAACCGGGTGGCTGTCTTCATGGTCGGATCACAGTCTATGCAGCAGCCCACGATGACCGGGGCGTTCACAACAGAGATAGCTGGTGCGGGGGCGAGCAGCCAAGCCCCCTCACCATCTGATGTTCTATCCACCTTGGTCGAGGAGTTGACAGCACGCGCAACAGCAGAAGTAGCTCCTGCCAACAAGGCGCAACATGATGCGGAGATCCTTCAGCTGAAGAGCCGGATTGAGCAGGATAAATGGGACCTGGACGCAGAGAAAGCCATGATAGCTACGAGGCAAGCAGAGCTAGACTCCCAAGCTTTCCGGCTCAGGGTGGATCAGACTTCTTCACGGGAGGTAATGTACAGAAGATAGCAAACTCGTCTACCGTCGGTTTACGAGGCGGTGAATCTCTTTGGCACACCAGGGGCAGGAACCAGTAACCGCCCAGAGGTAAACCGGGGAGGAGCCCCAGGGACAGGCACGTTGGTTCAGCCACCGGCCGCAGAGCGGAATCGTCAAGTTGTGCCCACGCCGCACATCCCCACCCCTCCCGGCCATTATTCTAACCCGTTGGACAACATTGTCGCCGCCGCTTCACAACTGGCCGCTTTACCCATTGAGGGGACATCCCGTGTGGCGATAGAAGCGCGTCGGGCTAAGGAATTGCTGGACACAGCACTGACATAGCAGCAGGCGTACTCTTACAGCAGGGAGAGGATTCATTCAACCCCCCGCCACAGCGAGAGTTACACTAGGCACTGGGAGGAACCGGCCGTGTCTAGCAGCGAGCGGAGACGTCACCAACACAGGCAGGATAATCCGGCGGGAGCAGAAGCACACGCCCAAGAGGCGGTAGACCAGGCCAAACATACCGCCCGCGAGGATACCCGTCAAATGATGCCGGTTCACCCAACCACAATAGAAACGGGAGTCACGACGAGTTCCTTTGGAGTACAGTGTCTTTTCCCCGCTTTACGAAGCGTAAAATTACCCAAAGACTTCAAAGGTACGCGCAAGGTGCCCAACTACACGGCAGACCTGGCTCCAGAGGCGTGGATTGAGAGCTATGAGATGGCTATGGAGATGCTAGATGTGGATGAAGCGGCATGCGCCAAATACTTCACCATGATGCTGGAAGGCACAGCCCGGACATGGTTAAAGGGCCTACCACCTAACTCCATCGGAACATGGGGAGAACTGCGTCGCAAGTTTATCAAAAATTTCAAAGACACGTGCAAGCAGCCAATGTCAGTGGTAGATTTAGCGGCATGTGTTCAAGGAGAGCAGGAACCTACGAGCGCCTGTGTGCGGCGAGTGTCAGAAATCATGCGTTCCTCCAATAGCATCAATCCTAGTACGGTGATAGTAACATTGGAAAATAATTGCCGGTTTGAGTCTCTAAAGCTAAAGTTGGGACAGCTCAAGCGGGATTGTAATGACATGGGGACACTCATGAGCGCTCTGGTGAAATATGGGGATTCTGATCACACTAAGTAGCCAGAGGCAGATGGAGACAAGTCCGGGAAAGCAAACAAGTCCGGTAAACCGGTGCAAGCCAATCCGGCAAGAACGAGTTACAATGGTAAGCAAAAAGCAGAGGGTGGTTTTGATTTTGTGGCTAATACCAACATTCAGGGAAACGGGCAGCGCCGCAAGGGTAGACCACCTCCTCGTGGTGAAGGGAAATTCCTCAGTCTAGAACAGCAGTTAAATGAGCCTTGCCCTAAACACAGTACGCCGGAACACCCGTCTAAACATTTATGGAAGGATTGCAAAATCATGATAGAGGCCATGAACCAAGCCAGACATAACCATGGACCCCCTGGCGGTGGCTCGGGTTCAGGCTTTCAGGGTCCGGGTTACCGGGGTAATGGTTCCAGATCAGGATATCATTGTGGCAACAATAACTACAACCAAGGCAACCAGCAGCACGGTCAGGGTGGTTACAACAACCAAGGCAACCAGCAGCATGGTCAGGGTGGTTACAACAACCAAGGCAATCAGCAGCGTCAGCAGCAGCAGCAATCCGGATATCAAAGTAATCCAAAGGAGCTAAGTAGTGGACAGTACCATGTTTTTACCACGAGTTTGTGCAAACGAGATCAAAAGATTCTGAAGCGGGCAGTACACGCAGTTGAACCGGCAACGCCACGTTTTCTATGTTGGTCGGAGCAACCTATTGTGTGGAGCAGAGAAGATCACCCGCCACGGGTTGATAATCCGGGCCAGTTGGCCCTAGTGGTGGCACCACAGGTGGGTGGCTACAAATTCACAAAGGTACTCATGGATGACGGCAGCAGTATCAACATCTTATATTATGAGACTTTCCGTCGTATGGGGTTGACAGACAAGAAATTGAGACAATCCAACACGGTGTTCCATGGAGTGGTGCCAGGTAAATCGGCTTACCCAGTTGGGAAAATTGATCTGGAAGTTACTTTTGGGGATGAGCAGGATTCTAGGTCAGAGACAGTGACCTTTGAGGTCGTAAAGATCCGGAGCCCATATCATGCTCTATTTGGGAGGCTGGTTTACGCCAAATTCATGGCTAGACCGTGCTATGTTTATCTATAGCTCAAGATGCCGGGTCACAAGGGAACCATCACGGTTCACGGAAGTCGCAAGATCGCATTGGAATGCGAGGAAGGAGATGCAGCCTATGCAGAGGCAGTCTATGCTACGGAGGAATTGAAATTCTACAAGGACAACATCGATCCGGCAGATATGTCCCCATTAAAAAAGCCAACTACAGAGCATGATCCGGCGTTGAATTTTAAATTGGCAGAGGAAATCAGGCAAGTTGACTTTGTGCCAGACGATTCATCCAAGCAGTTCACTATGAGTGCTAACCTAGACCCCAAATAGGAAAGCGCGCTCATCGAGTTCATCCGTGAGAATCGGGATATCTTTGCATGGAAACCTTCTGACATGCTAGGTATACCGAGGGAACTCGCTGAGCACAGTCTTAATATTGATCCGAAGTTTAAACCGGTCAAGCAGTACCTGCGCCGCTTCAATGAGGAGAGGCGCAAGGCTATAGGTGAGGAAGTGGCTAGGCTTTTGGCCGCAGGATTCATAGTTGAGGTGTTCCATCCGGAGTGGTTGCCTAATCCGGTTCTGGTGCTAAAGAAAAATGGAACGTGGAGGATGTGTGTGGATTACACAGACCTAAACAAGGCTTGTCCAACTGATCCTTTTGCTCTCCCCCGTATTGATCAGATCATTGATGCTACGGTAGGATGTGAGCGGCTAAGTTTCTTGGATGCATATTCAGGGTATCATCAAATCAAGATGGCAGATAAGGACCAAGAGAAGACAGCTTTCATAACTCCCTTTGGAGCCTTCTGCTATGTATCTATGCCCTTTGGGCTCAAGAGTGCCCAAGCAACTTACCAGCGTTGCGTACAGAACTGTCTTAAAGGGCAGATCGGAAAAAATGTCCAGGCCTATGTCGATGACATTGTGGTGAAATCAAAGAAGGAGGAGACGTTGATAGAAGATTTAAAGGAAACTTTTGACAACCTCCGGGTTTATAAGATGATGCTTAATCCGAGAAGTGCGTTTCCAGTGTTCCAGCAGGCAAGCTCCTTGGATTCTTAGTGTCAAACAGAGGAATAGAGGCCAATCCGGAGAAGATCAAGGCGATCACATCCTTGACTAAACCGGCTTGTATCAATGATGTCCAGCACATAGCAGGCCGGATTACAGCATTAAGCCGATTCATCAGCCGTTTGGGAGAGAAGGCAATTCCACTCTATCAGATGCTGAAAAAGACAGATCGGTTTATATGGAGCGATGCTGCGAACATGGTGTTCGAGGACTTGAAGCGACAACTAGCAGAACCGCCAGTTCTTGCTGCCCATGTTAACAACGAGCCGTTGCTGTTATACGTAGCTGCCAATGCTCGCGCAGTTAGCATGGCGATTGTGGTGGAACGCAAGGAAGCAGGCAAAGAATATCCGGTTGAGCGCCCGGTTTACTACGTCAGCGAGGTTCTCATTGAGTCGAAGCAAAGGTATCCACACTGGCAAAAGCTGGTATATGGCGTGTTCATGACAAACCGGAAGCTGAAGCACTATTTCGAGGGCCATCCCATCACTGTTGTCAGTTCAGCTCCGTTGGGGGATATAATCCAGAACAGAGAAGCTACTGGTAGAGTGGCAAAGTGGGCCATTGAGCTTAGCCCACATGGATTGAAGTATGTACCCCGTACTGCTATCAAATCCCAAGAACTGGTAGATTTCATCAATGACTGGACAGAATTGCAAGCACCAGAGGAGAAGCCGGATCATACATACTGGACTATTCACTTCGACGGTTCAAGGCAATTAGAAGGCTCGAGGGCTGGAGTCGTGTTAACTTCCCCACGAGGTGACAAGTTTTGTTATGTCCTCCGACTAATGTTCCCTTGCACCAACAATGCTGCTGAGTATGAAGCTCTCATTCACGGGCTACGGATGGCTAAGGAGATGAACTTGAGCCGGGTCAAGTGTTTTGGTGATTCAGATCTGGTGGCGCAACAAGTGTCTGGCAAGTGGGACTCTAAAGATCCGCTCATGGCAGCCTATAGGCGGGAAGTTGAAGCGGTTGCAGGATATTTCAAAGGATATCAGGTGGATCACATAGACCGGCGGAAAAACAAAGCGGCCGATGCTCTAAGCCGGCTAGGCTCTCAGCGGAAACCGGTGCCACCAAATATTTTCTTGGATGAGTTGCACAGTCCATCAGTTCAGGTACCATCGGAGGAGGATTTGGCTGTTTCTGATCAGGAAGCGCAGCTGGTTGCAGCGCTTCATGTCATTCCGGATTGGACACTCCCTTACTTGGCATACCTGAGCCGAGGAGAATTGCCAGATGATGAGGTTGAAGCCAGGCAGATAATCCGGCGATCCAAATCTATGACCATCGTTAACGGAGAACTTCATCACCGCAGCGTTTCTGGGGCTTTTCAGCGCTGTGTATCATCGAAGAAGGCAATGACATTCTTCGAGAGATACACGAAGGAGATTGTGGTCATCACGCCGGTTCAAAATCGCTGGTAGCCAAGGCTTTCCGTCACGGGTTTTACTGGTTAACGGCCCATGCTGATGCAGAGGATCTAGTCTGGAGATGCGACGCTTGTCAGAAATTTTCACGGCATGCTCTTGTTCCGGCACAGGAGCTACGGATGATTCCAATTACTTGGCCGTTTGCGACTTGGGGGCTGGATATGGTTGGACCTTTTAAACGATCCCAAGATCAGAAAACCCACCTGTTGGTGGCAGTGGACAAGTTTACAAAGTGGATTGAGGCAGAGCCTGTCAGTAAGTGTGATGCGGCAACAGTAGTTAAATTCATCAAAAAGGTAATTTAACGGTTTGGCTTTCCACACAACATTATTACTGATAATGGCACCAATCTATCTAAAGGAGAGATGGAAGAGTTTTGCCAAAGGGAGCATATTCGCCTGGATGTATCTTTAGTAGCTCACCCTCAATCCAATGGTCAAGCTGAAAGGGCCAACCAAGAGATCTTGCGAGGCATCAAGCCTCGGCTTATGACTGCCTTGCAAAGAACACCAGGGTGCTGGGTTGAGGAGTTACCTTCTGTCCTCTGGAGCATCAACACTACGCCTAACAGGTCTACATGCTATACGCCCTTCTTCATGGTATATGGTGCTGAAGCGGTTCTCCCTAGTGATATCCGGCACGACTCACCACGGGTGGCAGCTTATGTTGAAGCGGCCAATGAGCAAGCAAGACAGGACAGCTTAGACCGGCTGGATGAGGAGCGTGACATAGCAGCGGCACGATCCGCAATTTATCAGCAAGACCTGCGCAGATATCACAGCCGCCGGGTTAAGACCAGGACATTCCAGGAGGGGGACCTGGTGCTCCGGCTCATCCAAGACCAGACAGATATGCACAAATTATCCCCACCTTGGGAAGGACCCTTTGTGGTCAGCAAGAACCTACACAACGGTTCATACTACCTGGTGGACGTTCGAGAACATAAAGACTCACATACAGCAGAGGAAGAGACGAAGAGGCCATGGAACATTGCTCTTCTGCGGCCTTACTACACTTGAGCCAGGGGCTCCGCTTCATGTATCCTGTATATATTATGATTAATAAATTAACCGGCACCCTCGGTAAACCGGGGGGTCAGCCATCTTCTTCAAATATAAGTGTCTTATGGGAATTCACTCAGGTGATATCCATCTAAAGTTTATTTCTCTTGATATATATTATTTTCATCAAGAAAACAAGATGCTTTAATCAATCTATTTTGATATGCAGGACAATTATATAAGGGACCAAAGAGGGTCTGCCACACAAGTGCAACTCCCATATAGGTACCCTGCCTCTACGGTCACTAGGGGGCTACGGATCGCATTCGAATCATAGCTTAAAACCCCCTTTTGGGTCCGCCTTGGATCGCATTCGAATCCATTGATCGGCAAAATCTCAAGGTCACTAGGGGGCTACGGATCGCATTCGAATCCTAGTTTAACCCCTTTGGTCCAATGTATATGATTGCATTCGAATCATAGCTTAAAACCCCTTTTTGGGTTCGCCTTGGATCGCATTCGAATCCATTGATCGGCAAAATCTCAAGGCCACTATGGGATACGGATCGCATTCGAATCATAGCTTAACCCCTTTGGTCCAATATATATGATCGCATTAGAATCATAGCTTAAAACTCCTTTGGGTCTGCCTTGGATCGCATTCGAATCCATTGATCGGCAAAATTTCAAGGCCACTGGGGGCTACATGGTCGCATTCGAATCCTAGCTCAACCCCTTTGGTCCGGTTTACTGATCGTATTCGAATCAGAAGCCTCAAATATGGAGCCTGGCAGCTCGTGAAAAGCCAAGAGCTTAAGGGCCGCTCTTAAAAAATGCCTAGAGCTTAAAGGCCGCTCACAAAAAGCCTGGAGCCTGACAGCTCGCAAAAAGCCTCGACTACATGGTCTTATTTGCCAACAATGTTTTGTTTTTTGCGATTTTACAAGTTTTTGTGGTTAACCAAGTTTTTTGATCCGGAATTGGGCAACTTCAAGGTTGACCACATATCTGCAAAGTTAACAGTCTGGGTCATAAATACCAGCATAAGTTAAAAGTCTGGGTCATGAATACCAGCATAAGTTCAAAGTCTGGGTCATAAACACCAGCATGATTTAAACTGGCGTTTATCATAACCCAGAACAGTCATCAGGAAAACGCCAAGAGAGCCAAGAGCCTCATCAGAATCTACACATTCAGTTATGCCTACCGGATTAAGGACGTCAGGCACACTTAATCAAAGGTATGAGTTATTTTTGGGTATAAAACAGATACTCTTTCAATATATGCCTATGGGAGCAATATAATAGGTCCGGTGGTAAACCGCCAGGACATCTTTTTAGCATTGTTTATGCAGATATAGATAACATAGATGGATCAACCATAGCAGACAACGGATTCAAATTGGCAGACGCCAGGTCAAGCTGTGACATCCGAATTGGGACAAAGACAATGTTTCGAACTACCCTATTACAAGGCACTTGCGGGCCTGAACGGATTAAAGTTTTTGGCAAAAGTTTTCAACAACTATGAGTTAAACCGGGCGATTTATGATTCTTCTTCACGCTGCGAAGGCTGAGGGTCGGCTTGTTCCGGATCTTCTTCATCTTCAGGAAGTGGCTGGAAGTCAGGAACGCGCCAGTCAATCTTGGAGAGTGCACGGAAGTACATTTCCTCAGTAATAAGATCGGACGGATCAATATCTGGAGCGAAGGTATGGCCACGCACTGGCGGGATCAGATTCTCGGTGTCATAAACCAGCCGTTCCACCCGTTCATTTTCTAAGTCATAGGCCGGATGATACCTAGTCAGATCCGCTTCATCGGCAAGTTTGCTGGCGAGTGGGCGCATCTCTTTGGTTAAGGCATGGAGGTCTTCGGCAGAGAAGGTGCATCCATCTTCCTTATTACTGGGATATCCGTTCATAGCCTCTTCCAGATCAAAGTCCGGAACCCATGCCTTGGCCCGGGTCAGTGCTATAAGAGAGCCAGCCCGTGCAGCAGATTTCTTCACTTCCACCAGGCGCACAGGCAGGACAAATAGCTTCTCCAAGGTACCTTGGATAGTAGTTGGGGCCGGTTTCTGATGGGACATTGCACTTATAACCCTTTGAGCGCCGGAATACAGCTGCTCCACCAGGGTATAAGAGGCCTTGAGCTTCTTCCGGACATCATCTCCAAGATGAGTTATGCGTCGCCCTAAATATGTTTGTCAAAGTTAAACCGGAGTGGATCAAGGATTGCAGAGATGAAAGGCATATGCAATTGAGTGCTTACCAAAGATAGCGGAGGTCATAAGTTCTATTTGCTGCCTTAAACCGGTCAACTCCTGCGTAACCGGATTAAGGGCAGCTTCAGTGTCCTTTGCTCTTTTCTCAAGAGCATTTCTCTGCACCTCCCAGGAGGACCGTTCCGCTTCAAAGTAATTTTTAAATTTTTCCATGTTGGTTAAGTTCAGCGCAAGCTTTTCCTTGGCTTTGGCAGAAGCAGTTTCAGTAACAGCCAACCTATCCCGGAGCTCAGTTACCTCTGCAGCCCTCCGGGTCAAGTCAGCCTACAAGGAAATCAAATGGATTGGAAAGGCAAATCAATCAAGTCTCAAGCATATAAACAAGTTATCCACTTGACACTTGGGGGCTAATGTGCAATTGAAGTACTGACAGAAGATTTCAGACAAGTCCCAAGCGCATAAAACAAGTTATACCCCTGGCACTTGGGGGCTAATGTAAGTTCATTTTCGAATACAATGGAAGTCCCGGTTCATCTACAATGAAGCTAAACTGGCACTTGGGGGCTACTATGGCCTAAAGACAGGATTGCAAAGAACATAAAACAGAGACAAGTAAAAAGAAAGGAAATTACCTTGTATTTATCTTTCATCAGGTTAACCAACCCGGCTTCATACTCACGGCTGGTAAAGAGCTGGTTCAAATACCCGGAATGAAGTTCCTGGGCACTCAACTGGGCATAGCTGGATAAGTCCGTGCTCCACTTACCTTTTTCTTGTTGAAGTTTTTCCTCTTTGGCAGTGTGCTTGGCCAAGATGACAGGCTCAGCAGGAGCGGTAAAACCTAACCCGGTTATCTCAACGTCCGAGGAGGAAGCGGCAGTTGGTTGAGCAGGGGCAGCAGTAGGCACCGGGCTAACAGGAGCCGGGCTAGCCCGAGGAGGGCTAACCCGGACAGGGCTCGCCGGTTCAACGACGTTCTCCGTATTAACATTCTCCGGAGCAACAATGTCGTCACGATCCATGGGAATAGGGTCATCAAACTGAGCTGCAGGATTATCTTCTGGAGGGATAACGTCATCCGGATCAGCGGCCGGTTCAACGGTAGCAGTCTCGGCAGCCGCTTTGGTTGCTTTCGCCTTCTTTCTAGGCTTCGGCTTGCTGGAGAAAATCAAAGGAACAATGAGAATCATCAAGATACAAATATAAAGATAAACCAGATGTTGAAAAGGACTTACCCAGGCACGGTCTTCAAAACAGGGACCTGTGTAGCAGTCGACTCGCTGGAAGAGGACAAAGGAGCCTCTTGATAGTTAGGATCAGACGGTTTAAGCGGTTTACGTATGAGCCCGGCTTTTGGATGAAGGAGAGTTGGAGAAAGTAAAACCTCAAAGCGGCGCCTGCGAGCTGGAGTGAGAGGTATTCCGGAGGACTCCACTACATGGCCACTATGGCGCGTGGTCCGGCGCGCCTCATGCTGCTGCTTCTTCAAAAGAAATTTGGGGTCCAATTGAGCGAAAGGATGAGAAAAAAGGGTATTTTCGGGACACCCGGTGAATTTTGGGGGACAGCGGCTCTAAGTCTGAAGAGAGAGAGAGATTACCTCAACTTCCGCCGCTTTACTTCCTTCAGCTAGATCCTGCGGAAAGGCATTGTTAACATAAATTTGGGCAAAGGGAGATTAAAACATATTAGGATCAACTCATACCTCGGAATCCGGATCATCTTCCTTAGGATGTGAACCGGAGGCAGCAACCGCCTTCTTCTTCTTGACATCATATGTCTTCCGGCGTGGTTGTTTGGCCGATTTATCTTGAGGTTTTCTCTTCCAGAAGGGGTCGTTGGCCTATGCAAAAGATAGGAAATAAATGGAAGACAATTGATATGGCCGGATCAGAACAGATAGAAAATATCAGAAAGAACTTACTGCTGGTGGTTTATTGTTTTCGCAGAACGGAGCTAAACCGGTCCGGCTGCACTCCTCCAAAGTGATGTTCAACATTTTCTTTGCGGACTCAGCAACTTCTTTTTCAGGAAGTATTATGTCAATGTGGCGCAGTGGATCATCCGGTTTACCAGTGTACTCGCACATCAGGCCCGAGCACCGGCTCAGTGGAAGTATGCTCCAGGCAAGCCAATAGCGAACGAAGTCTACTCCGGTTAAGCCGTTGGCCATAAAGGCCCTGAGCTCAGAAAGTTGAGGGGCAAACCGGGCCCGGTCTGGGGCGCTGAGGCGCTGCGGCAAGGGATGATCCTCAGGTAGACGGTATGCGCGATAACCCGGCAGTGGGTTTTCTCCTTCAGGCGAAGTATCTATACAATAGAACCACGATTGGTTCCATTCCTTGGGGTGCGTGTGAAGGGCAGCGTGAGGGAAGCTCACATCCTTTCTCTTTTGAATGCTGACGCCCCCCAATTCTTGATGCGGTCCGTAAGAAAACTCAGTCCGCCGGTTTAAATGGAAAAAGTCTCTGAACAGATCCACTGAAGGTTCTTCCTGAAGATATGCTTCTGAGAAGACTTGAAAATTGCACACATTTGATATAGAATTCGGACCTACGTCCTGAGGATGGAGCTGAAAAGCGGCTAAGACATCCCAGAAGAATTTTGAACCGGGAGGGCTAAAGCCCCGGGCCAAGTGATCAAAGAAAACAATGACCTCTCCTTCTTTAGGAGTAGGGGGACATTCATCTCCTGGGGCCCGCCAGTGCAGAACCTCTTTAGGACCCAGAATACCGATTGAAGCGGCGTTTGTTAGGTCATCCTGAGTGATGCGGGAACGAGCCCAGTTGCAAGCAACAAACTGCTTGGCCATCATTTGGAATACGGAAATGCTGAAAAGTACAGTACAGAATCCGGTTTACCAATTGCTAAAATTAAGCCGGAGCATTATATAAGATTGTGGATCTAAAATTGCTGGTTTACACAAAGGGCTAATGGTATTACTAGTCTGAGAGCATATAAGAGTTAGGCAGCTACCGGATTATGATGATAGAGAAGGCAGAAACTAAACCGTCAATTACAAGGTATAGGATTACATCTAGACCGTCGAAGAGAGCATATGATTGATTAAACCGGTGAGTGAGCTACAGATCTACAATACGAAGAAACAGTTTCCATAGAAGGCTGGAATAAAAATGGATCTGAGGCATAAGAAAAAGATGAAATATATGCACGTCATATGCAGGAAGAACCACGGAGGTTTTCTACAGATCTAACTTAGCTGGTAAACTAGAGGAACTAAAGACGTGAGCGCGGAGCAGGAGCGCATTCAAGATGAATCTACATAAAGATTGAATCTACAGCAAGGTTAAACCTATAGGGATGAACAGCAGAGTTTCAAGGTTTTCATGGCGGAGCTATAAACGAAGCCCTAGATTGGGATCCACAGGGGAAAGGAAAGAGTACCTAACGAGGCAGACGACGGCGGTGAAGTATTCTGGTCACGTTCAGGGTGATGCAGCAGGCTTAGCTCGAGGACGGCGAGGAGCTCGAAGAGCGGCGGCGGAGCTTCGAGTGACGGAGGAAGACGAAGGCAGAAGGGGGGAAAAAGGCACGCCCCAGCCATACTTATAAGCCAAAAGGTGAAACGGTAAGCGCGGGAATCGAGGAGGTCACAGATTGGATAAAGATTGCGCTGTCACCTCGATTTTCGGGATAGCATTTAACAAAGGTAACAGACAGAGGTGAGCAATAAATGCGGAGGTGATGTCACGACGGATTAAGGTGATTCCCGAAGATGACGTCATGGCCGGTTTACGAAACAGATGAGCTGCAAAGAAGAAAGTTATGCAAAGACTTAGAAGACTGACATGAACAAGTTCAAGTCAATCTGGGGCCTAATGTCAGGGATATTACTAGCAGGTATAAATCGGCTAGGAAGATCCGAATTACACTAACATAGTTGTATTATCATAAGCCCAGTAGAATATGAACCAGAGGTTACGGCCCATAGAGGCTTACGGCCCATGTGTAAAGCCTACAGTTTGTAAACCGACATATCATGTAAATTGGGATGTAAGATAGAAAGAGAAGAGATCGAGGCGGACACGTTTATGAGCCGGCCTCGGGACTCTATAAACCGGACCGGGCGTCGCCTCCAATATAAAGGGACGACCCAGCGACGGTTCAGGGACAAGCAACAACCCGTCGAGACACAGGCAAGCGATCCACTCCCTGTTCATCGACGCCCAAGCAATACCACACCAAACTAGACGTAGGCTTTTACCTTCATCCAAGGGGCCGAACTAGTATAAACCTTCTGTGTCCTTTGTGTGCTTTTAACCCCTTCAAGCTAACCCGCGCGATGGCCTCACACCTAAATCCTCTAAACCAGACATCTGTCGTGCCAATTCCACGACAAGAACCATCTGCCTAGCCCAGTGGCTAGCTCCTTCGTCAGTTAACCAGCCAGCGCGGGTTCGAATCCGTGCGGGGGCAGTGGGTATTTCGCCCCCCCCCCCCCTTTTATTTTTCCTGAGAGGCTGACAGGCAGGCCCCACCTGCGAGTCACTCAACCATCTTCCACCCACTTGCGCACCCGCTGTTGCCATCTCAGCGTTGTTGGGCCCCCTCGTTAGTGGCTTGGGCTAGCGCAGGTGTGGGTCAACTATGACCCCTGCGCCTGTTTTCTTTTCTGTTTTTCTTTTCTGTTTTGTTTTTCTTTTCTTTTTCTGCATTTTCATCCTTTAATTAATATATGTTGATATTTTTATCTAATGCAAATAAGTTGTATATGAAAAGTGCTTAAAAATTTTATGTAGATTATGAATATGCTGGTTGTTGCGATGTTTAAAAACATTTAAAATGTTGTTTGAATTTATTCTTGTTTTAAATAAACCTAAACTTGTAAAAATCATAACTAAATATCTACAACTCCAATTTTAACAAACTTTATATGCAGTTGGGGTGGAAAAATGTGTAGAATATTTTGGTGCTGATGTTTAGCATGTTTGACAACTTTATAACAAAAGATTTTCAGATATGTCCAAAATGCAATTAATTAATATTGGGAGTTTCTGGAAATTGTTGTTTGTTATTTCCAGCCCATTTAAATGTGCTAGCATGTTGCTGTAATAATTAGCTGCACCCTTGCCAGGTTAAACTACCCCTTTAATCTTGTTGGGTGCTTGTTTAAATAACCTACACAAACTTGTTAGTTGATCTTTTGTTTGTTTCTTTCATGTGAGTGATCTTGTTTGTTATGATGATATTGCACTTTTGTGGCCCTAGGCCATGCATCATATTTACTCTTGTCCTTGTTCATCATGTTCATGCATCATGTGGTTGAGCATTGCATGATGATTAATTGTTGTTCCGGTGTTGCTTGTTGTGTTGGTTAGAGCCCGGTAACGATACAGAGTACGAGGTTCCTAGCGAGGTTGAGTTTGAGGAGCAAAGTTACGATCCCTCCGTGGAATCAACAGGCAAGATGACCTTACCCAGATATCACTACTATCTTTGCCTATGCTAGATGTCTCGCTCTCCAGATATTGCCTCGATGCCTATGTCTGTTTGTCAGCCCTCCTATTGTTGCCATGAAACTCTCTAACCACCCACCTAGCAAACCGTTGTTTGGCTACGTAAGCATCGCTCAACCCCTCTTATAGCGTTGTTAGTTGCAGGTGAAGATTTGAAGATTCTTGCTTCATGATGAAGTTATTGTTGGGATATCACAATATATAATATGTTAAAGTAAATCATATATATATTGGTAATGGGTGGAAGGCTAAACCTCGTGCTTGGTGTTTTGTTCCACTCATGCCTCCCTAGGAACCGTTAAACCGGTGTTAGGTTTCTTGATTTTGCATCCCTAACACTGTTGGGGTTTATGCCCCCCCCCCCTCGATAACCCGCTTAACGCTAAAGCTTTTCCAGCAAGGCCCAACATTGGTTTTACAATTGCCTAATAACATAAACTTGCATAGGGCGTTGCAAACCCGAGTTCTTAATTAACAAACCTGGGCCAGTGCTCCTCATGAGTGTTGGTCCAAACTGGGCAGCCTGTGGGGCCACCTCGAGGAAACTCAAGGGCTGGCATACACCTGTAGGATGTCCCATCCAGTCGTGGCCTGAGACGAGATACACGCAGCTACTATCAGGGTGTCGGCACGCCGGGAGGTCTTGCTGGATTAGTTTTACCTTTGTCGGAATATCTTGATCACGGGATTCCGAGAATACTTGGGTCTTCCCACCTTGGAGTTGCGACTCCGCAGATCATGAGCTTGTGATGGGCTAAGTTGGGACACCCCTGCAGGGTTTGATCTTTCGAAAGCCGTGCCCGCGGTTATGTGGCAGATGGGAATTTGTTAATATCCGGTTGTAGATAACTTGACACCATGTTCATAATACACTACCAGCGTGAGTAACCGTGATGATCTCTTTCCAAAGGGGTTCGGGAAGTGAACACGGTGGAGTTATGTTTGATTGTGAGTAGTTAGGATCACTTCGTGATCACGTTGACGATCGTTAGCACTTGTTCTCTCCTCGCTCTAAACCCGTAAGTTAGTGCTAGTGCTACTGCAACCTTGTTTTAAGCCTTTTCCACACCTAAGGCTTTGATAGTATTGCTACCCGGGAACGGGATTGCTGAGTCCTCCATGGCTCACAGATTTCTACACAACACCAGATGCAGGTACCGTAGAGAACTACACAGGTGGTGGTTCAGAGTTGTATTGGGAGTTCGATGAAGAGCGTGGACGTTACTACGTGTCTTATCCCGAGGATCAGTAGGGCTCTTACTAGGATGATCGGGACCTTGTGTTGCTTGCTTTATTTATGGTATCTTTCATTTGGTTTTTCGTCCGTAGTCGGACTCTGATGTTATTCGGATGATGTATGTTAATGTATTGCATTGTGTGACGTGGCGAGTGTAAGCCAACTACTCTTTTACATTGTGTGACGTAGTCGACGACGAGGAAGCAGTTGGACACGCTTGGCGAGGCTGAGGTCGACGGGAGGCACGCCGGCGACGAGCTGGCGCTCCCAGATGCGTGCGGGACTTCACTGGAGCGGTCGATCTGGTGGAGCTTGGCTCTCTAGGCGGCGAGAGGAGGAAGAGGAACCCTAGGGAAAGGGGTTGGGCACGGCGCGGGTTTAAAAGGAGGGCTCGGATCACGAGACCTCGACGTCCGTGATCACGGCGCGGTGGCGAGCGCACGCTCTGGCTTCGCAAACGCATGACGGAGGTAGACGGCAATGCGGGGCTGTGAGGCTGACATGTGGGCTCGGGTGCAAGGGGAGAGACGGCGCGACTGCGAGCGGCTCGGTCGGGCCTACGGGCGTTAGCTGGGCCGCGGGAGAGACTGGGCCTGGGGGAGGAGGAGGAGGAGGCCGAGGCCACTACTGTAGCTACTGTCCTCTTTTATTTTTCATTTATCTTCATACAGAAAAGAAAAAGAAAAGCACAGGCTTAAAGGAAAAGAGTCAGGGGAAAAAGAAAATATCCCCATGCTCCTTGATTTATGCCCTATTTAATAAAATTGGTTTGGACATTTTTATAGGCAGAAAAATAAAAGGAGTTTGAATATGGTTCAAACTCTTGTCATTTTAAAACCCAACTAAATCAATTCCAAATAGGGTGATATTTAGCAGAGAGTGTGTAGACATGGTGCAAGGTTTTTAGGAAAAGAAAGAACATTGAAGGACTTGTCTAGGTGACTTGCAAAATAGAGTAAAGAAAAGGAAAGAAAATAAAAGGAAGAAGAAGAAGAGGGAAACAAGGAGGGGGTCTAGGGTTTAGCAAGTCATGGCTAGAACCACACTCACATATACACAAGGTCTCACAGACACACACACACAACAAGAAGTAAACTAAGAAGCCATGATGATGAAAGCAATGCATGGATGCAAAATAAAATAAATGACATGGAAATGCAAAAATAAAATGAGCTCAAAAGACAAGAACACCCAAGGACAAGGACAAGGATCAAAATGAGAATGCTTTATTGCCATTATAGGAAAGTATCACATATGGGGTGTTACAAACTCTCCTACACTACAAAAAGATCTCGTCCCGAGATCTAGGAATGGAAGAAGGAAGGATATTAAGAACGAAGGTGATCTTCACATTCCCACGTAGCTTCTCAGTCGGTATGGTGTGACCACTTTACTTTCAAGAACTTGATGGACTTGTTGCGGGTTTTGCGCTCAGTTTCCTCAAGAATAGCAACAGGGTGCTCACGATAAGACAAGTCTTGTTGAAGATCAATCTCCTCGAACGAAATGGTGCGTTCAGGTGTCTTGAAGCACTTGCGGAGTTGAGACACGTGAAACACATCATGAACATTTGCAAAGTTGGAGGGAAGCTCGCGTTGGTAGGCTAGATCACCTCTTTTGCCAAGAATCTTGAAAGGGCCCACGTATCTAGGAGCAAGCTTGTCTTTGATATCGAATCTCTGGGTTCCTTTCGTAGGAGAAACATGGAGATAGACATGATCTCCAATGTCGAAAGCCAAATCACGATGCTTGCCATCATTGTAACTCTTTTGACGCGATTGAGCGGCTTTGAGATTCTCACGTATGACTTTTCACATTTCTTCGGCTTATGAGATCAAATCATTACCAAGAAGTTGATGTTCACCAGTCTCGGACCAGTTTAGCGGGGTACGACACTTCCTGCCATAGAGGATTTCAAAAGGAGCTTTGCCGACACTTGCTTGGAGGCTGTTGTTATATGAGAATTCGGCAAACGGGAGACAATCTTCCCATCTCATACCAAAAGAGATGACACAAGCTCTCAGCATGTCTTCGAGGATCTGGTTCACTCTTTCGACTTGACCACTAGTCTGAGGGTGAAACGCAGTGCTAAAGCGAATTTTATGCCCATGGCTGACTGAAAGGAGTCCCAGAACTTGGATGTGAACAAACTTCCACGGTCTGTGGAGATGACTTGAGGAATGCCATGCAAAGAAACAATTCTGGAGGTGTACAGCTCTGCCAGCTAAGCTGCGTTGATGGATTCTTTGACGGGAAGGAAATGAGCTACTTTAGTTAGCTTGTCAATCACTACGAAGATAGCATCATTCCCCTTCTTGGACTTAGGAAACCCAGTGACGAAATCTATTTCGATGTGATCGAATTTCCACTCAGGAATAGGTAGAGGTTGAAGGAGACCGGCTGGACGTTGATGCTCTGCCTTCACTCTTCTGCAGACATCACATTCATTCACGAATTGGGCAATCTCCCTTTTCATACGAGTCCACCAATATGATTGCTTGTAATGCCCCGGATGTAATACTTTCCCTTTTGGGCATATAATATATCTTCGGCTTCATCTATTCCATTTCGGGTTCTTTGTCTTTCGGGTTTTCGTCATTTTGTTGTGTGCGTGTGTGGCATTCATTCATATCATATAGTCATGTGCATCGCATTGCAATTGTGTTGTTGTTTGCATCCGGTTCCACGCGTTCCTTCCCGTTGTCCGTTTCGCGTTCCGGAGCTCCCTCACGTGTCCGTGGCTTCCCGTAGACCTACTTTGGTGTTTGGCCGTGTAACGTTACCGGTTTGGCGCGAGGCTTGTCGTGTGTTGTTGTTTTGGTGTGTGTAACCCGCCTGTCAAATCTCGTTGCGTTTCGAGTTCGTTTGCTACCCCAACAGTTATTCTCGTGGGCTCAAAGTGCCTCCACTTTGAGGACCAAGACACCCCTCCAACAGCCCGCCAACCACTCCTAGCCACTTCTATCATCTAGGCCATCCAAATCTGATCGTGTGGCCGAAAACCACACCCCATTTGGACAACCCTAGCTCCTTGTGCCTATATATTTGCCCACTCCCCCAAATTTTGCCCCAAATCAAGGAAACCCTAGCCCCCACCTTCTTCTTCCTCCAGCCACCACCACCTCGCCGGAGTACTTCGCCGGAGCTTCGCCGGAGTTCGCCGGAGTACCTCCTCTCCACCGCCACCTCCTCCTCTCCATCACTTGCTGCTCCTCCAACTCACCACCACCGCCTCCGGTCCGTTTTCCCCGCCGCCGGCCGGCTCCCAGGGCCGCCGGACCCCTCCCGTCCGCTCGAACTTCTAGGCGCCGCCAGCCGCCAGCGCTGCGGGATCGGTCGGGGGAAGAAGCCCCCCGATCCAGATTGAGGCGCCAACGCCTGGGCCTCCCTCCGCTCGCCTGGGCTTCGCCAGATCCCACCGACCCTCGGCCGCTTCGAGCCGCGCGGCCAACCGGGCCTCCTCCCCGCGGCCCGCCCCTCCTCAGCGCCTCCGATCCGCCCCGCGCCAGATCCAGGCGGGTCAACGCCCGCTTCCTCCGCATCGCCCCAGCCGCCAGGCACCATCGAAGCTTCCAGGCCCAGATCCACCGCAGCGGCCCGCTTCGCCGGACGCCAGCCGAGACCGCTTCGCGGGCCGCGCCCCTCCTCCGCCGGGCCGGCCTCGCCAGCCTCCCGCGGGCTCCTCCACCACCGCTCCCGAGCCGCTGGGCTTCCTCCTCCGAGGTGGGCCGCCTCGCCGCACCTGGGCCTCGCCTCCAGCCGAGCCGGCCTCCCTCCTGGGCCCCGAGCCGGGCTGAGCCGCCAGCCGCCTCTCCTCCCGGCCCGCGCGCCGATCCGCCTCCGACCGGGGCCGACCAGATCTAGATCGGGCCCGTTTGTCCTTCAGATCTGAAGGTTGACCTCATTCTCCTCTAAGTCCCTGTTGTTTATGTGTGCTGATGCATATTTCAAACGTGGATATCTTTTTGTGTGGTGCTCCGTTTTGAGTGAATGACATGTCCAGACGTTCGTGGTGATTAGCACTACGTTTCATTCCATTGTGCCATGCATGTTTGAGATCATCTAGATGCTTATTTTTCTGTTGCAAGAGTGGATCCCGTTATAAACTGCTGTTAGTGATGTTTTTATGCCATCTTTGCATAGTGATATCTTTTATCTCGTTTATCCGAATGATGCAAATGACATGTCCACGTGTTCGTCTTGCCATGCTCTACATGTTGTTTGTGTTAGGTTGCATGATAGATTTAATCTTGCCATGTTTATCTTCGTTGCAAAGTGCTATGTGGCTGTTTAGTTGTTTTACTTGTTATGAGATGCCATCTTGTTGAGCTCATTGCTATCGTTGTGTTTATCTCCATGATGCATGCTTGTGTGTTTCGGAATCACCATCATGTGTACTTTGATGTGGTGCTTACCACTTGCCATGTTTCGTTTCGAGGTGACTTAAACTTGCTCTTAAAGATGCCATGATGAAACTGATGTTTTAACACTTAGTGAAATTTCACTAAGTCTGGAATCTGTAATTTCCAGATGCCATGTTTGCGTGTTGTTCTAGGCCAATCCATGATAGTTTTGGGGTGACTCTTGATGGTTCCTTGTAGTATATATTGTTGGCTATCCATTCATGCTCTCACATGCTTATTTGAGTGGCTGTAGCATATTTAACTTTTGCTCCAAAGTTGCAATAAATTACTGCTGTCAGGATTTTGTTGTCAAGTTCAATATGTCCAAGCTTGTTGCTATTGATCCGTGGCTCCTTTGGGGGTGCACCTTTGGACTTATTTGCTGTAGGATATGTCTAGTTTATGTTCATGCTCTTTGCCATGATGTTTGAGTGCTGTAGCTTATTTATCTAGTGCTCCGAAGTTGCTATGTGGCTGTAATTTTCAGCTTGTGCATATTTCTTGTTTCGGGCATAACTTTTAGCCCGTAGCTCCGTTTTCAGCGAGTCTTATATGAAACTTGATTGTTTTTCCGTGTAGATTCATAATATCCTATTGTTATATTGTTATGAAGCTTTTGCTTGAATGCTTATTTTCCGTGCTCCGTGTGCTCTCATAGTGCATCCATCATGCATCCATCATTCTGGTGTGCGCATTGCATCTTGTTGATTCGTGCCTTGTGTGATTGTATTATTTAGAGCCGGAAGCTGAGACCGAGTACGAGTACGAGCACGAGGTTACTATCGAGGTTGAGCACGAGGACCCCTCTTACGATCCGAACGACTACTCTTCAGGCAAGATGACCGAACCCCGATAACATTACTATCTTTGCCTATTGCTAGAGTATCGCTCTATAGTTTTGCCTCGATGCCCATGTTTTTCCTGTCAGTCTCCTACTTGTAACCATGATCATGTCTAACCACCCTACCTATGCAAACCATTGATTGGCTATACGTAGGCTTCGCTCAGCCCCTCTTATAGCATTGCTAGTTGCAGGTGAAGTTCGAAGATGCTTGCTTCATGTTGAAGTTTTGTTGGGTTATATCACACTATATAAATGCTTAAAATGAAATCATCTATATATTGGCAATGGGTGGAAGGCTAAGCCTTTTGCTTGGTGATTTGTTCCACTCATGCCGCTAGGAACCGTATAAACCGGTGTTATGTTCCTTGATTATGCGTTCCTCACACGGTTGGGGTTTATGGGACCCCCTTGATAAACCGCTAAGTGCTAAGTCTTTTCCAGCAAGTCCCAACATTGGTACTATTCGCCTAATGACTAATAAAACTTGCATAGGGTCTTGCAAACCCGAGTTCTTAATCAACAACCCTGGGCCAGTGCTCCACATGAGTGTTGGTCCGAAACGGGGAGCCTGCGGGGTCACCACGAGGGAACTCGAGGATTGATATAAACCCGTAGCTTCACCCATCCGGTCGTGTCCTGAGACTAGATACGCGCGGCTACCATCAGGGTGTCGACACGTCGGGAGGATTTGCTGGATTAGCCTTACCTTAGTTCGGAGTATCTTGAGCACGAGATTTCGAGAATACTTGGGTCTTCCCACCTTTGGAGTTGCGACTCCGCGGATCGTGGGCTTGTCATGGGCCAAGTTGGAACACCCCTGCAGGGTTATGAACTTTCGAAAGCCGTGCCCGCGGTTATGTGGCAGATGGGAGCTTGTTAATATCCGGTTGTAGAAAACTTGACACCATGTTCCAATACACTACCAGTGTGCGTGCCGTGACTGTCATTTTTCGAATAGGGATTCGGGAGATGAACACTGTGGGGTTATGTTTGATGTGCTTTAGCTAGGATCACTTCGTGATCATCTCTCGACCGAGGCACTTCTCTTCTCGCACTCTTTCACGTAAGCTAGTGCTAGTTGTTGCTGCAGACTCTTATTCTTTTCTTTAGCCTTATCCTCTCCCAAGGCTTAAATAGTCTTGTTACCCGGGAACGGGATTGCTGAGTCCTCTGTGGCTCACAGTTACTTCACCACACCAGATGCAGGTCCGATGGTGAGCTATCCAAGTGATGGCACCGAGCTAGACTGGGAGTACGACGAGGAGCGTAGCCGTTACTATGTTCGTTATCCTGATGATCAGTAGTGGAGACTTCTACTAGGATTCGATCCGACCTGTGGATTTAAATTATGTTTGGTATCTTGTCATTTGGATTTTACCCTTAGATGGGTTGTGATGTTCTTTTGTATGATGATTGAAACATGTAATGAATTTGGGTGACGTGGCGAGTGTAAGCCAACTATTTTTATGTTTTCCATCCCCATCTTTTACATGAGTTGTGCAAAGATACCAAACTTGCGATCATTCCGGCATGGGGTTATGTCTCTAAGTCGTGCCTCGACACGTAGGAGATATAGTCCCATCCTGGGCATTACAAGTTGGTATTCAGAGCCTTCTCCGACCTAGAAGCCCCCACTGATTGATCGAATCGTTGACGGTCGAGTCTCGGCACACACTGAAAAAGTTTTTGAGTCCTATATTATATCGGAGAGTAGGATTTCTTTGCTTCTCATCCCCTTTCTCTAAGGTGAGGACTCCTGACGACTACTCTTGTCTCTTCTATCTTCAAAAATTGCACCAAATTTTTTTTAGGAATCTCGCGAGTATTGTGGGATTGTTTCGATGTTCTTGTGACGAGAATATTGTTCTCGATGCCTCCTGACATTAGGGGTTGTGGCAGTGTCCCGGGGAGTTGAGCTTCGGGGTATTGTCATCACAAGCATATCGCGGCAGTACTAAATACTTAAGACGGCCGACATCGAAAATCTCTCCTATACGGTTAGTGGCAAGATAACCCCGACATCACCCAGTACTGGGGAGGTAGTTCGGGAGTATTGCCATAGCTTGGTATAGTGGATGCTTTTCGAAGGTCCGAGGTAGACAGTTTCCGAGAAAGACTAGTTATGTGTTGAAGGATGGATACAACTGGATGTAGGTTTAGAGCTGATTGCGCGGTGCTTCCCCTGTATCCCCAACACCTGATTGCATAACTGGAAACTTTCGGAAATTCATAGGTGGGTTTTATCCAGTAGATCGTAGGCATTCTTCCAACGAATGCAGGTTAGCGAGTTCGGGGTTCTACATTGAGTGAAGTGGTTTTATGACCGATGTTCCGATCGGGAGTTGCATCTTAAAGGGTCCTTGGCTATGCTGATCCGGGGATTGCAAAACCCTTTCGTAACGCGTTCATAAGCTTTCAGCACAAAGATGTTAGAACGAATCTCCTATCTTGTGTTTGTTTCCGTCTGTACCTTGTGTTTTTCTTATTTACCTTTTGTCCCCTATGTGGCTTCTCGTGAAGATTGTTGTTATCATTTAACTGAGAATTTCATTCATTCCTCTTGTTCGAATGATTCTTGTGAAGACTATGTTGCAATTCATTTTATTGATTCAGCTTTATCTTCTTTCAATCAATTGCTGATTCGTGGTCATCTCTTTCAGGATGGCTCCGAAACGGGTTCCCAACGCTAACCCAGAGGGTGAAGAGGTCCCAGATCGTCCTCCTTCCCCTCCTCCTCCGTCTGAGGCTTGGAGACCGATTATGCAGACTACAAATCAGAACACCCAGTTGTTGATGCAGATGATGCAGCAGATGCAAGCTAATCAAGCTAATCAGGGTGTTCCAGGGAATCAAGGCAACTTATTCAACCAACAGCACCATGCTACTCTCAACCAGTTCTTGGCCAATAATCCAAAAGCTTTCAGTTACTGTGTCGACCCTCTTGATGCTGAAGATTGGTTAACCGATATAAAGAAGCATTTTGAGTGCAGTAACGTAAGGGAAGAGGATTATGTGAAGTTTGCAGCCTTCCAACTCAAAGACCAAGCAGCTGACTGGTGGCAGCAGTACAAAGACTCCAGGCCAAGTCATGTGATCTCTTGGGAGGATTTCTGCAAGGACTTTCGCTCTCACCACATTCCAACAAGTGTCATCGAGGGTATGCGTGAGCAATTCCGCAACCTGAAGCAAGGCTCTATGTCTGTCTATCAGTATAATGTCAGGTTCCAAAACCTCGCCCGCTATGCTAAGCAAGACATTCCTGATGCCAAGAGCAAAATCTATCAATTCCGAGGAGGTCTCAAAGATGAACTTCAACTTGCTCTCACCTTGTTCGAGCCCGATGAGTTCGACAAATTCTATAACATGGCGCTCAAGCAAGAGGCAGCCCAGCTCAAGATGGAGGCTTCTAAAAAGAGGATTCGAGATGCCGTTCACTCCTCCTCATCTTCTCAAGTGGCCGTGAAACAACAGAAATTTTGTCTTCCTCCTCCTCCAGTGATTCGAGCTCCTTACAACAACTCCAACAACTCCAACAACAACAAGAATGCTGGTGGTCGTGGTTTCTCCCACCCACCCAACTCCAACAAGCAGTCCAAACAGCAGTTCCAAGCTCCAATACTAAGTGCTCCTCCTACTCGTCCACTTTCTGAGGTGACTTGCTACAAGTGTGGCCAGAAGGGCCATTATTCCAACAAGTGCAACAACCCAAGGCGCCTTCCGCCTCCTCCTCCTATCGGTACCGCTATGGTCAAGCATGATCCAAAGGCAGCAAGGGTGAATTTGATGAATGCAGCACAAGCGGAGAATTCTTCTGATGTGATATTGGGTAACCTCTCAGTTAACTCTTTTCCAGCTAAAGTGTTGTTTGATTCGGGTGCTTCATGTTCTTTCATGTCTCAACCATTTGCATCCAAGTATAATGTTGACGTCCAAAGTCTGCCTCAGAAGTTGCAAGTCATTTCTTCAGGGAGACGTATGACTTCAAATATATTTGCTCCAGATGTTTCTATTCGCATGGGTGATTATCGCTTTCTGGCTAAACCGGTGGTTCTTGGCAATTCTGACATTGACCTCATGCTCGGGATGGATTGGCTTTCTCAACATGATGCTCACATTGATTGTGCACAGAAGGAAGTCAAGATGACTCATCCTGATGAAGATGTGATTATCTTTGCCTCCAGGGATAACACTATCAGGCTTTTCTCTCTCAATGATAAGGGCGAAATTAATGCCATATCTCAAATTCCGGTGGTAAACGAATATCAAGACGTCTTTCCTGAAGAACTTCCAGGCATGCCTCCACACCGTCAGGTGGAATTCGTTATTGAACTCGAGTCGGGTACTGAGCCAGCATGCCGGCGTCCGTACAAGCTCTCTCCTAAAGAATTGAAGGAGTTGAAGAAGCAGCTTGATGAACAGGAGCGTATGGGTCTCATCAGGCCTAGTACGTCTCCTTGGGGCTGTGGTGTCTTATTTGTCAAGAAGAAGGATGGCACGGAGCGTCTCTGCGTTGATTACCGGCCATTGAACAAGAAGACAATAAAGAACAAGTATCCGCTCCCCAACATCAATGAACTCTTCGAGCAGCTCAAAGGAGCTAAAGTGTTCTCTAAGCTCGATCTCCGAATGGGCTATCACCAAATTCGCATTCGCGAGCAAGACATTCCCAAGACTGCCTTCAGAACGAGCTACGGCTCATACGAGTATACCGTCATGTCCTTTGGTCTCGCTAATGCTCCTCCTACCTTCTCGAGAATGATGCACTACATCTTCAACCCCTATACCGGCGAGTTTGTGCTTGTGTATCTGGATGATATTCTGGTGTTTACCAAGAATGAAGAGGATCACGAAAAGCACTTACGTCTGGTTCTTGATCGACTCCGTGAGCATAAGTTCTATGCCAAGTTCTCCAAGTGCGAATTTTGGCTCGATAAGGTTTTGTACCTGGGCCATATCATCTCAGCTGACGGTATTGCGGTAAACCCCGAGAAAGTTGAAGCAATTGTCAACTGGGAAGCTCCTCAGAACGTCAAGCAACTCCGCAGTTTTCTGGGTCTTGCCAGCTATTGCAGAAGGTTCGTTGAGAACTTCTCCAAGATTGCCAAGCCTCTTTCCAACTTGCTTCAGAAGAATGTCAAATACTTTTGGTCTCCAGAGTGTGAAGTGGCATTCAGAACTCTCAAAGAGAAGCTCGTCTCTGCTCCAGTTCTTACTCCTCCAGATGAATCCAAGCCCTATGAAGTATTCTGTGATGCTTCTCTTCAAGGACTTGGTGGTGTGCTTATGAAAGAAAAGAGAATTGTGGCTTACACTTCTCGTCAGCTCAAGCCAAGTGAGAAGAACTACCCCACACATGATCTCGAGCTAGCAGCTGTGGTACATGCTTTGATTATGTGGAGACATCTGTTGTTGGGCAGAAAAGTCGACATCTTCACCGATCACAAGAGCTTGAAGTACATCTTCACACAACCGAATCTGAACCTCCGCCAGACTCGTTGGGTTGAAATGATCCAAGAGTATGATCCCAGCATCGAATACACTCCTGGCAAGGCGAATGTGATTGCAGATGCTTTGAGCAGAAAGGCATATTGCAACAGCCTTCTTATCAAGCTGTTCTAGCCTGAGCTTTGTGAAGCATTCAGGAAACTCAACCTCGAAGTTGTTCCGCAAGGTTTTCTTGCAAATCTTCAAATTGCTCCTACCTTGGAAGATCATGTCCGTGAGGCCCAACTCAGTGATGCCATGGTGCAGAAGGTGAAACATGGTATTGCAAAGGGCACTCCTAAATACAAGTGCTATCGCATTGATGAGAGAGATACCTTGTTCTTTGAGGACGGACTCGTCGTTCCCAAAGGTGATCTCAGGAAGCTCATAATGGAAGAAGCACATGATTCTCTCCTTTCCATTCATCCTGGTAGCTCCAAGATGTATCAAGACCTCAAGCAATCTTACTGGTGGACACGCATGAAAAGGGAAATTGCCCAATTCGTGAATGAATGTGATGTTTGCAGAAGAGTGAAAGCAGAACATCAACGTCCAGTCGGTCTTCTCCAACCTCTTCCTATTCCCGAGTGGAAATTCGACCACATTAAAATGGATTTCGTCACTGGCTTTCCTAAGTCCAAAAGAGGTAATGATTCTATCTTCGTGGTGATTGACAAGCTTACCAAAGTCGCTCACTTTCTTCCAGTCAAAGAATCCATCAATGCAGCTCAATTGGCAGAGTTGTACACTTCCAGATTTGTGTCCTTACATGGCATTCCTCAAGTTATCTCCTCAGACCGTGGAAGTTTGTTCACATCCAGGTTCTGGGACTCCTTTCAGTCCGCCATGGGCACTAAGATCAGGTTCAGCACTGCTTTTCACCCTCAGACTAGTGGTCAAGTAGAGCGAGTGAATCAGATTCTAGAAGACATGCTCAGAGCCTGTGTCATATCTTTTGGCATGAAATGGGAAGATTGCCTTCCATTTGCCGAGTTCTCTTACAACAACAGCTATCAAGCAAGTGCCGGCAAAGCTCCGTTTGAAATCCTCTATGGCAGAAAGTGCCGTACACCTCTCAACTGGTCTGAAACAGGTGAACGTCAACTTCTTGGCAATGACTTGATCTCAGAAGCCGAAGAAATGTGCAAAGTCATACGTGAGAATCTCAAGGCCGCTCAGTCGCGTCAGAAGAGCTACTATGACGGCAAGCATCGTGATTTGGCCTTCAACATTGGTGATCATGTCTATCTCCGTGTTTCTCCTATGAAAGGCACCCAAAGATTCGGTATCAAAGGAAAGCTTGCTCCTAGATACGCCGGGCCTTTCAAGATCCTTGGCAAAAGAGGCGACCTAGCCTATCAACTTGAGCTCCCTTCCAACTTCGCCAATGTTCATGATGTGTTCCATGTGTCTCAACTTCGCAAATGCTTCAAGGCACCTGAACGCATGATTCCGTTTGAAGAGATTGATCTTCAACAAGACTTGTCCTACCGAGAGTATCCCGTTGCTATTCTCGAAGAAACCGAACGCAAGACCCGCAACAAGTCCATCAAATTCTTGAAAGTCAAGTGGTCACATCATACCGACCGAGAAGCTACGTGGGAACAAGAAGATCATCTTCGTTCCGAGTACCCTTCCTTTTTCCAGTCCTAGATCTCGGGACGAGATCTTTTTGTAGTAGAGGAGAGTTTGTAATGCCCCGGATGTAATACTTTCCCTTTTGGGCATATAATATATCTCCGGCTTCATCTATTCCATTTCGGGTTCTTTGTCTTTCGGGTTTTCGTCGTTTTGTTGTGTGCGTGTGTGGCATTCATTCATATCATATAGTCATGTGCATCGCATTGCAATTGTGTTGTTGTTTGCATCCGGTTCCACGCGTTCCTTCCCGTTGTCTGTTTCGTGTTCCGAAGCTCCCTCACGTGTCCGTGGCTTCCCGTAGGCCTACTTTGGTGTTTGGCCGTGTAACGTTACCGGTTTGGCGCGAGGCTTGTCATGTGTTGTTGTTTTGGTGTGTGTAACCCGCCTGTCAAATCTCGTTGCGTTTCGAGTTCGTTTGCTACCCCAACAGTTATTCTCGTGGGCTCAAAGTGCCTCCAATTTGAGGCCCAAGACACCCCTCCAACAGCCCACCAACCACTCCTAGCCACTTCTATCATCTAGGCCATCCAAATCTGATCGTGTGGCCGAAAACCACACCCCATTTGGCAACCCTAGCTCCTTGTGCCTATATATTTGCCCACTCCCCCAAATTTTGCCCCAAATCAAGGAAACCCTAGCCCCCACCTTCTTCTTCCTCCAGCCACCACCACCTCGCCGGAGTACTTCGCCGGAGCTTCGCCGGAGTTCGCCGGAGTACCTCCTCTCCACCGCCACCTCCTCCTCTCCCTCACCGGCCGCTCCTCCAACTCACCACCGCCGCCTCCGGTCCGTTTTCTACGCCGCCGGCCGGCTCCGAGGGCCGCCGGACCCCTCCCGTCGCCGGACCCCTCCCGTCCGCTCGAACTTCCAGGCGCCGCCAGCCGCCAGCGCTGCGGGATCGGTCGGGGAAGAAGCCCCCCGATCCAGATCGAGGCGCCAGCCCCTGGGCTTCGCCAGATCCCACCGATCCTCGGCCGCTTCGAGCCGCGCGGCCAACCGGGCCTCCTCCCCGCGGCCCGCCCCTCCTCAGCGCCTCCGATCCGCCCCACGCCAGATCCAGGCGGGTCAACGCCCGCTTCCTCCGCATCGCCCCAGCCGCCAGACGCCATCGAAGCTTCCAGGCCCAGATCCACCACAGCGGCCCGCTTCGCCGGACGCCAGCCGAGGCCGCTTCGCGGGCCGCGCCCCTCCTTCGCCGGGCCGGCCTCGCCAGCCTCCCGCGGGCTCCTCCACCACCGCTCCCGAGCCGCTGGGCTTCCTCCTCCGAGGTGGGCCGCCTCGCCGCACCTGGGCCTCGCCTCCAGCCGAGCCGGCCTCCCTCCTGGGCCCCGAGCCGGGCCGAGCCGCCAGCCGCCTCTCCTCCCGGCCCGCGCGCCGATCCGCCTCCGACCCGGGCCGACCAGATCCAGATCGGGCCCGTTTGTCCTTCAGATATGAAGGTTGACCTCATTCTCCTCTAAGTCCCTGTTGTTTATGTGTGCTGATGCATATTTCAAACGTGGATATCTTTTTGTGTGGTGCTCCGTTTTGAGTGAATGACATGTCCAGACGTTCGTGGTGATTAGCACTACGTTTCATTCCATTGTGCCATGCATGTTTGAGATCATCTAGATGCTTATTTTTCTGTTGCAAGAGTGCATCCCGTTATAAACTGTTGTTAGTGATGTTTTTATGCCATCTTTGCATAGTGATATCTTTTAGCTCGTTTATCCGAATGATGCAAATGACATGTCCACGTGTTCGTCTTGCCATGCTCTACATGTTGTTTGTGATAGGTTGCATGATAGAATTAATCTTGCCATGTTTATCTTCGTTGCAAAGTGCTATGTGGCTGTTTAGTTGTTTTACTTGTTATGAGATGCCATCTTGTTGAGCTCATTGCTATCGTTGTGTTTATCTCCACGATGCATGCTTGTGTGTTTCGGAATCACCATCATGTGTACTTTGATGTGGTGATTACCACTTGTCATGTTTCGTTTCGAGGTGACTTAAACTTGCTCTTAAAGATGCCATGATGAAACTGCTGCTTTAACACTTAGTGAAATTTCACTAAGTCTGGAATCTGTATTTTCCAGATGCCATGTTTGCGTGTTGTTCTAGGCCAATCCATGATAGTTTTGGGGTGACTCTTGATGGTTCCTAGTAGTATATATTGTTGGCTATCCATTAATGCTATGCTTATTTGAGTGGTTGTAGCATATTTAACTTTTGCTCCAAAGTTGCAATAAATTACTGCTGTCAGGATTTTGTTGTCAAGTTCAATATGTCCAAGCTTGTTGCTATTGATCCGTGGCTCCTTTGGGGGTGCACCTTTGGACTTATTTGCTGTAGGATATGTATAGTTTATGTTCATGCTCTTTGCCATGATGTTTGAGTGCTGTAGCTTATTTATCTAGTGCTCCGAAGTTGCTATGTGGCTGTAATTTTCAGCTTGTGCATATTTCTTGTTTCGGGCATAACTTTTAGCCCGTAGCTCCGTTTTCAGCGAGTCTTATATGAAACTTGATTGTTTTTCCGTGTAGATTCATAATATCCTATTGTTATCTTGTTATGAAGCTTTTGCTTGAATGCTTATTTTCCGTGCTCCGTGTGCTCTCATAGTGCATCCATCATGCATCCATCATTCTGGTGTGCGCATTGCATCTTGTTGATTCGTGCCTTGTGTGATTGTATTGTTTAGAGCTGGAAGCTGAGACCGAGTACGAGTACGAGCACGAGGTTACTACCGAGGTTGAGCACGAGGACCCCTCTTACGATCCGAACGACTACTCTTCAGGCAAGATGACCGAACCCCGATAACATTACTATCTTTGCCTATTGCTAGAGTATCGCTCTATAGTTTTGACTCGATGCCCACGTTTTTCATGTCAGCCTCCTACTTGTAACCATGATCATGTCTAACCACCCTACCTATGCAAACCATTGATTGGCTATACGTAGGCTTCGCTCAGCCCCTCTTATAGCATTGCTAGTTGCAGGTGAAGTTCGAAGATGCTTGCTTCATGTTGAAGTTTTGTTGGGTTATATCACACTATATAAATGCTTAAAATGAAATCATCTATATATTGGCAATGGGTGGAAGGCTAAGCCTTTTGCTTGGTGATTTGTTCCACTCATGCCGCTAGGAACCGTATAAACCGGTGTTATGTTCCTTGATTATGTGTTCCTCACACGGTTGGGGTTTATGGGACCCCCTTGATAAACCACTAAGTGCTAAGTCTTTTCCAGCAAGTCCCAACATTGGTACTATTCGCCTAATAACTAATAAAACTTGCATAGGGTCTTGCAAACCCGAGTTCTTAATCAACAACCCCGGGCCAGTGCTCCACATGAGTGTTGGTCTGAAACGGGGAGCCTGCGGGGTCACCACGAGGGAACTCGAGGATTGATATAAACCCGTAGCTTCACCCATCCGGTCGTGTCCTGAGACTAGATACGCGCGGCTACCATCAGGGTGTCGACACGCTGGGAGGATTTGCTGGATTAGCCTTACCTTAGTTCGGAGTATCTTGAGCACGGGATTCCGAGAATACTCGGGTCTTCCCACCTTTGGAGTTGCGACTCCGCGGATCGTGGGCTTGTCATGGGCCAAGTTGGAACACCCCTGCAGGGTTATGAACTTTCGAAAGCCGTGCCCGTGGTTATGTGGCAGATGGGAGCTTGTTAATATCCGGTTGTAGAAAACTTGACGCCATGTTCCAATACACTACCAGCGTGCGTGCCGTGACTGTCATTTTCTGAATAGGGATTCGGGAGATGAACACGTTGGATTATGTTTGATGTTCTTTAGCTAGGATCACTTCGTGATCATCTCTCGACCGAGGCACTTCTCTTCTCGCACTCTTTCACGTAAGCTAGTGCTAGTTGTTGCTACAGACTCTTATTCTTTTCTTCAGCCTTATCCTCTCCCAAGGCTTAAATAGTCTTGTTACCCGGGAACGGGATTGCTGAGTCCTCTGTGGCTCACAGTTACTTCACCACACCAGATGCAGGTCTGATGGTGAGCTATCCAAGTGATGGCACCGAGCTAGACTGGGAGTACGACGAGGAGCGTAGCCGTTACTATGTTCGTTATCCTGATGATCAGTAGTGGAGACTTCTACTAGGATTCGATCCGACCTGTGGATTTAAATTATGTTTGGTATCTTGTCATTTGGATTTTACCCTTAGATGGGATGTGATGTTATTTTGTATGATGATTGAAACATGTAATGAATTTGGGTGACGTGGCGAGTGTAAGCCAACTATTTTTATGTTTTCCATCCCCATCTTTTACATGAGTTGTGCAAAGATACCAAAACTTGCGATCATTCCAGCATGGGGTTATGTCTCTAAGTCATGCCTCAACACGTAGGAGATATAGTCCCATCCTGGGCAGTACATTGCTTGAGGTCTTGATACATCTCAGAACTTCCGGGATGAATCGAGAGGAGGGAGTCATGTGCTTCGTTCATTATGAGCTTGCTGAGATCACCCTTGGGAACCACAATTCTGTCCTCAAAGAATAAGGTGTCTTTCTCATCAACGCGATAGCACTTGTATTTGGGAGTACCCTTAGCAATACCATGTTTCACTTTCTGCACCATAGCATCACTGAGTTGGGCCTCACGGATTTGGTCTTCCAAGGTAGGAGCAACTTGAAGGTTTGCAAGAAAGCCTTGCGGAACAACTTGGAGGTTGAGCTTCCTGAATGATTGACAAAGTTCAGGCTGGAACGGTTTGAGAAGGAGACTGTTGCAATATGCCTTTCTACTCAAGGCATCTGCAATGACATTGGCCTTGCCAGGTGGGTACTCAATGCTTGAATCATACGCTTGGATCATCTCAACCCAATGAGTCTGGCGAAGGTAAAGGTTTGGCTGTGTGAAGATGTACTTCAAGCTCTTGTGATCGGTGAAGATGTCAACTTTTCTGCCCAACAGAAGGTGTCTCCATGTGATCAAGGCATGTACAACTGCTGCTAGCTCGAGATCATGTGTGGGGTAATTCTTCTCATTTGGTTTCAACTGACGAGAAGTGTATGCCACAATCTTCTTGTCTTGCATGAGAACACCGCCAAGACCTTGCAAAGAAGCATCACAAAAGACTTCATAGGGCCTGGACTCATCCGGAGGAGTAAGAACCGGAGCAGAAATGAGCTTCTCTTTGAGTGTTTTGAATTCCACATCACAATCAGGAGTCCAGGAGTACTTGACATTCTTCTGCAATAGGTTGGAAAGAGGCTTGGCAATCTTGGAGAAGTTCTCAATGAACCTTCTGCAATAGCTAGCGAGACCAAGGAAGCTTCGGAGTTACTTGACATTCTGCGGGGGTTCCCAGTTGACAATCGCTTCAACTTTCTCGGGGTTCACAGAAATGCCCTCGACGGAGATAATATGGCCAAGATATAAGACTTTATCCAGCCAGAATTCACATTTAGAAAACTTCGCATAGAACTTGTGTTCACGGAGCCTGTCAAGGACCAAACGGAGGTGCTTGGCATGGTCTTCTTCATTCTTGGAGAATACCAAGATGTCATCCAGATAGACGAGAACAAATTCATTGGTTTAGGGGTTGAATATGAAGTGCATCATCCTTGAGAAGGTGGGTGGAGCATTTGCAAGACCAAAAGACATAACCGTGTATTCATAAGAGCCAATACTCGTTCTGAATGCGGTCTTGGGAATATCCTCTTCACGGATACGGATCTGGTGGTAACCCATCCGGAGATCGAGCTTTGTGAACACCTTTGCTCCTTTGAGCTGCTCAAACAATTCATTGATATTGGGGAGCGGATACTTGTTCTTTATTGTCTTCTTGTTCAATGGCCGGTAATCAACGCAAAGGCGTTCCGTGCCATCCTTCTTCTTGACAAATAGAACACCACAACCCCAAGGAGAAGTAATAGGCCTGATTAGACCCATATGTTCTTGCTCATCGAGTTGTTTCTTCAGCTCCTTCAACTCATCAGGGGAAAGCTTGTACGGACGCCGACATGCTGGCTCGGTACCGGGCTCGAGTTCAATGACGAATTCAACTTGACTATGGGGAGGCATGCCTGGAAGCTCTTCAGGGAAAACACCTTCATACTCATTGACCACCGAAATCTGAGAAATGGCATTAATCGCGCCCTTGTCATTGAGAGAGAATAGTCTGATTGTGTTATCTCGAGAGGCGAAGATAATCACGTCTTCGTCAAGACGAGTAAGCTTGACTTCCTTATTTGCACAATCGATGTTTGCATCATGCTTGGAAAGCCAATCCATCCCAAGAATAAGATCAATGTCGGAGTTGCCGAGAATAACCGGAGAAACCAGAAAATTGTAATCACCCATGTGGATAGATATATCCGGAGCCACCATACTAGAAGTCATTTGTTTCCCCGGAGAAGTAACTTGCAACTTTTGAGGTAATGCCACTGTGCTCACATTATGCTTGGATGCAAATGGGTATGACATGAAAGAATGTGATGCACCAGAATCAAACAAAACTTTAGCAGGTTTAAGGTTGACTGGAAGATTACCAAGTATCACATCTAAAGAGTTCTCCGCTTGAGCTGCATTCATCAGATTCACTCTTGCAACCTTGGGATTGTGCTTGACAATAGCAGTGCTGACAGGTGGAGGAGGCGGAAGGCGCCTTGGGTTGGGACACTTGTTAGCATAGTGACTCTTCTGAGTACACTTGTTGCAAACCACTTCTGAGAGAGGCTGGTGATAAGGACCACTTGATCTTGAAACTTGAAACTGAGGCTTGGAATGATTGCTTGGGTTGGGTGGTTGGGAGAAACCACGGCCACCTGAGTGCTTGTTGTTGTTGTTGTTTGGAGGACGGGGCACTGGAGGAGGCGGTAGCCAGAACTTCTGCTGCTTGGCAACCACTTGGGAAGAAGAGGAGGAGTGAAGAGCATCTCTGATCCTCTTTTTGGAAGCTTCAATCTTGAGCTGAGCTGCCTCTTGCTTAAGAGCCATATTGTAGAACTGGTCAAATTCATCCGGCTCGAACAAGGTGAGAGCTAGTTGGAGTTCATCCTTCAGACCATCACGGAACTGATAAATCTTGCTCTTGGCATCTGGGATGTCTTGCTTGGCATAGCGGGCAAGATTCTGGAAATTGACATTGTATTGATAACGGACATGGTGTCTTGCTTCAGGTTGCGGAATTGCTCATGCATGCCTTCAATGACACTCGTTGGAATGTGGTGAGAGCGGAAATCCTTGCGGAAGTCAGTCCATGAGATCTCACGTCCACCTCTGGAATCTTTGTATTGTTGCCACCAATCAGCAGCTTGATCTTTGAGTTGGAAAGTAGCAAACTTGACATAATCCTCAGGTCTCACGTTACTGCATTCAAAGTGCTTATTGATGTTTGTGATCCAGTCCTCAGCATCTAGCAGATCCACACAGTAACTGAAAGATTTCGGTTGGTTTGCCAGGAATTGGTTGAGGGTTGCAAAGTGAGGTTGATTGAACAGATTGCCTTGGCCTTGGTTCCCACGACCACCTTGATTTGCTTGGTTGGCTTGAATGTTTTGCATCATTTGCGTAAGCATCTGGGTGTTCTGGTTGGTCGCTTGCATAATTGCTCTCCATGCCTCAGACAGAGGAGGAGGGGAAGGAGGACGTTCAGGAACACGCTCTTCTTCACCCTCTGGGTTAGCATTGGGAACCTTCTTAGGAGCCATCCTGAATGAGATGACAACTATTAGCCATTGATGGAAAATATATAAGCTGAATCAACGGCTAGAAATTGCAACATAAGTCTTCACAAGAACATTCAAACAAATTGAACGAATGTATTTCACAGTTTAATGGTTCAACAATCTTCCCGAGAAGCCACTTGGGAGAACAAAAGATAAATAAAACAACAAGGAGCAGATAGAACAAATACAAGATAGAAGCTTCGTTCCACATGTTCGTGCTGAATGCTCATGGAACGTGTTACAAAAGGGTGTTGCAATCCCCGGATCAGCATAGCCAAGGACCCTTTAAGATGCAACTCCCAATTGGAACAACGCACATGAAACCTCTTCACTCAATATTGAACCCCCGAACTTCATACCATGCATTCGTTGGAAGAATGCGTACGAGCTACTGGAAGAACCTACCTATTAATTTCCGAAGGTTTCCTGTTATGCAATCGGGTGTTGGGGATACAGGGGAAGCACCGCGCACTCAACTTTAATCCTACATCCAGCTGTATCCATCCTTCAACACATAACCAGTCATCCTCGGAAACTGTTTACCTCGGACCTTCGAAATGTATCCGCTATACAAGCTGTGGCAATACTCCTGAACTACCTCCCCAGTACTGGGTGATGTCGGGGTTATCTCACCACTAACCGCATAGAAGAGTTTTCGATGTCGGCCGTCTTAAGTATTCTAGAATCGTTGCGATACATTTGTGACGACAACACCTCGGAGCTCAACTCCCCGGGACACTGCCACAACCCCTAAATGACAGGAGGCATCAGAACAATGTTCTCGTCACAAAGATATCGGAACAATCCAGACAATACTCGCGTGATCCTAAAAACAAATAGTGAATATTTGAGAGTAGAAGAGATAGAACAATGTCAGGAGTCCTCACCAGAGTGATGAAGGTATGAGGAGTAAAAATAAATCCTACTCTCTGATATATATATAGGACTCAAAACATTTTTCTGTGTGTGCCTAGACTCAACCGCCAACGATTCCATCAATCAGGGGGGCTCCTAGGTCGGAGAAGGCTCTGAATACCAACTTGTAATGCCCAGTATGTGACTATGTCTCCCACGTGTCGAGGCACGACTTAAAGACATAATCACATACTAGAATGATCTCAAGTATGGTACCTTTACACCACTCTTATAAAAGAGGGGATGAAAATGTAAAAAAGTAGTTGGCTTACACTCGCCACATCACACAATGTAATACATTAACATACATCATCCGAATAACATCAGAGTCCGGCTACGAACGAAAAACCAAATGAAATATACCATAAATAAAGCAACACAAGGTCCCGATCATCCTAGTAAGAACCCTACTGATCCTCGGGATAAGACACGTAGTAACATCCACGCTCTTCATCGAACTCCCAATACAACTCTCAACCACCACCTGTGTAGTTCTCTATGGTACCTGCATCTGGTGTTGTGTAGAAATCTGTGAGCCACGGAGGACTCAGCAATCCCGTTCCCGGGTAGCAATACTATCAAAGCCTTAGGTGTGGAAACGGCTTAAAACAAGGTTGCAGCTGCACTAGCACTAACTTACGGGTTTAGAGCGAGGAGAGAAGAAGTGCCAACGATCATCAACGTGATCATGAAGTGATCCTAACTACTCACGATCAAACATAACTCCACCGTGTTCACTTCCCGAACCCCTTCGGAAAGAGACCATCACGGTTACTCACGCTGGTAGTGTATTATGAACATGGTGACAAGTTATTGTTGGGATATCACAATATATAATCTGTTAAACTAAATCACCTATACATTGGTAATGGGTGGAAGGCTAAGCCTCTTGCTTGGTGTTTTGTTCCACTCATGCCACCCTAGGAACCGATAAACCGATGTTATGTTCCTTGATTTTGCGTCCCTAACACGGTTGGGGTTTATGGGCCCCCCTTGATAACTCGCTCAGTGCTAAAGCTTTTCCAGCAAGGTCCAACATTGGTTTTACATTTGCCTAACAACTAAAACTTGCCGAGGGAGTAATTAACCCGAGGATTTATTAATCAACCCCCCGGGCCAGTGCTCGCTTGAGTGTTGGTCCAAACTGGGCAGCCTGCGGGGCCACCTCGGGGAAACTCAAGGGTTGTTATACACCTGTAGGATGTCCCATCCGGTCGTGGCCTGAGACGAGATACGCACGGCTACTATCAGGGTATCGGCACGCCAAGAGGTCTTGCTGGATTAGTTTTACCTTTGTCAAAATATCTTGAGCACGGGATTCCGCGAATACTCGGGTCTTCCCACTTTGGAGTTGTGACTCTGCAGATCGTGAGCTTGTGATGGGCTAAGTTGGGACACCCCTGCAGGGTTTTGATCTTTCGAAAGCCGTGCTCGCGGTTATGTGGCAGATGGGAATTTATTAATATCTGGTTGTAGACAACTTGACACCATATTCATAAGAATACACTACCTGTGTGAGTAACCGTGACGGTCTCTTTCCGAAGGGCTTCGGGAAGTGAACACGGTGGGGTTATGTTTGATCGTGAGTAGCTAGGATCACTTATTGATCATCTTTGGCGACCGTTGGCACTTGTTCTCTTCTCACTCTAAACTCGTAAGCTAGATGCTTAGTGCTTGCTGCAGACACTTTTATAGCCTTTCCTCACCTAAAGGCTTTGTTAGTTTTGATACCCGGGAACGGGATTGTTGAGTCCTCTGTGGCTCACAGATTCAACACACACCAGTTGCAGGTACAGCCGAGTACGATGCAGGAGATGGATCAGAACTTCAGTGGGAGTTCGATGAAGAGCGTGGTCGTTACTATGTTTCGTATCCCGACGATCAGTAGTGGTTCCTACTAGGGGCGATCCGGTCTTGTGTTCTTTTTGGTATCTTTCTCGTTTGTTTTTCGTCCGTAGAGGGACCCTATGATTTTTGGATGATGTATTGTTGTTGTATTCATTGTGTGAGGTGGCGAGTTTAAGCCAACTATCTTTTCTATTTCATCCCTGAATTTTACATGAGATGTGCAAAGATACCATACTTGAGATCATTCTAGTATGTGCTTATGTCTTTAAGTCGTGCCTCGACACGTGGGAGACATAGTCGCATACTGGGCATTACAAGTTTCGGTATCAAAGGCAAGCTTGCTCCTAGATACGTGGGCCCTTTCAAGATTCTTGGCAAAAGAGGCGATCTCGCCTACCAACTCGAGCTTCCCTCCAACTTTGCAAATGTTCATGATGTGTTTCACGTGTCTCAACTCCGCAAGTGCTTCAAGACACCTGAACGCACCATTCCGTTCGAGGAGATTGATCTTCAACAAGACTTGTCTTATCGTGAGCACCTTGTTGCTATTCTTGAAGAAACTGAGCGCAAAATCCGCAACAAGTCCATCAAGTTCTTGAAAGTAAAGTGGTCACACTATACCGACCGAGAAGCTACGTGGCAACGAGAAGATCACCTTCGTTCCGAGTATCCTTCCTTCTTCCAGTCCTAGATCTCGGGACGAGATCTTTTTGTAGTGTAGGAGAGTTTGTAACACCCCATATGTGATACTTTCCTATAATGGAAGTAAAGCATTCTCATTTTGATCATTGTCCTTATCCTTGGGGGTTCTTGTCATTTGAGCTCATTTTATTTTTGCATTGCCATGTCATTTATTTTATTTTGCATCTTTGAGCTCATTTTATTTTTGCATTGCCATGTCATTTATTTTATTTTGCATCCATGCATTGCTTTCATCATCATGGCATCTTAGTTTACTTCTTGTTGTTGTGTGTGTGTGAGGCCTTGTGATGTATGTGAGGTGGCTCTAGCCAACCTTGCCTTGCTAAACCCTAGACCCCCTCCTTGTTTCCCTCTTCTTCTTATTCCTTTTTCTTTTCTTTCCTTTCTTTACTCTATTTTGCAAGTCACCTAGCCAAGTTCATTAATGTTCTTTCTTTTCCTAAAAACCTTGCACCATGTGTACACCCTCTCTGCCAAATATCACCCCATTTAGAATTGATTTGGTTGGGTTTTAAAATGACAAGAGTTTGAACCATATTCAAACTCCTTTTATTTTTTTGCCTCTAAAAATGTCCAAGTCAATTTTATTAAATAGGACATAAATGAAGGAGCATGGGGATATTTTATTTTTCCCCTAACTCTTTTCCTTTAAGCATGTGCTTTTCTTTTTCTTTTCTGTCTGAAGATAAATGAAAAATAAAAGAGGACAATAGCTACAGCAGTGGCCTGGGCCTCCTCCTCCTCCCCCAGGCCCAGTCTCTCCCGCGGCCCAACTAACGCCCGCAGGCCCGACCGAGCCGCTCGCAGTCGCGCCGTCCCTCCCCTCACACCCGGGCCCACATGTCAGCCTCACAGCCCCGCGTCGCCGTCTACCTCCGTCACGCGTTTGCGAAGCCAGAGCGCGCGCTCGCCGTCGCGCCATGATCATGGACGTCGAGGTCTCGTGATCCGAGCCCTCCTTTTAAACACGCGCCGTGTCCAACCCCTTTCCCTAGGGTTCCTCTTCCTCCTCTCGCCGCCTGGAGAGCCAAGATCCACCAGATCCGCCGCTCCAGTGAAGTTCCGCACGCATCTGGGAGCGCCAGCTCGTCGCCGGCGTGCCTCCCGTCGACCTCAGCCTCGCCAAGCGTGTCCAGCTGCTTCCTCGTCGTCGACTACGTTGACTACGTCCTCTACGCGGAGCCGATCGCCTCGCCGCTGACGTCTTCTTCCCCTTCTTCCACTCCGGCGCCCGCAACTGTTCGAGCCTCGCCGTTGTCGACTCCGACCACCTCCGGGCCAACCGAAACACACCTCCGTGTTCGTGGTGAGCGCCTCCACCTCCTCGTGCCCTTTTCCCCCTCTTTAGCACCCTCTAGCTCCGAGTTCGTCGAGCACCCGAGCTTGTCGCCGTCGGGGCTCGTCTCCGGCGAGTGTCCCGGCCACCATATGCCCTCTAGTGCTGCCCGTTCACTTCAGCGTGTCATGTAGGTGCTGCCTGCACAGTCGCCGCTCCGCCTAGGCCGTTTCATCGTCTCGTCGTTGCCTGTCACCGATGTTCTGTCAAGTGCTCGTTGCCGGCGCTGTAGTGCATGCTAGATGTTGCATTTGCTTCGAGTGGGTGCGGAACTCCCCCAGGAGCGCACCGGACCACTCCGCCGTCTCTTTTGGTCGCCGAAGCAGCACCGACGAGCAGCTCCGACGAGCCCTGCTTTTCCCCTGTTTCTGCATCTTCGGATATGTCTTCAGAGTTAGCGTCCGTATTCTATCAAGAACCATCTGTCTAGCCAAGTGGCTAGCTCCTTCGTCAGTTAACCAGCCAGCGCGGGTTCGAATCCGTGCGGGGGCAGTGGGTTTCGCCCCCCCTTTTTATTTTTCCTGAGAGGCTGACAGGCAGGCCCCACCTGCCAGTCACTCAGCCATCTTCCACCCACTTGCGCACCCGCTGTTACCATCTCAGCGCTCCCGGGCCCCCTCGTCAGTGGCTTGGGCTAGCGCAGGCGTGGGTCAACTTTGACCCCTGCGCCTATTTTCTTTTCTGTTTTGTTTTTCTTTTCTTTTTCTGCATTTTCTTCCTTTAATTAATATTTGTTGATATTTTTATCTGATGCAAATAAGTTGTATATGAAAAGTGCTTAGAATTTCATGTAGATTATGAATATGCTGGTTGTTGCCATGCTAAAAAACATTTAAAATGTTGTTTGAATTTATTCTTGTTTTAAATAAGCCTAAACTTGTAAAATTCATAACTAAATATCTACAACTTCAAATTTAACAAACTTTATATGCATTTGGGGTGGAAAAATGTGTAGAATATTTTGGTGCTGATGTTTAACATGTTTGACAACTTTACAACAGAAGTTTTTCAGATCTGTCCAAAATGCAATTAATTAATATTGGGAGTTTCTGGAAATTGTTGTTTGTTATTTCCAGCCCATTTAAATGTGCTAGCATGTTGCTATAATAATTAGCTGCACCCTTGCCAGGTTAAACTACCCCTTTAATCTTGTTGGGTGCTTGTTTAAATAACCTACATAAACTTGTTAGTTGATCTTTTGTTTGTTTCTTTCATGTGAGTGTTCTTGTTTGTTATGATGACGTTGCACTCTTGTGACCCTAGGCCATGCATCATATTTACTCTTGTCCTTGTTCATCATGTTCATGCATCATGTGCTTGAGCATTGCATGATGATTGATTGTTGTTCCGGTGTTGCTTGTTGTGTTGGTTAGAGCCCGGTGACGATACGGAGTACGAGGTTCCTATCGAGGTTGAGTTTGAGGAGCAAGGTTACGATCCCTCCGTGGAATCAACATGCAAGATGACCTTACCGAGATATCACTACTATCTTTGACTATGCTAGATGTCTCGCTCTCTAGATATTGCCTTGATGCCTATGTCTATTTGTCAGCCCTCCTATTGTTGCCATGAAACTCTCTAACCACCCATCTAGCAAACCGTTGTTTGGCTACGTAAGAATCGCTCAGCCCCTCTTATAACGTTGTTAGTTGCAGGTGAAGATTTGAAGATTCTTGCTTCATGATGAAGTTATTGTTGGGATATCACAATATATAATCTGTTAAACTAAATCATATATATATTGGTAATGGGTGGAAGGCTAAGCCTCTTGCTTGGTGTTTTGTTCCACTCATGCCTCCCTAGGAACCGTTAAACCGGTGTTATGTTCCTTGATTTTGCGTCCCTAACACGGTTGGTGTTTATGGGCCCCCCTTGATAACCCTCTTAGCGCTAAAGCTTTTCCAGCAAGGCCCAACATTGGTTTTACATTTGCCTAATAACAAAAACTTGCATAGGGCATTGCAAACCCGAGTTCTTAATTAACAACCCTGGGCCAGTGCTCCTCATGAGTGTTGGTCCAAACTGGGCAGCCTGCGGGGCCACCTCGAGGAAACTCAAGGGCTGGTATACACCTATAGGATGTCCCATCTGGTCGTGGCTTGAGACGAGATACGCGCGGCTACTATCAGGTTGTCGGCACGCCGGGAGGTCTTGCTAGATTAGTTTTACCTTTGTCGGAATATCTTGAGCACGGGATTCCAAGAATACTCGGGTCTTCCCACCTTGGAGTTGCGACTCCGTAGATCGTGAGCTTGTGATGGGCTAAGTTGGGACACCCCTGCAGGGTTTGATCTTTCGAAAGCCGTGCCCGTGGTTATGTGGCAGATGGGAATTTGTTAATATCTGGTTGTAGATAACTTGACACCATATTCATAATACACTACCAGCGTGAGTAACCGTGATGGTCTCTTTCCAAAGGGGTTCGGGAAGTGAACACGGTGGAGTTATGTTTGATCGTGAGTAGTTAGGATCACTTCGTGATTACGTTGACGATCGTTGGCACTTGTTCTCTCCTCGCTCTAAACCCGTAAGTTAGTGCTAGTGCTGCTGCAACCTTGTTTTAAGACTTTTCCTCACCTAAGGCTTTGATAGTATTGCTACCCGGGTTCGGGATTGCTGAGTCCTCCGTGGCTTACAGATTTCTACACAACACCAGATGTAGGTACCGTTGAGAACTACACAGGTGGTGGTTCAGAGTTGTATTGGGAGTTCGATGAAGAGCGTGGACATTACTACGTGTCTTATCCCGAGGATCGGTAGGGCTCTTACTAGGATGATCGGGACATTGTGTTGCTTTATTTATGGTATCTTTCATTTGGTTTTTCGTCCGTAGTCGGACTCTGATGTTATTCGGATGATGTATGTTAATGTATTATATTGTGTGACGTGGCGAGTGTAAGCCAACTACTCTTTTACATTTTTATCCCCTCTTTTACATGAGTCGTGCAAAGATACCATACTTGAGATCATTCTAGTATGTGATTATGTCTTTAAGTCGTGCCTCGACACGTGGGAGACATAGTTACATACTAGGCATTACAAGCTGGTATCAGAGGTTAGAGGTTTCATGGCAACAATAGGAGGCTGACAAACAGGAATAGGCATCGAGGCATATCTAAAGAGCGAGACAACTAGCATTGGCAAAGATAGAGGTGATATCGGGGAATGGTCATCTTGCCTGGGATCCCGCAAGGAAGAAGACGAGTCCATGAAGTAGTCGAACAAAACCTCGTAACTCCGGAACGAAACCGAAGCTAACGATAGAAGCAAACCGGAAAGAAGCAAACAACACGGTAAACACACAAGCATAAACATGGCATATGATGCACAAACAAGTATGATGCATGTCCGGTTTAGATATGCATGGCATGGAAAAGTGCACACGCAATACTACAAGTTAAGTGGAGCACAATATGCAACGAGTTGCATATTGACGAAACACCACATTTTATTTATTTAGTTGACTCTCGTTTATTAACAAGACAAGATTAAATGTTTTTATTCAACATGGCAAGAGGTGAAGCATGAGCATAACTACACTTTCTAGTCATTTTAAATGAGGCCGGAAATAACAACAACAATTCCGGAAACTCCTCATGTCGTTTAGCAATTATTGAAGCAAACAACAATTTAAACATTTTAATGTTGTTATCATGATGCAGATGATATTTTCAAGTTTTATGCAATTTTTATTAAAAGTTGACATGAGCAAGATATGGAGCATTTGGTCGCCACGACGGGAAGGAAAGAGGTGTCATGGCGGCGAGAATGGAAACGATGCCACGGCAACGTTCCGATGATCCGACAACTCGTCGAGAAGCCGGTGCAAAAGCAAGGTGGCATGAGCGTGTCATGCAAGAGAAGATGGGGTGATCCCGTTACCGGGTTACCATGGGTTGGCGACAAGGCAAACGAGGGGCACTCCGGGCTCGAGGCAAACAAGTATTTCATCTCATACAACACAAGCATTTGTTCTCGGGTGTCGTCTCGGGGTTATACCTTCGAAGCGAGCGTTTTCGGAGGGGTTCGGGTTCGTCGAGGGAAGTAGTGGTACATGGGTCATAGAGGAAGTAGTTGTTCATGGGGCGTAGTCGTACACGTCAATGGAAGTTGTTCACTCAATGGCCTTCGGCGACGATAGTCGTTCGGCATCGGTCATCGAGGTACTTGGCGTTCACGTGACGGTGGTTGTACATTTCGACGGTAGTCGAACTCGGTGACGGAAGCGGAACTTGGTGAATCCCCGTAGTTATACATGTCGATGGTCTTCGGCGACGGTAGTCGCACAAGGATCTTCGGCGACGGTCCTCGTACACGGTTCATAGACGTTCGGTTCTTCCGTAGAGGTACTTGACGCAACACCAGGTGTAGTCGTACTCATGGTCCTTGGGGCATCAGTGGTAGTTGGTCCTTTGGTGCACACCGAAGAACATAGGGGTAGCTGGCAGGTTCCCGTGCAGCAACAACAACAACAAAATGGTACACGATGCAGAGGTCACGAGGCCGACGAGGGACTCTGGGATGACACGAAGGTCGAGGATGTTGAGCTCGAGGCGGCGTTGGAGCATGGTAGATCGTCAGCAGCAAGGAGGTCCGACGGGAGGAGGCAGGTGAGGATGGAGGAGCTTGGGGCCGGCGGCGTTGGCAAGGACAGGCGGCAACGCTCCTGTCTTGCGGTCGCCAACGACGGCACCGGTCGCCGGACGACGAGGTGAGGTGGAGGAGCACGGGGAAGCAGGGAGGCGGGGCGGCGTAGGAGGTCCGGCGCGGCTCTGAGCCTTGGTCGCCGGTGTTTGGCGAGGTGGAGATGAGGTCGCGGGAAGCAGTCACGCGGAGGGGCGATGCGGTGGTCCACGCTGGTGGCAGAAGGACGTGACGGCGATGGGGCCGCCGGAGTTGGCTACTCCGGTGGTGGCGCGAAGGTCGAGCACGGGACCTTGGCGAGGCGACGGTTCAGAGGAGGCGGAGCAGAGAAGGGGCGTGGGGCGGCTCGCGATGGAGGGACGACGCGGGGTCCTGGAGCCGGTGGTTGCCGGCTCCGGTGAGCTCCTGCCCGTGGCGGAGTTGCAGGATGTGTGGCGGCGGGGCGCGGTCCTGGAGGAGACGGCGCCACTGGTTGGTTGGGCGCGGGGCGCACGCCGGGTCGGCGACGGTGAGGGAAGGAGGCAGGGGGCTTGGCGCGTTGCTTGAGGAAGAAAAGAGGCGGGGTCGAACTGATGGGTGTGGCAGCGCTGCACGGAGGGAGAGAGTGAGATCGAGAGAGAGGGGGATCGGGCTCCTGCTGGCTAGGGTTAGGTGCTGCTCGGCCTAGGCCTCCAGCTACAGGAGGGATGGTCCTTAGAAGGCTGGCCTGGGCTGGCTGGGTGTTCTCTCTCTAAAAATTAAGAGAGAAAAGAAAAAAATAGAGAATTAAAAGAAAAGAAAGAGGGGGTTAGGAGTAGAGTTTGGGCATGAGGGCAATTTTCTTGGACTCGCAAAAATGAGGGTTCCAAGAAAGATTGAAAAGAGGCATGATTGAAATATATAAATTCAAATTCATTTGAATATGATTCAAATGGATTTGAATATGAATGGGGTATTTGAAGAGTCCAAAAATGTTGAGGTTTTTGGAGTAACCTCGATAAACGGAAAAAGAATTGTTGGTGGGGTTTGGGAGTCAAAACTTGAAGTAGAGAAGTCATGGGAATTTTGCAAGTGTGTTACAGTGATTCCAATGCAATGGAATATTTATTATAATAGCTCCATAAATATTACTCCCTCCGTTCCTTTATATAAGGTGTATTTATTTTTTGATAAAATTCCAGAATGTAAGGTGCATTTATTCTAATTTCTCATAATTCCCTTGTTAGCCTTCAGAAAAAAGGAAACTATCTCTCTCTTGATTGTTTGTATCTCTGCTCGTACCAAAGAAGGAAACTATCTCTTCATTGATTGCATCTATATCTTACTTTCCTGGAGTAATTGATTACTTGCCTCTAACCAACAAATTTGCCAAGGGTAATTTTGTCCTAACATGTGTATAATTATGTGACTTGGTCACCGTGCCGAAAATAATACACCTTAGATAAAGGAACGAAGGGAGTAGGAGGATATGTTATAAATAGAAGTCATCCTTCCCTCGATTTAAATGGATCGAAGATCCACACAATTTATTTAGTTGAGATGCAAAGATTAATGACATGATGGAATGATGACATGATGCAATGCAAAATAAAATAGAGCAAGCAAATAAAACACACGGCGAAACCCGGAACATATGGAACTCTTCTGGAGCATCGGTCTTGGGGCGTCACTATGGCACGACTTAAAGACATAATCACATACTAGAATGATCTCAAGTATGGTATCTTTGCACAACTCATGTAAGAGGAGGGATGAAAATGTAAAAGAGTAGTTGGCTTACACTCGCCACGTCACACAATGTAATACATTAACATACATCATCCAAATAACATCAGAGACCGACTACGGACGAAAAGCCAAATGAAAGATACCATAAATAAAGCAACACAAGGTCCCGATTATCCTAGTAAGAGCCCTACTGATCCTCGGGATAAGACACGTAGTAACGTCCATGCTCTTCATCGAACTCCCAATACAACTTTGAACCACCACCTGTGTAGTTCTCTATGGTACCTGCATCTGGTGTTGTGTAGAAATCTGTGAGCCACAGAGGACTCAGCAATCCCATTCCCGGGTAGCAATACTATCAAAGCCTTAGGTGTGGAAAAGGTTTAAAACAAGGTTGCATCAGCACTAGCACTAACTTACGGGTTTAGAGCAAGGAGAGAACAAGTGCCAACGACCGTCAACGTGATCACAAAGTAATCCTAACTACTCACGATCAAACATAACTCCACCGTGTTCACTTCCCGAACCCCTTCGGAAAGAGACCATCACGGTTACTCATGCTGGTAGTGTATTATGAACATGGTGTCAAGTTATCTACAACCGGATATTAACAAATTCCCATCTGCCACATAACCACGGGCACGACTTTCGAAAGATCAAACCCTGCAGGGGTGTCCCAACTTAGCCCATCACAAGCTCACGATCTGCGGAGTCGCAACTCCAAGGTGGGAAGACCCGAGTATTCTCGGAATCTCGTGCTCAAGATATTCCGACAAAGGTAAAACTAATCCAGTAAGACCTCCCGGTGTGCCGACACCCTGATAGTAGCCGCGCGTATCTCATCTCAGGCCACAATCGGATGGGACATCCTACAGGTGTATACCAGCCCTTGAGTTTCCTCAAGGTGGCCCCGCAGGCTGCCCAGTTTGGACCAACACTCATGAGGAGCACTGGCCCAGGGTTGTTAATTAAGAACTCGGGTTTGCAACGCCCTATGCAAGTTTTTGTTATTAGGCAAATGTAAAACCAATGTTGGGCCTTGCTGGAAAAGCTTTAGCACTAAGCGGGTTATCGAGGGGGGGGGGCCATAAACCCCAACCGTGTTAGGGACGCAAAATCAAGGAACATAACACCGGTTTAACGGTTCCTAGGGAGGCATGAGTCGATCAAAACACCAAGCAAGAGGCTTAGCCTTCCACCCATTACCAATATATATATA
>LR738711.1:284144237-284164544 GCA_902687465.1 Secale cereale
TAGCACTAAGCGGGTTATCGAGGGGGGGGGGCCATAAACCCCAACCGTGTTAGGGACGCAAAATCAAGGAACATAACACCGGTTTAACGGTTCCTAGGGAGGCATGAGTCGATCAAAACACCAAGCAAGAGGCTTAGCCTTCCACCCATTACCAATATATATATATATATATATATATATATATATATATATATATATATATATATATATATATATATATATATATATATATATATATATGATTTAGTTTAACAGATTATATATTGTGATATCCCAACAATAACTTCATCATGAAGCAAGAATCTTCAAATCTTCACGTGCAAGTAACAACGCTATAAGAGGGGCTGAGCTATGCTTACGTAGCCAAACAACGGTTTGTTAGGTGGGTGGTTAGAGAGTTTCATGGCAACAATAGGAGGGCTGACAAACAAACATAGGCATCGAGGCAATATCTAGAGAGCAAGACATCTAGCATAGGCAAAGATAGTAGTGATATCTGGGTAAGGTCATCTTGCATGTTGATTCCACGGAGGGATTGTAACCTTGCTCCTCAAACTCAACCTCGATAGGAACCTTGTACTCCGTATCATCACCGGGCTCTAACCAACACAACAAGCAACACCGGAACAACAATCAATCATCATGCAATGCTCAACCACATGATGCATGAACATGATGAACAAGGACAAGAGTAAATATGATGCATGGCCTAGGGTCACAAGAGTGCAACATCATCATAACAAACAAGAACACTCACATGAAAGAAACAAACAAAAGATCAACTATCAAATTTATGTAGGTTATTTAAACAAGCACCCAACAAGATTAAAGGGGTAGTTTAACATGGCAAGGCTGCATCTAATTATTACAGCAACATGCTAGCACATTTAAATGGGCTGGAAATAACAAACAACAATTTCCAGAAACTCCCAATATTAATTAATTGCATTTTGGATAGATATGAAAAACTTCTATTGTAAAGTTGTCAAACATGCTAAACATCGGCACCAAAATATTCTACACAATTTTCCACCCCAACTGCATATAAAGTTTGTTAAAATTGGAGTTGTAGATATTTAGTTATGATTTTTACAAGTTTAGGATTATTTAAAATAAGAATAAATTCAAACAGAATTTTAAATGTTTTTAAACATGTCAACAACCAGCATATTCATAATCTATATAAAATTCTAAGCACTTTGCATATACAACTTATTTGCATCAGATAAAAATATCAACAGATATTAATTAAAGGAAGAAAATGAAGAAAAAGAAAAGAAAAACAAAACAGAAAAGAAAACAGGCGCAGGGGTCAAAGTTGACCCACGCCTGCGCTAGCCCAAGCCACTGACGAGGGGGCCCATCAGCGCTGAGATGGCAACAGCGGGTGCGCAAGTGGGTGGAAGATGGCTGAGTGACTGGCAGGTGGGGCCTGCCTGTCAGTCTCTCAGGAAAAATAAAAAGGGGGGCAAAACCCACTGCCCCCGCACGGATTCGAACCCGTGCTGGCTGGTTAACTGACGAAGGAGCTAGCCACGGGGCTAGACAGATGGTTCTCGCCAGAATACATGCGCTAACTCTGAAGACATATCTGAAGATGCAGAAACAGGGGAAAAGCAGGGCTCGTCGGAGCTGCTCGTCTGCGCTGCTCCGGCGACCAAAAGAGACGGCGGAGTGGTGCGGTGCGCTCCTGGGGGAGTTCCGCACCCACTCGAAGCAAACGCAGCACCTAGCATGCACTACAGCGCCGGCGGCGAGCACTTGACAGAACGGTGGCGGCGGGCAACGACGAGACGATGCAACGGCCTAGGCGGAGTGGCGACTGCTCAGGCAGCACCTACACGACACGTTGAAGCGAACGGGCAGCACTAGACGGCCTACGGTGGTCGGGACACTCGCCGAAGACGAGGCCCGACGGCGACGAGCTCGGGTGCTCGACGAACTCAGAGCTAGAGTGTGCTAAAGAGGGGGGGGAGGGCACGAGGTGGTGGAGGCGCTCACCGTGAACACGGAGGTGTGTTCGGCTGGCCCGAAGGTGGTCGGAGTCGACGGCGGCGAGGCTCGAACAGTTGCGGGCGCCGGAGTGGAAGAAGAGGAAGAAGACGTCGGCGGCGAGGCGATCGGCTCCGCGTAGAGGACGTAGTCGACGACGAGGAAGCAGCTGGACACGCTTGGCGAGGCTGAGGTCGACGGCAGGCACGCCGGCGACGAGCTGGCGCTCCCAGATGCATGCGGGACTTCACTGGAGCGGTGGATCTGGTGGAGCTTGGCTCTCCAGGCGGCGAGAGGAGGAAGAGGAACCCTAGGGAAAGGGGTTGGACACGGCGCGGGTTTAAAAGGAGGGCTCAGATCACGAGACCTCGACGTCCGTGATCACGGCGCGACGGTGAGTGCGCGCTCTCGCTTCGCAAACGCGTGACGAAGGTAGACGGCGACGCGGGGCTGTGAGGCTGACATGTGGGCCCGGGTGCGAGGGGAGAGACGGCGCGACTGCGAGCGACTCGGTCGGGCCTGCGGGCGTTAGCCGGCCCGCGGGAGAGACTGGGCCTGGGGAGGAGGAGGAGGAGGCCCAGGCCACTATTGTAGCTACTGTCCTCTTTTATTTTTCATTTATCTTCAGACAGAAAAGAAAAAGAAAAGCACGTGCTTAAAGGAAAAAAGTTAGGGGAAAAAGAAAATATCCCCATGCTCCTTGATTTATGCCCTATTTAATAAAATTGGTTTGGACATTTTTAGAGGCAGAAAAATCAAAGGAGTTTGAATATGGTTCAAACTCTTATCATTTTAAAACCCAACGAAATCAATTCCAAATAGGGTGATATTTGGCAGAGAGGGTGTAGACATGGTGCAAGGTTTTTAGGAAAAGTAAGAACATTAAAGGACTTGGCTAGGTGACTTGCAAAATAGAGTAAAGAAAAGGAAAGAAAAGAAAAGGAAGAAGAAGAAGAGGGAAACAAGGAGGGGGTCTAGGGTTTAGCAAGTCATGGCTAGAACCACACTCACATATACACAAGGTCTCACACACACACAACAACAAGAAGAAGTAAACTAAGATGCCATGATGATGAAAGCAATGCATGGATGCAAAATAAAATAAATGACATGGCAATGCAAAAATAAAATTAGCTCAAATGACAAGAACCCCCAAGGATAAGGACAAGGATCAAAATGAGAATGCTTTATTTCCATTATAGGAAAGTATCACATATGGGGTGTTACACTTATGCTCCATGGATTATGAGATTCATCAGGATAAGGTCTTCAGTGAATTACAAAGCTGACACTCTCAATCATTGCAGCTACTTGCCCCCAATTGAAGTCCTCAAACGGACAATTTCCTCAGCTGATGACAAGGGCAAGATCGCTGCTGTTTTTTATGAAGGCACTCGTCCATTGGATGGTCAGTTTCGCAAAGCTGCATCTTATTCCACCAATGATGGCTCTGCCACTCATGACTCTGCCGCCAACGCTCCCAAGCAAAATCCTCAAGGCACAGCTCCCAGGGTGATGACTGATCGTGAGCTTCTCCTCAGTCTTCATGAGAAGGTTGATCGCAACCACAAATGGGTCAAGCGTCAGTTTGGTTCAATTCTTCACAACATGACCTCTACACATAATGCAGTGAAGAAAAACCATTACTACCTTCATGAAACCCTCAACCGCACCTGGGATGTTCTGTCTCATCTCTATGGAGAAGAAGATCTGAAGAAAATGGGTCTCAAGGATGACTTTGACTGGTCTGCTCCTCCTCCGAAGAAATACAAGAAGGTCAAGGTTCCTCCCTTGGTGGCCAGCTCCTATTCTTCATCGCGCGAAACCGACGAGTATGAAGACTTGGACGACACTGCGGCAGGCCCTACTTCAACCATCGACCCCAACAACGCTGGCGCTCCTTCATCATCTTGAGATTCTTCAGGGGCGTTAGTCCTCAGTTTCGATCCTTTTGGTCATTCGATGACAAAGGGGGAGAAATTTGAGTTAGTCTTCAAGCGGGTCTATATATATGGGCGTTTTTTGCTAAGTTACAACTCTCGTTCTTCTGATGACTTTGTGGATCGAGTTGTAAACTTGAAACTCTATGGTGACCTGATACTTTTGCTGTGGTGTTTCTGCATGCTTATTCCTTATTAATGTTATGCACGCATGTTGAATTACATCAGTCACCATATTTCATCATGCATTTCAAATTCTTCATACTATATGTCAAATGCGTGTATGAATTACAAGATATAGGGGGAGATCTCCATGATTCTATTCTTCAAGTGTGCATTGCTTCAAAAGCAAATTCCTCACTATGCACATCTCCAGGGGGAGTTATTCTATATCTTGCAATCAAATTCCTCAACATCAGTATATACACTTCATATGTTTATCCCCGTTGAAAACTTAACCTATATTGTCATCAATCACCAAAAAGGGGGAGATTGTAAGTGCATCTAGTGCCCCTTAGTGATTTTGGTGTATTGAAGACTTATAGGTTAAGGGACTAATGTGTTTATGAGTGTACACAGGTCTATAAGTCTATGAGGAGTTTGATATTTACAGAGAAAGTCGACCCCTAAAAATGAAGTTCTTCGACTGAAGACTTTGGATTTCTGATGACTTTCTGAAGACTTTAATAGTGAAGAAATTGGTGTGACCTTGAAGACTTGGAATTCATTTGAGGAACATGAAGCGTGAAGACTTTTGTTTTCGTAGTTTCATTTTCTCTTTCTTGAGTCATAGGAAACACCGTACTGTTAAAGGGGGTCGAGGAAATACTAAGGAAAAATTTCCATGTGATGCTCAACTCAAAATCCTACACCTACCAAACCCTTCGAGTGAAGCCATTGGAAATCTCATACAGTTCAGTCATATTCTTCAGTGACAGAGACGAAGTTCTTCTGGTCTCTGAGGAATTTTTTCTGACTAAGGAGTTAGGAATTCGCCAGTGCGGATTACCTACACAGTGAGGAATATGATAGCCCTGAGGAATTTGATACTCAAATTTCCGACCGTTGTTGTGCTACGCGCCAGCTGTCCCAAAATATCTACCTACCTAATGGTCATATCATTAAAGGGCATTTATGTCTTATCATGTCGGGCTGCTCCCTAGGCTATAAATAGCCGCCCCCAACAACCACTAGCTGGTTGGCTGCTCCGAGAGAAACTGACATTTGTCATAAGAGCAACCCATCCTCCGAGGACTTTGAGCAAAAATCATCAAGTGAGGAAAAACCCAAAACCAAACCCAAAACACCTACAAACCCAAAAGTGATTGAGCATCACTGAAGAGATTGATCCTGCGTGGATCCGACGCTTGTTACCTTTGAAGACTGTGCTTCTTCCAGACGGTTAGGCGTCATGGTCTAGAGCATCCAAGAGAAATTGTGGATCACCGAGTGACCGAGTATGTGAAGGTTCGGAATTCACCTGAAGACTTACCACGAGTGATTGGGCGAGGTATGTGTGACCTTAGCTCAAGGAGAATACGGTGAGGACTTGGTGTCCTGGACTGTGTGTCTGGGACTGTGTGTCCTCAGGTTTAAATACCTAGCCGCTCCAACCAAATGTACAACTGAGACAACAGTTGGAACTGGTCTACCAAATCATTGTCTTCACCAAGCTTACTGGTTCTATTTCCTCAACTCTTGTGCTTGTTCATATCTGTTTGAAGACTTTGATTGAAGACTTTCTCAATTTCCTCAGTTCAATTTCTTCAGTCTGTTTGTCTTCATTCTGTGTTATTCTGTGATTACGCTTTCTGTACTCTGTGTTTGTCTTCATTTCTTCATGATGACCATGCTAGTATTCCATTATGTTTACTTCTGAGTACTTATTCCGCTGCAAGTAGTTCTTCGCTAAGGAATTTTCTCACCCGCAAATTCCTCAGTGAAGAATTCATAAAAACCGCCTATTCACCCCCTCTAGTCGATATAACGCACTTTCATGATGTTGCCTAAATTGGATACATTTGTTTTGCTTATAAATGAAGGGCCAATCATGGACAAGAAGGATGGACATTGGAGCATGGTCAAGCATGGAGATGAGGGCATGCGCAAGGGGAACAGGAATGGAGTTTCTGGTGGAGATTTCAGCACTTTCGAGCCAACATGATGACGTACAAGGATATGGACGAAATATTCAAGATGCCATTTCATAAAATTCATCCATAGCTTAATATAGGTGATGCGCCACCTTATTTTTGAGCCAGGCTCATGTAATTCAGAAATACCACTTATAGGCTATTTTTTTAGAGTCCGTATTGTAGAGGAAACGACTCAGGAGGTGTTTTAGTCCCACCTTGCCAAGGGGGGGGGGGACGAAATCCCCTCTCTTCCCCCTACAAATACAACCCTTAAGGCACCATTTAGACTTTGGGTTTTGTTTAAATTAAAGTTTGCCACAGCTGCAACTTTGCGTACTTCGTTTGTGTTCAACGACCAGACAAAGATGTCATAGAACCCCACTTTCATCAATAAAGCTTTCCTCTTAAATTCGCAATATCCAGATTGCAATCTTAGTTTCTTGCGTGTTCTTCGTTTGCTTGTAGGAAATAGACCTTCGTGGTTAGGTTGATCGTGCTCCGGCGAGGCCAATAACCTCTCGGAGTTGGTTTAGCGATTGCTAAGGCGCGACGTCCTCGCACGTTTGTAGTCATATCATCAAAGTCTACTCCTCCAAAGACGATAGCCGCCATCTCATCGAAAGACGAGACACCTTTGCCTCTATCAAGAAGTCTGATCGACCATATCAACGCCCAGGTGAAGCTGTGATGGCCCGGTACAAGGATTTAGTGGAGCCGAAGGCTCGAGGTGCCAAGAAATGTGATCGGTCGTCTGATCCACATCTACTCGTGCATTGTGATGCACTCAAGGAGTTCATGCCGTGCGATGAGATCCGGAGGCCCAAATGGCCACCAGAATTTGAGGCGCCCTGGGTCAATAAAGGCCACCTCGACAGAGATCCTAGGTTCCTCCGTGATGGAGAACAGGTCTGCGAATCTGGCAGGGAAAGGGAGATCCCTAGCCCACTTGTCGAACCAAAATAGGGTGGATGCTCGGGATCCAACCGTGATGGAGGTCCCGGTGCAGAGGACCAGGAGCAACTGAATGACGGACTGATAGAACTGTGATCCGCCAGACCGCTGACAAAAGGCGACCGGTTGGCCTCGTAGGTATTTGTTCTGATTGATGTCGAGCCAAAGACCGCCTTCCCCATTCTCAATTCGCCATAACGTCACGCGGCTTGCAGATGTCGGGCCAACAGACCATATAGTACTTATGTTTATCGCCCTCTCTGGCCCAGAAGAATCTCGCATAGACCTTGGTGATCTAATGATGGAGAGTCCCAGGCAGGCTATAGAGGCTCATGATGAACATGCGCATGCTGGACAAAGAAGAATCGATGAGGACCGTTCGCCCCGCCTTAGACAGCCACCTACCTTGCCAGGGCTCGATATGGTGTTGGAGCTTATTCACGGTTGGCCGCAAGGATAGCCAGGAGTCATTAATGGGTATCCCCAAGTAAGTCGTGGGGAAGGAACCCAGAGGACAATTAAGGCGGCTAGCGATTCTCTAGCGCTGAGTGGGGAGTAGCCCATCACCATCACCTCACTCTTATCGAAGTAAATTTTGAGACGTGACATTTGCTGAAAGCAGAGGAGGATTTCTAGTTTATGATATCGGTTGTAGGGCCTTCCACCATGATGATGGTGTCATCGGCATATTGAAGGAGGGAGACCCCACTCCCTCCAACAAGGTGTAGAACTACACCGCGGATATGGCACACGACTTTGCCCTTATCGAGCATGGAAGCAGGAGCGTCAACCACCATGTTAAACCAAAAGGGGCAAAAGGGGTTGCCTTGCCTAACCAGACGTAGGGTGGGGAGGTAGGGACCGATCTCCTCGTTGATGTTAACCGCGGTCCGCCCAGAGGACACCATCCGCATGACACTGGTAATCCAACGGTCATCGAAACCTTTCTGAAGTAAAGCTTCCCAAAGGAAGGACCGACACACCGTGTCATAGGCCTTATGGAGGTCTGTCTGTACGAAGACCGCCTTGAGGTGCTTGGAGCAGACCTCATGAAGGACTTCGTGAAAGGCAAGGACCCCATCCGGGATATAACGAACTTGGATGAATGCCGACTGGTCGGGATAGGTGATGCGGTCAGCTAGCGGGGTCACCTATTGGCGTACCCCTCCGCCAGAATGCAGAAGATTACATTGATCACCATGATGGGGCGAAACTAGCGAATGTCCGAAGCCCCATGCACCTAGGGGATGAGTGTGATGATCCCCTAGTTAAGGCGGGAGAGGTCAATGGAGCCCACATAAAACTCCTCTAAGAGGGCCATCACCTCCTGCCTAATGACATTCTAGAAAGTCTGGAAGAACTTCACCGGAACGCCATCGGGACCCGGAGCAGACGTCGAGTTTATGCCTTTGATGGCCATCCAGACCTCCTCCTCAGGGAATGGGGTTGTGAGGGTCGCATTCTCAGCCACCGAGACGCGCTGGTGTTTGGGCCAGAAGTCATGCGCCAGGGCCAAGCCTCCCCTAGGGGAGGATGACAAAAGGGCTTTATAAAAGCCGTCGACATGCGCCAGGATGTCGATCGGACGCTGCAGGAGGGGGGGCACCTCCCAAAGTAAGGGGATGGTCTTCCGGCGTCTCCGGCCATTGGCTATGGCATGGAAGTACGCCGTATTGGCGTCCCCCTTGAGGACCCACTTCTTGGTACCTCGGAGATGCCAATAGGCCTCCTCATCCGTATAGACGACCGTTAGATCATCCTCAAGATCATTAGAGAGCAGCCACTCATTAGAGGACAGACCCACAGAGTCAGCCCGGAGGTCCAGGGCCTCGATGGAGTCGAGGAGGGATTTCTTTCATTCCTGCAGATTCCGTCCGAGATTTTCACCCCAGCCCTTCATAAACTGGCGCAAATTTTTCACGCAGAAGTGCTGGGAGTCTACAGCCGAGAGGGCACGATGGGGAGAGAGGCGCGCCTCCACCCACCTATCACAGACGGCCAAGACAAACCCATCCTGGTTAAGCTAGAAAGTCTCGATGTGGAACCGCGGTGGTTGGGGGGCGATCGTGTTCGGAGGATAGAAGCAGGGGTACATGATCGGACCCAATCCAGGTGGAGAGAGGCCAGAGGGCACCAGAGCTCCCATTCAGGCGACACAAGGACACGATCTAGGACGGAGCGTGTCAGGTCAGCTTAGCGATTGGTCCAGTAAACCTGGCACCAACCCTATCTAGTTCTCGGAGACCGAGATCGATGATGCAATCGTTGAACATATGCATCCGAGGGTAGTTAACCAAATTATTGCTCTTGTCTTCCTTAGAGCGAATGAGGTTGAAGTCACCGCCAACCACCACCGGAAGTTTGGCGACCGAGATCTTCCGTTGTAGTTCCCCTTGCCTTCTGGAGTGGGAAGACAAAGGTACTTTGATTCAAATTTAGTACTCCCATTGTCCAAAACATGTCCGGTCTCTTGTTGCATATCCATGGGGCACTTCTCACTAAATTGTATTGACCATTTACGAGGATTAATATACTGACTAGTCGTTTGTTTGAGCATGACTAGCAATAAGTGTCTATAATTTGCTTGATATGGGTTCACCTTCAAGAACAACATAGTGTCGTGAGCAAAGAGAAGGTGGGAAACACCCAGAGCTGTCCGGCAGATTTTTAGTGGATTAAAAGCACATGTTTCTTCACCCCGTCTGAGCAGCACATACAAACCATCAACCACAAATAAGAATAAGAACGAGGATAGGGGATCACTTTGCCGAAGCCCATAGATCGGTGCAAACGGGTCCAAGATAGCGACACTAAATTTCATGGAGTATCTCAGAGAGATCACATATGTCATTATCAGCAATAAGATTTGGTGAGCTGAGCCTAACTTTTCCATCATCTGCCTTAAAAATTCCCAATCCGCACGGTCAAATGCTTTAGACAAATCAAGTTTGTAAGCATAAAAACTGTTCCCCGGGTCTCGAAGGTTCTTTGGTGATAAAATGGTTCGAGTGCTTTATTGTAATTATGAGTATAGGATAGTCTGAACTTGCATAAACACATCGATTTCAAGTTATTATAAAACTTGAACGTAATTCTTTTATGTGTACAATACGTTGAGAGTGGTTGTTTGTGTATGAGCATCATATTAACATATATTGAATATTTTCAGCCCTTAATTGTTGGGTTAAATACAGGAATCGTGTAGTCATTTCTATACTTATAAGGCCTTGCATTGCACGTGCATGATTATTAGAGTCTATGAGTTCTAAATAGGGCTGTCAAGTAAACGTATTCGTAAAATTTAGCTGGAAGAAGAAAACTTGTTTTTTTCAGCGAGCAACCAAACCCATGGGACTTTCTTCAACCCTAGGGCCTATTCCAATCAATAGAGCTCGACGTTCAAGTATTCAGTAGAATGCTTCATTTTTATATTTTTATATTTAATCAGCGACGCTTATTTTAAGACGGGAGGTAACCAAATCCAGAGTTTCAAATGGGGCTTGAAAGAGAGGCTTCCAGATGAAACAACGCCTGGAAAGGGGAGGCGGAATTGCGGACCTCTCCTCCGATTTCAGGGAGAAGGCTCCCACCGGCACCGCACCGGTTCCTCTCTGCGGCAGCAAACTCCTCCCATCCGTCCCTCGTCCATCCTGGCTCAGGTTTGCACCGCCTCCATACCTACGCTTCGTCATTTTTGACTTCGCGTGCGTCGATCGACCAAGGTAGCTGGGGTGATTCCGGTGTTGCTCTTCTCTCATGGCAGGTGCGAGAGGGTGGAGATGAGGAGGATGGCGCTCGCACGGGGCTTCTCCGGCGACGGCGTCCTCCGCCGCAGCCGCCCGCTCCCAGCGGGCCGCCCGCCACAGAAGGAGGGGACAATAGCACGAGCAAGGACAAGAAGAAGGGCGAGATCGCCAAGGCCATCCGAGACAGGCTATCATCGTCTTTCTCTTCCCCCAGAAGCCGCCTCTCCTGCTGGACGAGCAACCCGATCCGGCGGAGCAGGAGGGGGAGCGGCACGACCGGCGACGAACATGGCACGCCGGTGAACGTGGCGGTGACGGCGAAGGCAATCAGGCCCCCCTCCAGGAAGGTGGTCGCGGCAGGGACCAGATCCCTGATCGAACGCAACGATTTCTTCTGCCAAGAATGCAACACCCACAAGTAGGGAGCCTGATTTTTTTCCTCTTCTCGGATGCTATCCCTGTTTTGGGTGTGCTAAAAGTGTACCACGAGACATTACCCCCTTTGGGACATACGAGTTTCCCCGGGTAATACGTACAAGTTGTGTTGTAATAGTAGTACAAAATTGTGCAAGTTGTCACTGAATTCATTAGCTCCAAACCATAGCCAGAATCAATGTCGTATTGCTTCTCTGCATCATTATACAGTTGTACACCAGGTTGTTGTAATAGTAGTACAAAATTGTGCAAGTTGTCACTGAATTCATTAGCTCCAAATCATAGCCAGAATCAATGTCGTATTGCTTCTCTGCATCATTATACAGTTGTACACCAGGTTTAGTAAGTGCCTCTTGGTCGAATAAGATGATAAAATTAGCACTCAAAGATGCTATGCAAGAGCTTTCAGACCAGCGCACTTGCCAAAAATTAGAATTCCCGTTGATTTGGTTTTCTGATGGGACGAGAGATCGATCCCTATATCTTAGTATATGATGGAAAGCAGATTGGCTGGCAGGCAGGCTGAATCGAATCTTTCCACTAGACGGAAAGAAGTGTCACATATCGGACAGATAGGTGAGAACTGATTCAGTGCTCCTCTCGCAAGGAAGGAATGCATATAAAACCTGTGTAAACCACATCGAGTGCCTAATCTGCAGCTATCCACCCAAACACCAATTAAATCATCACCGGGAAACTGCTTTCCGGTTGTCAAAGATTCAAGCTAAAGAACATAACTGTATCAGCAACAGTAATGATGATTTGGACCAATTTCTATTACGTAAAGCATTCCACATATAACTAATGCTAGAACGAAGGATCACTAAACCATCTAGCACAAAACGGGCCGATGCCATTCTCCGTGCGGACTACTTGGACATTGCACTGGTGCAGACTACGGCGGATCTTTCAAGCCTCCTACGGCGGATCTCCTCGGCTGAGAGCTCGCTGTTTCCACCGTCTTGGAGATGCCGTCTGCGGGAAAAGGCATGGTCGGGGTGTGGAGTGCTGCACATCTCGCAGACATCTGCGTGACGCGAGTTGTCACAAGAACATGTTATGCATCTCCAGCTCATACCTTGACCAACCTCTCTTGGCGCCGGTGCAACACGGCGCTGGACACTGCTCCCCGGACCATTGGCTGTTGACCTCACAAGTCTCTTGGCAAATCTCACCGGCTGACTCAGAACATCTGCAATGCCTGAAAACATAGGAGCGAGCCGTTCTGGGCCGTGCCTCAGTGCAAGGTAGGCCAGGCCAGCAAGTATCCCACCGACATTGCAAATCAAGTGTGCCTCCGGATTGAAAGCATGGATGAGTAGTAGTTCAAGCAATGCCGCATACTTTGCAGGAACGGACATCCCATGCCAGACAACATCGCCTTCTCGGGCATTCAGCACAACATTCATGCCAAGCAGCACTCCACTAAATCCAGCAGAATACTGATAATACGCCATGTCGTTGCCGAGCAAAAGCAAGCCTTTAGACAAGAGCAGTGTGAAGCCCTGAGAAAGGCCAAGCAAGGAAACCACCATGCAAGTAAACTCAGGACTGCCCATTGATGTTTCAAGCTTTGCCCCCGTGCGCAAGAGAGAAGCCATGTTCATGAAGAAGTGACCTTCACTCAAATGGTAGAAGGCTGAGAGGAAGAAACGTCTCAGGTCGCCGAACTGTAAAAATGTTCATAACTGTTATTTTTTAGAGTGGTGGACATATAAAACTCTGGAAAGGATGCTTAGACAAGTCTGAAAAGAACAACTTGCAATTACTTGCAGTACTACGTTCAAAGCACATCATCTGCACCCTGCGGGTAGGGAAACAATGCAACAGGAGAAGCACAACATTGCGAAGGGTGTAGCGTGTATTTTACCGATTCTATGTGTGTAAAGTGAGCCATGTGCATCGGGTGCAAAACTTGCGCATCATGTCATTTAGATCCTTTTTTGTGTGTGCGAAAATGTCATTTAGATCCATGATCTAGACAACTGGAAAAGCCCCTAAGCTTGCATACAAACATAGGGTCAATCTGCGCTTCAACAGCATTATGTTTAACTAAATAAGAGAAAATGTAACCAACTCTAATAGAGTATTGTTGCCAAATTCTACAAATAGGGAACCATATTATAATTAGGGTTGGAATCCTGCTCCTATGCAGCATTGCTCAGTAATCATGCTATAATTTTGGCCCAATCGCAAGTTAGGCAGATCAAAAGGATAAGTTTTATTAGCTAAACCCGACAATGCGGCAACTGGAGACAAAATTATCCGCACAACATAATGTGGTGCTGAACTCCGCAACTCTGAACCCCTGGAAAAGGGTGCTCAATGTAATTTGTTCAGTAGCCAACTGAATCCAAATATAATTCCATCGCAAAAGAGAAGAAAACATACACATAATTCCGCCACCTAATCAGCGGTTGCTTAGTCAGGTCTGACTTAACATACTTGGATATGGCCTATTCGAGGCATTTAGCTATGTAAATGTGCTGTTTTTCCCTGTCTGCCTTAGGGCTTCAGACTTTCCTCTTGTATAAACACCTAATCTATAATGCAGAGGCAGAGCACCTGCCAATCCATTAGCCCTAAAAAAACAGCCGGTTGAGGAGTGGTGGTGTAGGTGGATACCTTGATGATGAGGTGGGGGTTGAACATGACGTGCCGGAGCCGGGGTATGTGTGCGTGGACGGCGCCCGGACGGAAGTACACCAGCGCGTTGGCGGCGATCAGCGCGGCCGTCACGGGTGGGCGGCTTGCGCCGGCCGGGCCGTACTGTAGAAGCATCTGCACAGCCAACAGCGGCAGCGTCCGGCCGGCGAAATCCTGCCGGCGGCTGCTCATGCCGATCCCCATCGCCGAGATCGATGGACCGGTGTGGTCGGAAGACGCACAGGCCCGTGGGGCGAAGGTAATTTTTTTTTTTACTGACAATCCTGGGCGAAGGCTTTTTCTCTCTTCAGATTCAGAAATATATACTGTTTGCTCTTATTTTTCGATGGTAGAAAAATAGATTCTTTCGCAAGAAAACATCGCTTTCGACATTGACGCTGACTCTGCAATCACTCCATCCGTTTTTATTTACTCTGCATATTAGGTTTGAGTGAAGTCAAACTTTGTAAAGTTTGATCAAGTTTATAGAAAAATATATAAATATTTACCATAATAAATCTATATGATGTGAAAGTACATTTAATAATGAATCTAATGGTATTGATTGATTATTGTATATGTTAATATTTTTGTTTATAAACTTTGTCAAAGTTTACAAAGTTTGACTTTAATCAAAGCTAATACGCGAACTAAATAAAAACGGAGGGAGTACACTTTAACATCGATTTTCTTTTATTATAATATTTCTCGATCCAAGTCAAACTTCCTAGTTTGATTAAATTTATATTAAGAAAGCGCCACGCTCTGTCGACGGATCCACCGCCTCGGCAGCCATCAGATGTACATCAATTCAACATCCAACATAGTTTTTATCATTGCAACAAGGGTGGTGTTGCAAAACAACAAAGCTTATATTACAAAAATCTTTTGCAACATAGGTGATGTTACAGTTTTTTCTCTCACTATTTTTGCAACATAGTATGTTTTGTTGCGGAAAAAATTCCAACACATACAATGCTGCAAAAAATATTTGCAGTTTTTTTCTATTCATTTTTTGGCAACATGGATGTTGTTGGAAGGCAATTTTACGATGTTGCAGAAAGAGAGGTGCAAAGGACACATGTCACACAAAGGAGGCCGACAGATCGCTTGCGTGCTATCGCCAGCTAAAGACAAGTGTTTCCCTTAAAAAAACTACATGAACATATACATCAATAATTTTTTTTTCTTCAAAAATAGTCAGATCTATTATAAAAGTTCATCGAAAGCATAAAGCATTTCAAACATAATAAAAATGACATCGAGGTTTCGAAACCACCGAATGACCACAGCTGCCACCTAAATCACAGTCCAGGGAGACGCCTGGAATCTTCACCGAAGTTCCATCGACTACGTCCAGACAAACGAATTCGAGGAGGATCGAAGCCCCGAAGAAGCGTCGCATCTGCTAGAGCATCGTACCTGCGAGGACTAAAAAACACTAACCTAAACTATTAATTGGAGTGGAGGCACCGGGATACCCATCCCGGCCACCGGAGTGGCACGCAAAGGCAAGGCAAATCCACGAGCTCCCAGTGAAGTCTAGAAGGGAGAGTTTGTCCTAGCCGCCTAGGGTTAGGGGAGGAAACAAGAGAAAGACACGAGAGGGTTCCATAAATTAGTTTTACTAGCAAAAAAGCCCGTGCGTTGCAACGGGATAGAAAAAAACACACGTTCTTAACCCAATAACCACGACTCGAGACCCTGGTAGGTAGATGTTCTTTATTTTAAAATGGCATCACATTTGTGTTCCCGATGGTGGTCTCAAACGTATTTGAATATGGTCAGTCCTAAGGCGTCTCTCTCTCACACACACGTACGCGTGCTCGCACGCACACAATCGCTCAGAATAAGATGAGAAAAATGTTATTTTTCTCCCGTGAGGTTTTTCAGAGTTGTGCGTGCATGGTTATCAATGTTTTTTTCCTCTCAATCTGGTTTTAATGTGTGTTTATTTGCAATTTGGATCGCCACCAGTGCGAAAGAAAAATGGACCGTGCACTATAGATTAAGTTTGCACCCAAATTAATAGTTTAGAAATATTTAACAGCTAAAATTACAGTTTATTTAGATTCTACACATTTTTCTAATCAAATTTCATATATAATATGTTAAAATCGGAGTTACGGTTTAAAAGATAAGGATATTTTTGTTTTAGATAAACTGCAGATTAATTAACCAAAAGGTTAGGGGTTTTTCTGTTAAAACACGAAAAAACGATTCGGCCTTAGATATGGATGGCGGGTTGATTACATGAAACCTGAGGGGTTTTTATGCGAAAATGCCAAATAACGGTTCGGTATGACTTAAACGTGTAGTGCAGGTTAATTTATAGAAAACAGAGGGGCTTTTCTGCAAAGTGGCATGACGGACGGGCTGAAACCCAACTTTCTTTATTATTAGGTAAAGATTAAACCCATCATCAAATAAAGTTAGCTACTATATATAGTAGGTGAGCAAGCTCCCATCTAAAAGAGAATTAACTAAATCTCATCTAGGTGACATTAGCGTGAAAAACAAGGGTTTTTTTCCAGGTGCATGCTAGCTCGCGGCGTGGGAAACCCTACCGTCGCCACCAATTTGCATCAAATTTGCGGGTTTTTTTTATTTTGGGAATGCAGTGCATATTTTTTTGCGGGTGCATATGTAAAGTGTTTACAATCAAACACAAATCCTAGCTAAGATAAGTGTTAATTTGTTGGTTATCCCAAAATGTTGGGTATATATTCTATCACTACACCGAAGGCAACAGGTTATCGCTAAGAACAATGTGCTTTGGAGGAAAACAATATTTGCTAAAGAGTAGGTGGGAGGATATTGTAACTCGAAGAGATTAGAGAATTTTCGCCATCGGGTCAAAGTAAAGAAACACCAGAAGTAGTTCCAAAGTTTTCCCACTACGACCGATATGAAAACTCCTACATGTGATGTAGAAACTTCGGATGAACTAGCAATTGAACCACACATGATAGGCAAAACATGTGCAACCCACTATGATATGCAAACGAGATATTGTTGTTACACAACAGTAAACTTGCAACATACAAAGGGGAAATGATGGCCCTGATTACGAAAGTTGGCTTAACGCCAAGTAATTTGAGATAGTATCCATGTATGAAAATCAAGTTTGAAAATTCATAAACCCTCCAGAAGGTGTTAGACCCGGCGGACATAAATGGATGTATGAAAATACGTGGATGAAATTGTTTACATCTATAAATCTTGACTTGTTTCAAAGTGTTCGTAACAAGTTAAGGGGGTCGTCTCAATGTAGCGGTGCTTGAGTCAGTTCAGGTATTCTAGTAATTGCTCCACATTTCGATTACGAGATGTGGTAGATGGATGTCAAAATTGATTTCCTCAACGGATATTTAACCGAGAATCCATACATGATATGAACTGAGGGTTTTGATGGTCCTAAGGATGCTGAAAAGGTGTGCAAACTTCAGAGATATCGTTATGGGCTGAAGCAAACATTAAGGAGTTGGAATCTTCATTTTGATGAAGTGGTCAAAGAGTTTTATATCAAGAAACGCGAAGATGCTTGTGTTCTGAAGAAAGTAAATGGGAACTCATTGGCATTTCTAACACTTTATGTAGATTCCATATTATTGATTGGAAATGATGTAAAGTTCTTGAAATGAATTAGGACTTCACTAATAAATGGTTTTTCGATGAAGTACTTGAACTGGGTAGCATACATATTGGGTATAATGATCTATGATGATAGATTGAGGCGTCTAATAATGCTAAGCCAAATTACATATTGAAAATATACTATAAGGTTTAGTATGTAAACTCGAAGAAACTTTCTTGCCGAGGTCACATGGAAAACGTTTGAGAAAGACTTAGTGTCTTAAGAATTTTGATGAGCTAAGAACACATGAGTGAGATTCCATTTATGTATGAATTTATCATGCACACCATGGTATGTACACAACTAGATATGTCGTGTGCTCTAATTGTTACGAGCAAGATACCAAAATGTTTTAGGTGTTGATTAGTGGACTGAAGTGGAAAATATCCTGAAGTACTTGACAAGTAGTGTTGACACCAGATTTTGGCATGGTAAAAAATACAATTAAGATGGACTCAAATAAAAAGTGCTCAAAGTGAGAAAGTTTTGTATTATCAAAAGGAGAAACATTGATATTTGGGCCAAAACCATCCGATCTCATCTCTAATGCCCAAGTTGTGTTCGAAATACTGAGATTTCGTATTCAGAATACTATTCGGCTGATTACGCCCCCAAGACGGCCTCATAAGGAAAAATGATCTACACGAATTATCTTCGTCTCGTCGAAACAATCGATTTTGATATAAAAGTCGTCCCAATACGAGCTTTTATGCAAAAGTTAGAGCTATCAGAATGCAGCTCTCTCAGGAGGCGAAATATGGCGCGCCCCACCAAACACATGTCTGATGGGTAGCGCGAGCAAACAGAAGTTTTGCGTGACTGTTTTGACCCAGAAAATGGCTTCGAATCGAAAAACGTTCAACATGAAAGTTGTTCATCTCGTCAAAATGAGTAAATTGCTTTTGGACGTGTTTTCATCCGAGGTCATTTATTGCCACAAAAAAGACCCACGAGGTGCAGCCAGTTTAAACCGAATAGTTTTGGCAAGTTCGGACAAAACCAATCCAAATTTTACTAGGGCTTTGGATGTGAATCCAAGCCTTTTCCTTGCACGAGAAGTCCAACCGCGTCTTATATACCTAAGGGGTGATGACCGATTGAACAACACACAATCGATCAAATCATCTACCACTTTTTATCTTTAATCTTTTCTCCTTAACCCTAGTTCTTCTTCTTCCTCATTCTTCATATGTTCTTCTTGCTGCAAGACGGTGAACCTCGAGGCACTAGGGGCGATCAGGTCGACCTAGGGCGGCCCATGTTCGGAACATAGCATGCAATTTCAAAAAAAAAATCATACGCTCAGGCAAGATCTATCTAGGAGATGCGTAGCAACGAGATGGGAAGAGTGTGTCCACGTACCCTCGTAGACCGAAAGCGGAAGTGTTAGATTAACACGGTTGATGTAGTCGAACGTCTTCGCGATTCAACCAATCAAGCACCGAACGTACGTCACCTCTGTGTTCAGCACACGTTCAGCTTGATGACGTCCCTCGAGCTCTTGATCCAGTAGAGGGTCGAGGGAGAGTTCCGGCAGCACGATGGCGTGTTCATGATGATGGTGAAGTAGATCGCACAGGGCTTCGCCTAAGCACTACGACAATATGACCTAAGGTGTAAACTGTGGAGGGGGGCATCGCACACGGCTAAGAGAATAATTGTGTGTTCTAGGGTGCCCCCTACCCACGTATATAAAGGAGGGAGGGAGAGGAGGCCGGCCGGCCCCTAGGGCACACCAAGGAGAGGAGTCCTACTAGGACTCCTAGTCTTAGTAGGATTCCATCTCAACGAAAGAGGGAAAAAGGAAGGAGAGGGAGAGGGAGAGGGAAAGGGGGGCGCCGCTCCCTCCTCCTAGTCCAATTCGGACTACCATGGGGGGCATCCCTTGCGGCCCTCCTCTCTCTCCACTAAGGCCCATGTAGGCCCATTAGTCACCCCGGGGGGTTCCGATAACCCTTCAGCACTCTGATATATACCCGGTACCTCTCGGAACTCATTCGGTGTTCGAATAACATCGTCCAATATATCATTGTTTATGTCTTGACCGTTTCGAGACCCCTCGCCATGTTCGTGATATCATCCGGGACTCTGAACAATCTCCACTCACCAAAAACTCATAACTCATAATACAAATCGTCATCGAACGTTAAGCGTGCGGACCCTATGGGTTCGAGAACTATGTAGACATGACCGAGACATTTCTCCGGTCAATAACCAATAGCAGAACCTGGATGCTCATATTGGCTCCTACATATTCTACGAAGATCTTTATCGATCAAAACATAATGACAACATACGTTATTCCCTTTGTCATTGGTACGTTACTTGCCCGAGATTCGATCGTTGGTATCTTCATACCTAGTTCAATCTTGCTACCGGCAAGTCTCTTTACTCGTTCCGTAATACATCATCCCTATGACTAACTCATTAGTCATTTGCTTGCAAGGCTTATTATGATTTGTATTACCGAGAGGGCCCAGAGATACCTCTTCGACACTCGGAGTGACAAATCCTATTCTCGATCTATGCCAACTCAACAAACACCTTCGGAGATACCTGCAGAGCATTGATACGTCCAAAACGTATCTATAATTTCTGCTTGCTCCATGCCTCTTTTGGGTGATATTGATATGATATTTATACACTTCCATACACTTTTGATCATATTTGGACTAACCTATTAACTCAGTGCACCCCAGTGCCAGTTTCTGTTTTCGGCTGTTTTTGTATTTCAGGTTTTCACATTACGAGAACTGCCAGGAAAAATCCAGAAAAATTATATAAAAAATCAGCGTTCCAGAAACTACCGTGCGCCCGAAGGACAG